>VZRL01001286.1:166517-186993 GCA_013397895.1 Origma solitaria | reverse complement strand
GAGCGCGGCTCGCGCGGCCGCACAACAAACACGGCGCGGGCTCTTAAAGGCGCCGCGCCCGCCCGCGGGGGTGCGCGCAGGATGCGCGGAGGCCCTGCGCGGCCCCGGGGGTCACGGTGTTGCCGGGCTTCAGGGTCACGGTGCAGGGAAAAGGGGCGGCTGTGCTCACTTTCTAATGATTTCGTGTTGTTTCCGTCTTTTCCCGCGCGGGTAATTAGCGCACGTTAATAAACGGCGGTAATTAGCGGTGTCTGGTGCGCGGAGGATGCGCTTGGGTTGCTCTCGGGGTGGGGGAGCAGCGGCAGAGCCTAGGCACAAAATCCACCAGTAGTAACCCCCAAATCCACCAATATTAACCCAAAAATTCAGCAATATTAACCCCAAAATCCACCAATACTAAACCCAAAATTCAGCAATATTAACCCCAAAGTCCACCAATGCTAACCCCCAAATCCACCAACACTAACCCCAAAATTCACCAATACTAACTCCAAAATTCACCATAAGTAATCCCAACATCCACCAATACTAATCCCAAAATTCACCAGTCTTAAACCCAAAATCCACTAATACCAATCCCCAAATCCACCCAAGTTAACCCCCAAAATCCACCCATGTTAACCCCCAAAATCCACCAGCCCTACCCCCGCCTCTCCCACACGCCACAGGGCTCCTTGCAAATTAGGATATTCCATATTTCTCCTGGAAATCTCCATCCCGCCCCTCGCCATGAATTTTTCCAGCGGTGACGGTGGCACTTTTGTACCCAAACAGCCACAGATGTGCTCACCCAGCCTGAGCACACACACAGCAAACCCCAACGAGAGCCAGGGCACAATTAAATGCCATCCCCTCGAAGCTCTGTAATTAACGCCCGAGCACCCAGCAGCTCAGGACGAGGTAATTTGAAGGCTTCTCCCTGCATGTTTTTATTCCCAGCTCAGGCTTTGAGTGCTAATAACAGTAATTCAGTGGATAAAGTACAGGTTTAATAATCACGGGATGGTTTGGAGTGGAAGGCACCTTAAAGTCCATCCCATCCCATTCCAGCCCTGGGCAGGGACACTTCTCCCTGTCCCACGTTGCTCCAACCTGGCCTTGGACATTTCTAGGGATTGGCTTTTTAATTAATATGTTCTATCTGTCCATTTGTCACACCCGAGGATTAATGTTCTACATCTTAGGGGCTGAAATGCATTTGCCTTATGAGATTATTCTTGTTCTAACACTCTCTGCTTAAGCAAATTCTCAATGGTATTTTAATGCATAATTCCTTAATTGGTAATTCCTGGTAACTGTAAGAGCAATGTTCCGGTTTAAATATTAAATGGGCAATATTTCTATTAATTGTGATACTTTTTGAGGGTAAAACAACATCCTACCTTCGTGCCATAAATTATTTTTCCTCCACGCAAGCAAACCCCACCCCTCTGATCACATTACTGAGCCAGCTGCCAGCTGGTTCAGAGATTCCACAACCGGATTTTAAATACTAAATGACATTTTCCCCCCCACCCTGTACACTCGTGGTACAATTTAAACACGCTGTTAACAAAGATTCGAGCACCAGGGTAGTTAGCAGCTATTAAATACACCAAATAAAGAGGAAAATTGCTGTTATCTTTAGCCAGCTGCAAGAAGAGCCTGCTTTGAAGGCTTACTTTAAGCCTCTTCTTTTCTTAGATAACCTCCTTCCTTCCCCAGCCAGCAGCAAAGAGCAAATTCTTTTTCCAGCTCCTCTCGCCGCTGCTAAAAGCTCTGTATTTAACAGATCTAGATGAAGTTATCAGCAGGAAGTGGTGACAGAATTTACTTGAACTTTAAATCACCCAGAAACCACAAGAAACCATCAGCAAAACAAATTTACATCAGCACCAGGCTGCTGCACAGCAGTGAAATTATTTTTTCCCTCCACCTGTGCAGCAGAATTTTCAGTTTGCTAATAAAAAATGTTATTATTACTATTACTATTATTGTTATTATTGTTATTATTATTATTATTAACAAGGTGACCACAAAAGTTCTTTAGATCTACACAAACGTTTCTATTGTAATAAGATTGATCTAGGGTGGTGATTAATTGGAATTATATTGCTTTAAATTCAGCGTCGCCATGGAAATCTGGGAGCTCACACGGCTTTGAAGTTGAGGAAAAACATCACCATAAAAAAATCCCAAATTTCTTCTTTATATTCTAACCCCTGCGATTGACAAAAATTGGAAGGTTTTTAGGGATAACAGTGTTTTATCAGCAGCATTTCACTCACTTTTGAAAAATAAAATGCTGGTTGGGTTAAATATTACTTATTAAAGCTTCAAGTCCCATTTTCACATTTGATTCCAGGTTACAGAGTTTGCTTGCAAACTTTGCGGACACAGCTTGAGCAGCACCACGAAAACTTACTGGGCTGAGGTTTGGGGAAATCTATTAATTTTTAAAAAAATCTGACTTTTGACTCTGCCAAAAGTTTCACAACTTAGCTTTCAACTGAACAGCTAAACAGCATTTTAACTTCACTATTTGCAAACATTCATTTTTTGGAGCCTGAGCAGCACAGCTACTGTTTTTCCCTGCTCAGTCTGACATCAGTTTAAACCTTAATTATCATTTAAACAAGAAGAGCCCAACTGATCAAGCATCACCGCCTGGGGGAAACTTCTGCCATGGCAATATTGAGAGGGGAGAAAGTACCAGATCACCCACTGAGGTATTGCCTCAACGTCTTGGGAATGAAGTGTGTTTAAATGTGATAAAAATCTCAGTTTCTTGGCACTCCCAAATTTTATTTGCAACAGGTGTTAATGAATGGCCTTGTGATCAAGATAAATCAGCTCATAATCAGCCTTTTTTTTTTTTGTAAAGTGGGAATACTTTAATTTTTTTCAGAGACATGAGGAAAACATCCTCAAGCACTTCAGGTGTTTCCATTATTAAGAGAGTTAGATTTTTCTCCCTAAATTGCAGCATCACTATTTTTGGCCCCACAAGAAACCAGCCTTCATCCTGCCCCAAAAACCACCGAGACACGACAGTGGCACCTGTAAAACTCAATACCTCCAGCTGATCCCTCCTTTTCCATTCCAGATTTTAGAATTAGGAACTCCCCGCCCCATAAATCCACGGTGGGGTTTAATAAAGTGATGGCAAAACTCCGAATGTGGAACCTCGGACTGCAGCTCTGCACTGCGGGCTGCCCATCCCTGGGAATCGCAGTGTGGATGAGGATCGCGATGGAAATCCACGGGGAACGCGCGGGCTGTGGCGGCCTCCCGCGGCAGGAATGGCACATTCGGGATGGCTTCAGCTTTTTTGGCTCGGATTTCCTACAGAATTTCATCCCTTCTCCATGGCCACGGGGAATTACGGGGGCAAAACAATGTAAAAAAAGGATATCTTGAAAATTCCTTAAAATACCCGAACCTTGAGACCTTCTTGCTGTGGATAAACTGCTGGGAATTTTGTTTGAGCTGCAGATTTATGACAGGTGACAGCACCTGAAGTGATCACAGACAAATACTTTCCATGCTAAAAGAAAATATTTCCTACAAAATTTCATCCCTTCTCCATGGCCGCGGGGAATTTCTGGGACAAAAAATGTAAAAAAAGGATATCTTGAAAATTCCTTAAAATACCCGAACCTTGAGGCTTCTTGCTTTGGATAAACTGCTGAGGTTGTTCTGAGTATTTTGTTTGAGCTGCAGATGTATGACAGGTGACAGCACCTGAAGTGATCACAAATACTTTCCATGTTAAAAAAAAGTATTTCCTACAAAATTTCTTCCCTTCTCCACTGCCATGGGGAATTGCTGGGGCAAAACAACGTAAAAAAAGGATACCTTGAAAATTCCTTAAAATACCTGAACCTTGAGGCCTTCTTGCTGTGGATAAACTGCTGGGAATTCTGAGGTTGTTCTGAGTATTTTGTTTGAGCTGCAGATTTATGACAGCACCTGAAGTGATCACAGACAAATACTTTCCATGTTAAAAGAAAATATTTCCTACAAAATTTCATCCCTTCTCCATGGCTGCAGGGAATTGCTGGGGCAAAACAATGTAAAAAAGGGATATCTTGAAAATTCCTTAAAATACCTGAAAATTCCTTAAAATACCTGAAAATTCCTTAAAATACCTGAACATTGAGGCTTCCTGCTGTGGATAAACTGCTGAGGTTGCTCTGAGTATTTTGTTTGAGCTACAGATCTATGACACTTCACCTGAAGTGGTCACAGACAAATACTTTCCATGTTAAAAGAAAGTATTTCCTCCAAAATTTCATCCCTTCTCCATGGCGGCAGGGAATTGCTGGGGCAAAACAATGTAAAAAAGGGATATCTTGAAAATTCCTTAAAATACCTGAACATTGAGGCTTCCTGCTGTGGATAAACTGCTGAGGTTGTTCTGAGTATTTTGTTTGAGCTACAGATTTATGACACTTCACCTGAAGTGGTCACAGACAAATACTTTCCATGTTAAAAGAAAGTATTTCCTCCAAAATTTCATCCCTTCTCCATGGCCGTGGGGAATTATGGGGCAAAACAACGTAAAAAAAGGATACCTTGAAAATTCCTTAAAATACCTGAAAAATCCTTAAAATACCTGAACCTTGAGGCCTTCTTGCTGTGGATAAACTGCTGGGAATTCTGAGGTTGTTCTAAGTATTTTCTTTGAGCTGCAGATTTATGACAGCACCTGAAGTGATCACAGACAAATACTTTCCATGTTAAAAGACATGTGAACATTCCCTAAGGCTCCCCAGTCTCGGTTTACTAAACATTTAGGATGTGTTGTAAGGAATAAAATACCAACAGAGCCATCTGGGGAATCCTCTCATCAGCCTGGAAAAATCCTTTAAAAGTTACTAAATATTGTAACATACAAACCCCCACTTCACCTCTCTTAGCTAAATATGAACCCTCAAGGCTTTAAAATTACACTTGACCTTAAAACCTAATATTTAATGTAATTTAATGGCAATCCAGTAGAAAAGCTGGAAATTTACCTCTAGGACTAGAGGAAATGTTATCCTGCTCATCGTCAGGGAGGACAAAAACTTGCTGCAAGTGGAATTCCTGTGAATACAAACTCAAACCAACTACACTGTAAATAAAAAAATCGGTCTCAGAAATTAGGTTTTTAGGGAAAGAAGTCACAACTAACAAGCATTCAGTTTTAGATCTTTTATGAGCAAAGATGTTTTAATGTGCCACATTTCAAAAGCATCAAATCTTTCTTCACATGAAAAGAAAAATCACTTCATAGCTTTGGAGCTAGAGAGGTCCACGAGATTTTCAGCAAATTAAAAGTGCATGAAATACATGCATCATCCTTCATACATAAAACAGTTTGCAACAGGGTTGAGAACACAGTGTTAAAACAATAATTAGAGTTAAAAGTACCTGAAAAGAATCTCTCCTTGGAGAGAGAGATTAACTGAACATCCTCCTGGACAGTTGTGCAAGTTCTCAACAAAAGCTTTTCTGTACAAGTGGTTTAAAAAAATCACACAGCGGGTTCTGGAATATTCAAAACAAGGATTTGATACAACAAATGTTTCACACTTACCTCATTTCCATGTTATTTTGTTACAAACAGTTATCATGGCCTAAGCCCTGTGCTTTGGTGCTGGGATTCATCCATGGAACATTATCTGTCTCAAGAGATCACACTTGAGCTCTCGTACTAAAGCCCAAACAGGTGAATGAATAAATCCAGCAGCTTTTCCAGCACTGGACCCTTTCCCTCCCAATCAAATTTCAGATATTGAGCAGCAGATTTATCCAAGAGGTCAATGTATAAACAGCACAGTCAGAAGCTGCATCAGATGTAGGGACATTGGTGGTCTGACAAAAACGTGGTTGAAAAATCTGCATTCTAAGATTCTCAATACATATTTCCCACTCTACTAGACAGGAAAAATATTAAAATTAAATTTAAAACCACTGTCTGCCATTTCAGAACGTGTGTTTTGTCATTCAATGCAGAATAATGGAAAATAGTTTATTTGTTGAGTGATGAGGGAAACTTGAGATAAAGTCAGAGATCACAACTGGTATTTTAAAACGTAGCTCTACCTAACCTAAACAAAAACGTTTTAATATGTGCCATTTGATGGTATTTTCTAAACCAGAATTACATTTGCATCTTAATATTGATGCATGTGTTGGAAATTCAATAGTAATAAAATTGAGTTAAAAAAACCCACATTGCATAAAAACTATCTGAAGGTACAAACTGGTAATAACCCAGATTAGGGCAGAAAGGTGGAATTTTTAAATTTACTTACTGAGCTGCATGTGGAACATGTTCTACAACTATCCTGGGACTTCTAAAAAGCAGAGCTGTGACTTGACTGATTATTAGCACTTATGTGACCAGACAGAACTGGTCTGAAACGGAAACAGAAAACTTAGTACCTAATAAATAATTTCATCCTTTTCCCCCCATGAACAGTTAGGAAGCTACATTCTCCTCTCTTCCATTCAATAAGCAACAAGGCTGATTAAATTAGGAGGAAATTGAATCTGCAGTCATCTTCACCAGGCAGATATTCAAAAGGACAACATTAACTCATTTGCCCCCATCACCACATGTTCACTTGAATTCTAAATGCAGTAGTTTTTTTCCATTTCATCCAGACATATTCCTCAGAAAGGAACTGTGCTGCAGAAACAAGCACTCTCCATGCAGCTGGATTTGGCATTCTCACAGCCTCCTGACACGCAGTGGAACAGCAAAGATGCTCCACAATTACAAATATGGCACAGGAGCCGAGGGGTGAAACAAGAACCCTCCCAAATCTGAGCTACCAAGGGGAAAAAATGACTTAAAAATCAGTTTTTAGCACAGTGGGTACACCTTGCAGTAAATATACATCTTAAATTAAGATCTGCCATTTTCACATAAAGTTCCTTCAAGAAACAGACACTGCTGGAGCAGAATTCTTGTTTAGTGATAGCATCTGATGATTCGGTGACTGAGCTCTATACATTGGGAGTAATTAAGCCACAGTAATCAAAGTCCCTCTGAACCCCCACCAAGGCACACAGGCACTGCAGGCTCCAAGCTGTCTGACACATGGATAACTCCTGCTCACAAGGACACAACAGCATGGGAAGCTTCCAGAAATATCTTCCTGCCTAATCCCATTTCATCATACCTGGGTTTTCCTGGCTTTTGCCACTTATTTCTATGCACATAAACTTAATGGATATTGAATGTACTTTTGTGGAGAGAAAAGACTAAAGTCTACACACATTCTAGATTGACACTTCCTTCCTTTATAAATATACACATAATTCTGCTTTGGGTGAATTCATTTAATGGGAACATTTTCATTTGTCCCTGCAACTCCTGACCAAACTTAAGTCTTCTTTGGTCCCTCACCCTAAAAACAACTTCCCGTTCATCAAGAACCCCAAATGTGCAAAAGACTTTTAGGATATTGTGAAAAGGCTATTTCAAGGCGAGTGTAATCTGAAATAAGTGCAATTTTCCATCCTGGAAATCCAGCTAAGGTAGCCTGACAGGCAGGCCAGAGCCAGGGGCTAACCTGGACCCTGCAGTGGAACTCGGTGTCAAAGCCAGTCCTGATTTAAATACTCTATTTAGACCTGGACCAACGAGTCACAGTGCTGCCATCACCTCAGAAGGGGTCTAAAGACAGAAAGGGGCTAAATCCAGTTCCAACTTAAGTTCAACATTCTTGTCAGTGAGAATAATGGAGTCAAGCTATACTGAGTTAATTTTAGCTAAAAAGAGACCACCTTCACTGACTACACTTCGCTTTCTACCACTTTGCTATTTCTCCTGTGCCTTTTTTTTTTTTTTCTCTAGAAGTTATCTGCAATCTAAAAGCAACACAAGAAATGCAAACACAGAGGCTACACTTTCAGAATTCTTCAGTTTCTGCTCACTAGAATATAACTGGAATAACTGACACGTCCTGACAGCTGCTTAGGAACACTTGTGACAGGTAAGATAATGCTTATTATCTACAGGTACCTTATCAGGAAACTTTCTTCCTAATCATCACCATTTGTGAAGTGTGCTGTTGCTAAATGAGCTATTTACAAATGTAAACTATGTCATTAAAGTTTTAAAATAAATAGACAACCTTTACATTAGGTAGTGACTTGACAACAAGGTAACAGATCATCAATTACATCTTCCCAACAAAAATGATCTGCGCATGCTGCCCCCGATTATTTTCTTAATGAGGAAAATCCTTGGCTCACAATCTATTCTGGAAGAACTTTCTTGGTTTTATTCCTTTACGCTGGATAATTATGTAAGAACTCCTTCAGTTTTGTTGGATAGTCTGTCATCACTCCAGTAGCTCCGAGATCAAATGCTCTCTTGTATTCTTGTTCTTCATTCAGTACCCAAATGTACACCTGTGAAATGGGATATAAGAATCGAGTTATTATAGGAAATAATAATTTTTTTTAAAGGCAATTTTGGACCTAAATTGTTTCATCTGAAAGAGATGTTGCTGTGTATTTGAAATGATAAATAGTTACACTGTGATGCTGCACACAAACACACTCAGCTTTTCCCCCTCACCTTCTCAAAGGGACATTTTTTGTGCTGACCAACTCCATTACCTGAGACTTCAAATCCTTCTAAAAGTAAAAATCTTATTTTGTGAAAACCCCACAATAGATAACCAGTTTCGCAGATTTTATAGGCTTAAGTTTGAAGTGGGAAGAAAACCCCAAATCTGAAGATATTTAAATGACAAAGTCTTTTTCCGAGTGTACAAATCTTCCTTTGCAGCCACAGCACTGCAAATGTAACAGCAGCAGCTTTTGCTCAGGAACTGAACAGCAATTTATGGTCCCAGAAACACAAAGAACATGCTGGGGAGGACAGGAACTCATTCTAAGGCTGTGTCTGTCTGGTTTGAATTCTCATTTTAGCTTTGCCCCACTGTACCTGAATGCCCCGAGCTGTGAGGTGGTCAAACAGTGCCTTCCTCATCAGCAGCCTGGGGAAGGAGAGGGAGATTAATTAACAGCTTCAGGTATAGATGGAATTTTCAATGTCTGTCGATGTCCTGCAATGAAGTTTCCATACAGTGTGTAGAGTCAATGTTTTCCACAAGTGATCAGAAAGCTAATTCTAGAAAACTTCCAGGTCAAAAATCAAATCCAGCAGATAAATCCTTCATCTTACAGGTACCTCATTCCATGTCTGATGAACCAACCACTTTGCTTTCAGAAGCGATTTTATCCTTCACACCAAAAGGCATGAAAATGTTCTGGCCACTGGAGAAATTAAACTAACAGATGTCTAAGACAGGAGCAAGAGTCAGGAGACACTGCAGTCACTGAAAACCTATGACTAAATTCCCCCTGAAGCACAGATATTCTTAAAACGCAAAGTGTTCCTTGCAAGGCAAACAGTGTCTCTCCTCTGACAACATTATGAAACAGTCGCATCCATGAAATCTGCATTCTGCATCTAATTGCATGTTAATTAGCCGAGCACACTTAAGGACAGAAGCTTAACAGACACAATTGGAATAACGCCCACTGGTACTGCACCTTAGGATGCTACAGTGTATGGAAAATAAAAGCATAAAGCACACCTACATAAGGATTTAAATATGATTTATCCTGCACTGACAAAAAGCTGGAAGAAACTGAAAAAATGTAATATGTAGATATAGCAATAGCTGATCTTAGTTGCTTGAGCCAACTTTTAACATAACGGCAAAATATAAATAAAAATTTAATCAGATGAAAATCTTACGTGTCAGCCAGCCAGATAACAAATTTCTGGCTTCTTGACATCTTCTCTGGTTCTTTCAGCCTATTGAGGAAGAGGAAACAAAAAATTATCAGAGCACAGATTAAAATATTAGTTGAGATGTTCCTGCAAAAGGAACATGAAGAATTAATCTTGCTCAAATTAGAGCAGTAATTTCTCTGCTCAAGACAGTGACTTAGAATTGGGTTATACAAGAGAAATGAGCTACATTTAAGAGAAGCAGCAGAGATGGGAATTCTGCAGCATTTTGAGTGAAGAATGAGAAAGATTGTGAAATCTCATATCCACCCTATTGCTGACTTGCCTCTTGGCCCTAACCAGGCTAATTTGTTCTAAAGAAAAAGGGAGAAAAGAGTTAGAAGAATTAATTTTAAGTACAGAACTGCTATGAATTCTCTCAGGAATATCCAAAAGTTCCTAAACCAACAGAAAAGTCACCTCAGCCCGAAGACACCAAGAAAACCAGAGCTCAAGGAGGCATCATGGTTCACCTGCTTTGCACTCATGCCAGTGCAGCACTCACTTGAGGATGATTGAAGGCATGGGAATCTCAAAGAATTCCTCCTTGAAGGGAATGAATGGCAGCAGACCAGTGTAGAACAGGCCGAGAAGCAGGAGGACACGTTGGGCACAGAAGATGATGGGAATGTCAGAGTTCTGCAGGAAAGATTCTCAGTTATTTTGTTGAGTCTGTTGCAATTAAATTTACTCATCAATGCATGTCTGAAATTTAGCACTCATACCTAAGATTAAGCTGCCTTATATGAATAAATCTAACTGCTGTTCAGGTAGGAAATGGGGTGTTGTTCTGCACAGATTAATTGAAATAATCAATCACTTATTTAATTATGAATCGGATGAATTTCACTCAGGTGCATAACTCTCCTGGACTAAGCACAATTTTAATTTAACTCTAAATTGTAAAATTCCTCAGCACAAGAGGTAGAATTATAGCTGTGAAACAACAGCTTTCTGCTGATGCAACTGTGTCCACTAGTGGCCACATCCATTATTTCCATGCAAAGAAACAGAAAATAAGCAATCCTTGGAAAAATTGCTTTTTATCAGATGAATGACGTGCAAAACAGGCTCTAAGAATTCCTGGCATAAAACTGCAATGCCCTATATTTTATAAAACAAGAATAAAACATGACTAAGCTGAATTCCTCAAGTATTTTATGGCAGGGTAGAGGGGTGTTAACTGTGCCTGTCTTATTTTAGCAGTACAGCAAGCAGAATACAATCTGAGCACAGAATTTCTCACCATGAGTAGAAGCCTGGCCTGGCAGGTTAAATCTTGATTTTTGGGGTGCTTTTCTGCAGGTTTTGTCAGCACACAGTAACAAAGCTCAGCCAGACTCAGCCTTACCTCCTTGAAACACTTGGATACAATCTCATAATTGACATTCCCCCACACGGTCAGGTGCTCTCTCTTGTACTGACTCACCAGCTCGGAGACCTGCAGCAAAGAAAGCACAGCTCTGACATGGAGTCACTGGAAATTGAGTGCAGCATTATTTAACTGAAGCTTTACTTGCTTTGGAAATCATAGGAAAGAGTTTCCTACTCTGTCTCATCGTAAGAGGGTTGTGATGTTTGATGGGAAATAAACAGGTGTTCTGGACAATGATAAAATACCATTTTACCTACAGAAAAACCTAAAGAATTTAAGAAACTGAAATGACAAAATAGTATTTGCTAGAAAGAAGATTTCCTACTCGGTGTTGAACACATCTACACAACAACATCACATTTTTCTGCTGCTCTGGGGGGCAACAGTCCCTAAGAAGACCCTGCCCATGAAGAACAAACCAAACATGTCTCCAGCAGAGCTGGAGTAGTTTCTCATCCACACAAAGGGTCCTAAAGAGCTTTCTGTGAATATCTTGCACAAGATCCCTTCTCTGCATTACCTCACACAGGGAGCAAGATCCAACACGTGAAGGGTGAAGCAGTCCAAGAACACCTCTCGGTATCACAGAGTGCCACAACTCCAAGAAACTTTTCTTTTGGAATACACCATCATTTCATTGCCTTCACTCTCAGCTCAGCACAGATTCTCACGTACCTTTCTGATCAACACGTTGTTGTTCATTTTGATGTCAATGTTGACGGGCGTTTCTGGAAATGCCTCAAACACCTCTTGCAGGAGTGGGATACGATTGTCCTCCCCCTCACACTGACATTCTGGGGGAACAAGAAACTTGTCACTGCTGTGGCCACTTTTAACAAACCATAGAGCAAAGCAGAAATCTCAGAGCACTCATGACCTTAAAACTTTATAAAAAGTATGAAGTTCCTGGGATTATCACGATTTTAAACAAAAAATTACTTCATTCAGCTGTAATTAACTATGACAAGCTCATTTCCATAATGAAAATGCCCTGAGCATGTTGCACATTTAGGTTTTAACTTCATGAAATTCACTCATTATTTAGCAACAGTAGGAGTGCAGGCAATGTTAAAATCTTGAAATAGCAAACACAGACTCAGTTACCACACACCAAATGCAATGAGATTAATGTGAAAAAGACCAAATGAGAGCAAAACTTCCTTCTGAACCCTAAGTAACAACTGCACTGATTTCTACAGCCAGGGTTATATTTTTCTTTTTAAACTTCTCTTATCATGATATTGAGAGAAGCAAATCCACTTTTCTACTCCCTTTGCCAAAGCAGGAAACTGCCACGCTACAAAACGGAAAATTGAAATAGCAAGAGACATATATCTCACCTTTCTGAAATGTGACATCCAGCTTGCAGAGATAGGGTGGAAGTTCCTTAAAAACAAAGAGAAATGGAACATTCATTCAAATGCAGGGATATAATCATGACCCTTCTCCAAAAATTAAAAAAAATCATAATTTATAGGCCACTTTTCTTTAAAATCTTCTCATCCATGAAAGTGGATAGCACCATTAGTACCACTAGCACCATTTTCAGTATTACTTGAACTATGTGGCATTCTTAGCTTTGTAGTTGAACAAGGCAAAACACTGCCAGATGCCTGAGAATTCTGACAATTCCACTGTCACGGCAGAGGGGATTCATCCACCAGTTTTCCATTAAAAAGGTGCTCACACCAGGAAGAGATTGTTGAGTAATCTTCCTCTGTCATCAGTGTGGCAAACCATCCCAGCTCCAGAGCCATTCATCCAACCTGATACTGGATGAGCTAATCACCCCCAGAATGTGCCAGGTTGATCCTCTGATTGCACAGGGAGTTTAGTGAACTTTGAGGGTGGTTTTCTGGATCCTCTGACTACACAGGGTGAACTTTGAGGGTGGATTTTTGGTTTGGTTTTTTATTAAGATGAATCCTGCCCTTTGGTTTTGGGCAGCAGGCACACACACACACACAGAGCCCCCTGCCCAACCCACAAATGCATTTTTCAACACCCCCCAGCCCATTTTCTCTTTGACTCACTGAGTATTTGAGGTCAGATATGTTGACATCAACCCCTGTCGATCTCTTCAGGTTCTCATCATGGGACACAACCACTTGCTCATCTTTTGTCAGGTGACAATCCAGCTCCAGCATGTCTGTCCCCAAATTAACCGCGCTGCAAGGAAAAGTTTGCCTTGAACCACTCGTGTGCTTAGTGAAACCCCAAACCCAACGCATCCCATAAACCAATCCCACTGGAAGTACTTGGGATGCTTTATGGGGCAAGGAATCCTCACGATCCTGCTGCAGTGGGAAGCTGATGCAAGAATAAACAACGTCTCAAGAAGCAGAGATGGGATTTTTGGCTCCGTTTCCCATAGGAATCAGGAAGCAAACCTATGGATTGCAGCCTGCCAGCTCAGGATTGAGAAAGCTGCTCCTAAAGGATTGGTTCAGAATTTGGAGTGGGGTGTTTATTAGCAGCAGCACATCTACCCACTGGAGGAAGTGAGGTTTTGGAAAACATAATTAAATTTGTGATGAGAAACTACAAATGACAGGGGTGTGAAAGCTGCTTTTTTTAAACTTGATTTACATTAATTAGAAAGGGATGGATCAGCAAATTAGCAGTGGGGCTTTCAGGCTTTTTTGGGTAGCAAAACAACCTTAAATTATTATTTTAACAAAAAAAAAAAAAAAAAGGATTAATTTAAATCGGAAAAGAAATAAACCACTAAACATCCAGTCATATTTTTCAAAGAAAAATAGCTATTCCTGTTCCAACCCACTGCTTTGAAAAGTTCTAATCCAATCCCAAATCCACTCCACAGTAGTTTAGCTCATATCAGGAGTAAAGAAAGCAGAAATAATGATATTGATGAAAAATAAGTACAAGACACCTCACACCAGAACAAAAAAAAAAAGCTTTACTTCAATGAGAAGTGACTTGCTCATTTAACTAGGAAAGACAGCAGACAGATAAAAACCTAAATTCTTCCTTCAAAACCTTCCTTTCATCCACATCTGAGCAAACCTACAACCCCGGTGTGAGTTGTGCCTCCATGGGAGCCAAAGCTCTGTAAATTCAGTTAGAGCCTTTTCCTTATGGGATTTATTGGCTGCTGAACACAGGCCGTGAACATCCACAAATGCAGGAACAAACAAACAAAACAAAACAAAAAATCAGAACACGCTCCCCAAAGTGTTTAACACAATTCCTGGTCCAGCTGGGATAATGATCAAGAGGAGGGTTGTCAAATTAAAGCCAATTTGTGAACTGTTTTCCAGCGCTGCTAATTAAGAATTAGGAGAGGAACAAAATCCTGTTACATATGGAAGAATCACAGGCTGTTCTGGGTGATTTTTTCCTCCTGAGGGAAAGCATCTCCAAATCTGCTGCAGGAGATTTGCCAAATCTGTAGATGTTCCCATGTAGTACCATGTTTTATCATTTCAACAGCACATTTTATTAGCAATATTTCTTGCTTAAGAAAGCCAGGGCTGGTGCTGCATGGAAAGGGGAGAACAACAACTTTCCTTGTTAACAAATTTGAGACTTTGCCAGGCCCTTAGAGCAGCTCACTGCTAAATAAGCTTCCTCAAGTGCTGAGCTTTCCCAGCTGGAAATCAGTTTGTTCTGTCAAATTCACACTGCTCCAGAGAAGGCTCCAGATTCAGAACATCATTGTGGATTCATATCCAACTGCTCCAGAACTCAAGCTGTGAGGCAGGCTTGCATTTTCAAATTAGGATGAGAGTGCTCTTGCTTAAAATCTGTTATTTTATAATCTAAAACCACCACAGAAGCATTTAAATAGGGTAGAACAAGATTACAGCCCTCCCCCATCTATTATGCATTTTACCTAATTAAACAAAACAAAAAAAATACTGTCTTTGGCACAAAAAGCTTTTAATTGCCTTCCAGAATATTTGCAAATTAGGCAGTATAGAAACTGAAATTGCCCATAAAGGCCTCCTGCCCCCATATGCACATTCTCTTCTGGAGTCAACTACAGCAACAGCCCAATATTCCTGCTTGTGCCAACCTGCAGGAACAGCTCCTGCAGCCACACCCTGCTTGGCTTCATGCAGAATCTGATGGATCATGGACTGAGCAGCTCATATCAGCTGTTTGAGCCAATCCTGAGCATTTTTCACCATCCAGATCATTGATTTTCCACGTTGTTCCTTTTGCTGCTTTACTTGTGAAAATGGGAATGAGCAAAGGAGAAGGACGAACCCATTACCCCTTCCCAGAGGAGTTTCCAGGAGGTGATTGCTCTGCTTTCTGCAGAGGTACCATGGCTCTGTTTACTCAGCTGAACTTTGCTATTGACAGCTGTGATGAGTTCAAAAACTGGACCTCAATGATTTTGTTCCTCCACAGCTGTAAAATAATTTAAATGGGCAGAAGAGAGTCAGAAAAACATTGTGACAAAATGTATTACCCCTAGCACAATCCTTGCTCTAAGTACTACAGCTTATTTCTGGGAATAAAATAAAAATAAGTTACAGTGTAACTTCCTTTGCAAGGGCCCTTCATGTACAGAACAAATATGATATGAAATGAAAATTAAGAAGTGGTTAAAAAAAGAAAGAAGCACTTTTTAGAAAGTCTGGTAGCAGACTTGAAAAAAGGCAGGCCAGCAGGAAAAAAAAAAAACCAACAAAAAGCCACACAAAACTATGCTGAGCTTCCATGGAGATAGAAAATAGTGCAGTACTTTCTTTTCTTTGGTTGGGAAAGCTGGCACCCCTCAGGCTGCAGGGAAACAGCAAACTGATGAGGCTCCTTAGCACAAAGCAAATTAGAAAAACCCCAAACAAAACAAAGAGGAGCCCACATAATGTGGTCCCTTCTCAGCAGCAGCTGGAGTTTTAGATATGTTTCTTTCTCAAATGCCTTTGAGAACCTTGTTAAAATTCACTACTTAAATGCTGGAAGCTTAAAAGGCTTTCTGGTCCCAACCCCATTTTAAAGCCCTGGGTAAGAGGCTTTCACACATTGCGTGACTGCAGAATGTGTGTGTGCAGGGAAAAAGCATAAACAGCAGCATATTCTGCTTTATAATGATAAATAAATTAATAGAAGTAATCACCATTAAGCACAGTATTGTTTGCTGGTTTATTGGCTAGCACAGATCAGGCCTCAGGGGTCTGTTTCCATCTGTTACTGTGCACAGACCATAATTTGTGGTATCCCAACTCCTTCTGGTGAAACTGGAGTGGATGTTTGGCAATCCACAGGAGCCATCCAGAGGAGAGATGACTTTCAGAAATAGGACACTGTAACCCCAAAGAACTGATGATGTCCCACCTCCCTTGATTGCTTCATTCACTGGGAACACCTAATTTAGGTGTTATCATCCTTTTGTACTCACTGGTGAAAGGCTGCCATTGTGTTTTCCAGGTTCTCTCCAGCACCTACAGAAAAAGCAAAAATAAAACATGTAAAAATCCTTTTCCTCCCCTCAATCCCACCGAAAATAAATTTTTAAAATACCAGATTTTAAAATGTATATATTTTGTGAAATGAGGATGAAGCTCAAGGCATAAATCCCCATTGCCATCAACCTACCGGAGAGACACGACCTTCTCCAGGTAAAATATTTTAAAAAAAGAACTTATCTTGGATTTGTGGAACACTTTGAATATACAAAACAAAGTGTTTATTATAACAGATGTATTTAGCCAGGACAATAAGCCCTATAGACAAATGAAGAGTATATGCAAAAAATCTATTTGAGAGATGGTGGGAAGAGTAACAAGAGGGAAAAAAAAAACCAAACAAAAAACTATGAATAAAAGCACCCAAGACACTCTAAAGCTGACACTCCCTAAATGTATAACCCAGCAGGTGCTCAAAGAGGTGAAAACCTCTTTTCTCAGTACAAGAATATTCTCCAAACAGCACAGATCTGTCAATAAAGGTTTGTGCTGCTGGAGAAGGGAGGTCTCCCACACGAGGAACGAAACACACATCAATTTCAGTTAAGAAATGAAAGGACAAGCAAATTTAATTTCCTCCCAGGAAGGAATAAACTCTGCAACTCCTAAGCCACAATTCTCTACACAAAAAATCTTTGAAGATCAACCTGATTAGGGGCTAGAAAAGGTTGTACCTTCTCTGAGAAAACAGACAATATTGCAGACTGAAAAACAAAACAGCCTCATGAAGATACATGTGCTGATGAAGATATCTATGCAAATTTTAACTACTCTTTGATAGTAATGAGTGACAGACTTTGTAAACAGCAATTATAGAAGCTCCAATTAAGGCCTTGCCTATTAACAAGACCTCACCAGGACATACTTACCTAAGCCTGTGTTCAGTTATTAATTAAAGCAATGCACAACCAGCAATTTAAAATTGTTGTTCTCAGGGAGGTTTACCAAATGGAAGACTTAGAACCAAGTAACAAGAGGGAAGGAGGGTTTAATGTAAAACAACATGGTGAGTCCATAGCAGATTCTGTGATTAGCCACTCACCAATATTTTATGGGATTTGATTGCAGAATTAGGAATTGGCCAAGTGGCAAAAGTGAACCAAGGGACAACGGAGAGCATGAAAACCTCATGGTATCCATCTGCTGATTGCCTAACAAATGGGAAACCCCTGCACAGGACCTGTCGGATTAGTTACAAATTAACTGCAATAATAATTGAGGTTTTTAGATAACTTATCAGCTGGGCTGTACAGCCCAAACACCCTGAATGGTGAGGGAAGGGCAAAACACCTGAGTCAATTGTTCAATTTGTGAACAAAGCAACAGTATCCTAACATCCCTGGGCAGAAAGTTCCAAAAATAAAACTTTCAAGAGGCTGATCCAACAAATCACATGTTGGGGAGGGGGTCAAGTGCCAGGGATGGTGACATGTCAGGGATGGTGAGTCAAATGCCTGACTTATAGCATTTTGGGGAAATGAGGAACAAAGTTAAGAGACCAGCTGAAACAAGAATTTTAAATCAGCAACCACACTCAGAAAAGGGAACACCACAAGCGGTTTAATCCAAGTGATTTTTTTTTCTCTTGAGAAGTGAGAAGGCTGGGCTGACCAAAAGGTTTCTGCCACTTCCTCAAACCTCTAGCTTCACGTGCTGCTGCATTCCCTGGGTGGAACTGACCCTTCCCAGCCAAAGTGGGCACATCCAGACACAATGAGGGCACATTGCCACTCTGAAAACACCACTGTGGCCAAGAGGGAGCCAGCACCAAGCACTTGGCTCACAGACATGACCCTCTGAAGTTTTTGGGGCCAGCAGGTCAAGATTGTTCCACTCTGCTCAGCACTGGTGAAACCACACCTGGAGCACCACGTCCATTTCTGGGCTCCAAAGCACGAGATGGACATGGATCTGGCAGAATAAGTCCAGAGAAGGGCTGTGAAAATTAAGGGATGAGAGATTCTTGCATACAGTGAGAGGCTGAGGGTGCAGGAATTGTTTTGTCTGGAGAACAGAGGCTGGGGAGGACCCCACACGTGTAAATACTGGATGGGAGGGATTAAAGAAGGTTCAGCCAAACTCTTCTTGGTGGTGCCCAGGGAAAGGACAAAAGGAAAGGGAAAAAATATAAAACCAGGAAATTACATTTACAAACATAAGAGAAAAGCCCTTTTTTATTGCAAGAGTGATCAAACTCTGGAACAGGCTTCCTGGAGAGGTTGTGGAGACTCCATCCCTGAATCTATTCAAAACCGAACTGGAGCAGATCCTGGAGATCTCTAGAGGTCCCTTCCAGTCTGAACTATTCTGTAAAAATCATCATGCTACCCTGTCTCAGAGCACCTGCCGTCCCGGGATGCTGGCATTGACAGAAGACTCCAACACAGAATATCAAGACTTGATAATTGTTCTCAGAAATGACCAGTTTTAAAATTATGCAGAAGTGAAGAAATAATTCAGAGATTCTTCTACAAAATGAGATCAAATTCTTGGGAAAAAAAGCAAACAAAATCAAACGGCTCAGACTGCAAAAACTTCACGTATAAGGTTTCATCTCAGAGAAGAAAAAGCCAAACAAGTTAAGTGTTATCTTGATCTCCAAAGTTAATTGGAGTAATGCAATAGGAAACCTGACACTGAGTCTAAAGCTACAGCATGACTAAAGCCCGAGCAGAACTCAAGCCACACAGGAATTTATGTTACAGGCTAAACACCACGGAGAGTAAAGCGTGAGTGATCTTCAGCCTCAGATGAGCAAAAAGCTGCTGCAATGCTCAGGGTTGCCCTCCTGCCTCAGGTGGATTTCACAGGACTCAGAACAATTTACAGACCTTGGACTTTGAACGCCTGAGGAATAATCCTCCCTTAAGTGAGACTTTCCTGCTGTGCCAAGGGAGCTCAGAGCAACTGGCCCAAGCACTCGAATTCGAGGCTTAGGGCTTTGTATCTTAACTAAGGTCCTTGCAAAGGAGTGAGAAGATTAAGGGGATCACACCAAGTTCCAACAAAGTCACCTGCAAGTTTTTAAGGGCTTACAAATTTAAAAAACCCCAGGAAACACTCAAAATTAAGAACCTTTTCTCTCATTGAAGGAATAACATACCTGCCAAGAAACAGATAATATACACATTCCACACCAAAAGGTGCATTTTATGCTATACTTAAGACTACAGTTATAATGCAACTTAAACTGTTGAATAAACTAAATGAAAGAAGTTCCAGGAATAAAATTATTAAGAGATCAGCTCTAGTTTTTGTATTTTGATAATTCAAGGCAGTAGCAGTAGTTAAGGACCGCTGGCTAAAACTGTGATCAACCCCTGCATAAACTGGCACTAAGTATGATATTGGAAACTGTTTAAACTCAGCATCAGACATTCCTCCCACAGAATATTAAAAAATATTTACTAGAAAACCACCTATTTAAAAAAATCAAGTGAGGCAGCAGGGAAAAGCACAGAACTGATCTTCACAGAGCAGGAAAACACAATTTACTGCATTTTTTCCCCTCCCAAAGCTTTGGAAAAGCTAGAAGAAACTTAAAAACCTCTTTTAGCTATTTTAGACAGAATCAACATGCTGACTCTCAAATGGGAATGGTTTTATCAAGCTTTTACCAGGGCACTGAGCCATTCACTATCTGTCTACAACACCAAAGGGAGTAAGAACAGGGTTACAGCAAATTCTGTTTCCTCTGAAAGCAGAAAGCAAAGCAAACAGGCAGTCACAGGCAAGAAAATTGATCTCTTGTACATGATCTAAGCAACAGCCAGACGCCCCTCTGGCTGGGGAGAGAAATACCAGGAAAAAGAATCGTTAGAAGAAGAAGAAAAAAAAAAATAGACGCGTTTGAGAAGGAAAACATCACGA
>VZRL01001286.1:155098-165885 GCA_013397895.1 Origma solitaria | reverse complement strand
GGCCGCCGCCGCTGCGGACGCTTCGCGAAGGCTGTGGGGGTAATTGGCGATTAGATGATTTAATTTCCCACCGCGCCGTCCCGGCTGCCCGCTCCCAGGTGGAGGGATGTGTTTTGCACGCCCCCGCCCAGCGCCCGCCTCAGGGGCGGGGCTGGCACTGTCAGGAAGGGCTTGGCAAATGCTGTGGGGTAATTCTCAATTGCACGCTTTCGTTTTACACCTGGCTGTCCCGGCTACTTCCTTACGGGAAAAAGGAGGTGTTTCCCATACCTTGCCCCTCAGAGACGTTGCATTCCAAGTGGCAGGGATGCGTTTTCACCACGCAGCCCCTCAGAGCTCATAAAATCGTGGAATGGTTGGGTTGGGTCTTCAGAGATCATCTAGTCTAGCCCCTAATGTCGCATTCTGAAGAGGAGAGATACATTTCCCACACCCAGCCCCTCGGAGATGTCATATTCCAAAGGAAGAGATGTGTTTTCTTCAGCCAGTCCCCTCAGAGATGTCACACTCCAAACGGGAGGGACATGTTTCCCACACCCAGCCCCTCAGAGACCACAGAATCACGGAATTACTGGGAAGGATCTTTAAAAACCATCTAATCCAACCCCTGATGTTGTATTCCAAATGAAGGAATGCGTTTTCCTCACCCAGCCTCTCAGAGATGTTGTATTCCAAGCAGAAACCAGGTCTCAGCTCCGGTCAGGCAGTATAATTACTGTACTATAGCAAACTGGCATATTAAATTTTGTGTGCATGCTAATTAGAAACAAATATTCTACAAATTAAATTAGGTCTCAGCATACAGCTGCTGTCACTAACACATCTTACCTCAGTTAAAGGTTGATTTACTGTGGAATATTTTCTGGCACCAGGAGTCACTTGATATAGGTGAGCACAATTTCTGGCTTTGCTGTTAATACACATCAGAACTGCAGTTATCTTTTTTTTTCTAAAGACAAAATGATTTCTCCCATCATCACATTAAAAGCATCATTTACATACAAATAGCTTGTTCAGAAAAGCAGAAAAGATTTTGCTCATCATTGCCTCAATATGACAAAGTAAACCCTTGATTTCAGGCAATGCTAATTTTTGAATATTTCTAAATAGGTATGGGGAAAAGCACAGCCATCAAAACATCTAGTAATACAGGATTGGCACTTTATGAAAACCAGATTTTATTTTTTACATATGAAAACTTAATAAATGGAACATTTACATGCCTCAGATTCCTTTTCCTGCTTTGATATCAACTTTATTTTCAATCTGACCACATTCCGGTGAAATACGGGGGGGGCTTCACACGATCGCAGTGACAACTGTTGGGAAACATGAACCAAAATCCATGAACTGGATTGAAGACAGACTTCTTAAACTAAAACAGATCCACCCAAAATCATTCTCATTGTGTAATTGCTTTCAGTATTCCTCGGAGAACTTTGTAGCTCATTAACTGTTGGCTTTCTTTGGGAGGGAAGCAGGGCCCCCGTTCTGTCACGTACGCGTAGGGAAACCTCAGCACCCAGAGTCCATCAGAGGGAAGAGTGATTTCCTGCTTCTCGGGGTAAAATATAGGACAGGGTGGTGGCCCTGGTTGAACCTGAAACCAAGAGAAAACATGAGTAGGTAATCAAATATCACTACTACCTTAAAAGGTAAAAAGATGCAAGTTGGGCTTTTTCAAATGTGTAATAAAAAAGATGGAGAAAATGGTGAAGAGTTCTCCAATTAAGAAACCCAACACTGTTTCACCTACTAAATTCATATTGTAACTAATAATAATTACTCAGAGCAATGAGTCACTGCTTTTCTCCATGACATTTAAAATTACAAAGTCATTCTTACAGAGTCATTGTAGCTTTTATTTTTAAAAAAGCCATTATTACAATATGGAATACCAATAACTTATCCTTGATAAAACACTTTTTACTTTATACAAAGTATAAATTTGGCATCTTGAAGTTTAAGAAATCATAACTGTTTATGTAACAGATACTTTTGGAAACAAGTGCCTTGGCTGAAGCTGGTTTGAGTTGGAGTGAGTTTCTTGACACCCTTTTCCTGTCCCCCTTGTCAATTAATGTTTCCACAACCACCCCCTGGTCTGCTGTTCCCCGATTCCCTCCTGCACGTCTCACCTGAGGCGTTAAGGTGATCTGCAGAGGAGCATCAGGAACCACCACGAAGAGCCTCATGAACTGGGCGTAGTGCGGCTTGAGGCCCCGTCCCTGCGTCGAGGACAGGATGTACAGGGGCATGTCGGAATTGAGGGCTTTCAGGGCAGATTCCTTTGGGCCGCCTCCCATCACCTTCATCACCTTGTCAGGCCCGGAACACATGAACCTCCTCCCACGTGCGTCTTCATATTCAAACCCCACGAAAGCTCGGGCGATGTCGTCCCTCCGCCTGCCTCTTCCCATCACCACCGCACTCCTTTTCCCAGGAACAGCCTTGTTGGGTGCAGGCCAAGAGTTGGTGTCTAAGTCTCCTTCATCTTCAGTTCTCGTCCTGATGACAATGTCCCAAGGCATTAAATAGTTTGTTCCTGGGATAAAGCCCTGTTGATCTAAGCCTGTGTGAAAGTTGTAAGCCTTAGCAGGCCCCAGCTTAACCAGTGACCAACTGGAGAATTTGGGCAGAAGGCCTTTGGGGCAATTGGAATGGAGCATCCCGGGGAGGTACTCGACAGTGGACGCCTGGCGATCTACCAGGCTCGGCCTCTTCTCACTCTTGGAGTCCCCGCTCTGCCCGTGGCCTTCTGCATTGTCCCCTCCACCCTGGGCATCGGGTGGGTAAGTGCCCAGGCTGCCCGTGGACTGGCCCAGGCTCAGGGCTAAGCTCAGGCCTGTGCTCTCTCCCTGAGTCTGAGGTTCTTTCTCTTTGAGTTTCTCAATCTCGCCTTCCGGAGGGGCGGGCGACGACTCGTCCCGAGCAGGCGCCGGGTCGGGTGTGCTTGGCTGAAATATGGGAAAGTTGATGTGCTCCAGTTTTCCACAGCACTTCTCTTCCAGCAACTGTGAGAAAGAAAACATGGTTTAGTATCCACCCTGAGATGAGGGAGTTCAGAGCCACAACATCCAGCAGCTACAATTAAGATTCAAGAGGTCTGCACTACGTGAGAACCAAAAGAGCAGTGGGAACACAGCCCACAGACCTGATTATTTTAAATTCACATGAACCAACACGCTCGAAGTGTAAACAGGTACATAAACAGGTGCTCCTGCGTGTGTTCACTGGTGAAAACTGAAACTGCCCACCCTGGTCAGCCCTTTTCTGCTCCCACAAATGTCTTCCCCAAGCAAGTTGATAAGGTTGAGAAGAATCTTGTGGTCACTTCAGAATACAGACTCTGCAGATGAAACAAAAGCACTGCTTGAAGCAACAAGAGACCCAACAGTTACCTGGTAAAAGTCATAATTAGCTGCTTTGATATCAAAGGGGTCCTCCCGAGGAGCTTGTTTCCTTCCACAGTTACAGGCACCGGTGGAACGAGCCCGGCTGTTGTGGTACAGAATTGGAGGATTTCTGTCTGCTTCTGGCTTTTCCCCTAAAAGCAAAACCAATCAAACCTTGGGTAAATTGCTCACCATTCAAGACTTTCTTTATTTCCTTCATCCATTGCTTCCTCCTTGCTATACACATACACAAAATGATTTACCACCAGTTTGTCAAGCAATTCCTCCCTTTTCCACTTCTAATAATACAATGTTCCAGTGGAGGTTACACGACTAAACCAAATCTTACTAGTTTTTACAACCTCTTCCTGAAAGGCTCAAAGTTCTTCTGCCTGCAATAAACGTGCAGAAGTCAGTTTTGACTCCCTGATCAACCAAGTTATTTGAAACAAAGGGGGACGCTTATGTTTTTTACAGAACTTTCTTACACACCTCTTGTTAGAAGGATTCCAGTGTAATGCTTCTAATTAGCAAGATGGAATCAGTCACCACTAACAGTGGACTGGCTCCTAAACATTACTCAACATAAAGGAAAGCTGCACAGCAGCTCTGCTATGATCCCACTGTAAAAAGAGGATCACAGAATCATTCGGGTTGGAAAAGATCTTTGAGATCATCGAGTCCAACCTTTGCCTGGTCACCACCTTGTCAATTAGGAAAGAGCACTGAGCACCACATCCAGTGCTTGAACATGGCACTTTAAAGCTGCAAACTCTCACCTTCCACAACATTTCGGAGTCAGTGTTTTCAGCCTACGATTTTAAAGCAGATACAAAATTAACCCCTGAGACCAAACCACAAGTGAGTATCTTTACCTGCTTTGGGGAGCAGATGGAACTTGTGCACGCAGTGCTGGTCGGTCAAGCTCCGCTCCTCACAGAGCTGGTGCCCGTTGCTCCAGAACTTGTAGCAGTCCTCGTTGAGCTGCATGGCGTACTTGTGGAAGGCTGGACCCCGGGCGTGCTGGCTGTACACCCGCAGAGCCTGGGCCAGCTGGTTCTTGTGCACTGTCATGGTGTAATTGTGAGGCAGGTTGGACTGGTAGGCACTGTGGGCCATGGGCAGAGCTTTCTGGCAACGGTTTTCAGAGAACTTGGTGTCTATGTCTAAGTAGCCTTCCAAAACTTTGATGCTGCTCATGATTTTTGAGCTCAGCTCGCCACAGGTCGGGTCATCGTCTTTGCCTTCGATGGTCACTTCATACAGTTTTAGAGCTGCAGCCACCCACTTCTGGTAGGTCGGGAGCTCGAAGTGAGAGGGCTGTGGGTTCCTCCCCACGCTGTCTTCGAAGCCCTTCTTGCTGAGCACCAGCTCCACGTGCTGCCACAAGAACTCCTTGAGGGTGCAGTCCACGAGCTGTCCAGAGGAGCTGGAGCTGCTGCTCTCTGCGTGGAAGGAGAGCTGCTGCCGGCCGTGCCTCATCATCTGATACCTCCTGGGTCCCGACAGCGTGGGAGCCAGCAGCGAGTCAGTCTCCCTCATGGTGCAGTTGCTCCTGAGCTGGTCCAGAAGCATGGCCACGGGATCATCTCCATCCTGGGGCCCACCTGCCACGATGTACACAAAAGCCTGGTTGGCAGGCACGGTGAACAGGCAGTTGATGCTCTGGTTGGTCAGCACCCTGCTCTTGCGGAAGATGCGGTAGATCTGATCCTCCAGAGCGTGCTGCAGCCTCCTCTTGGGGGAATGCTTCTTCGGGGGTGGCTTTTCCAGGTGACCACAGGGGTCCTGGCCCCTGCTTGGGAGCGGATCCACCTTCAGAGCCCCGTTGAGCTGGAAGAGGAAGAGGAGGCGTGGAGGGCACGGCCTGCAGTTGAGCTTCCACTCCTTGCCGACCGGGCAGTCCTTGATGGCAGCCTTCAGGGAGGGCAGCACCTTCTGCCGCAGCCCGTCCAGCGCCCTGAACACGCGGTCGTAGGTGATGTCGAAGGAGCAGGTGGGATGCACCAGCAGCAGAATGTGGCACACGGAGAAGAGGTAGAGGAGGCTCAGGCAGTGCAGCTTCTCCTGGTGCTTCCAGAACTCGTGCGCCTCGGCGTGGGGCAGCGGGGCCGGGCCGCCGGAGGGGTGGCCGGGCCCGGGCTCCCTGTTCTCGGCCGCCGCCAGGTCCCCGCAGGCGCGCAGCAGCTGCGGCGTGTCGCAGATGGAGGTGAGCACCAGGTACAGCACGCGGCTCTCCTGGCTGTAGTACGCCTGCAGCTGGTTGTAGTCCTTTGTGGACGGGTCACCCTCCTGCCCCGCCGCGCCGTCCGCCAGCTCGGGATCCTCCTCCGGGAAGAGCGGGAACACCTGCCGGTCGCACACGGTGCTCACCAGGGCCTCCTTCTCGGAGCAGAGCTGCAGCGCCGTTTTGCCGAAGATGCCCACCACGCACACCTCCTCCTCGCCGCCCGCCGCGCCNCGGCCCCGCTCCCGCCCGGAAGCGGCGGAGCCCCGGCCCGGCCCCGCGCATGAGCGGCCCCGCCCCGCAGGGCGCGACAGCGGCACGGGGAGCGGCCATGCGGGCAGGAGCGGGGACGGTGTGACAGCAGGGACAGCGCCGTGGGCAGCTCTGGTCCCCAGCGCCCCGCGGGTCGGGTCCGCGGGATGAGCTCCCACGGAGCGTGCCGGGAGGGCCGGTCACGGCTGTGCCACCGCGACTCAGGAGCTGCCCTTGTCCTGCTCCGTGTCTGAGCTGAGCCGTGGAGCAGGCACACCCCTGCTCACCCCGAGAACGTGAGGAGGCTTTGAGTGCCTTGTGTTTCAGCAGTGCAGCCTTTTAATAGTGATCAGACACCAGCCAGCAGTGATACGCAGTGCAATTGCCCCATACACTTGCAGCCACAGACTCCAACTGTTGGTTAAATCTTGTAGCTTTCTACTTCAATAACATTAGTGCATTAAACAGTTGCTTTTCTTGAAACTGTACAAATACCGTCAAGATATTTTTTGTTATTAAAAAAGGCATAAAAGATACAAAAATACTGAATTTCAGCAAACACACACATATTTGTATGACAAGCAGCACCAGTGCTGGGAACATAACAGTCCCTGCTTCAGCAGCACCCAGATGTCAAAAGACTTAGGAAATTTCTTTTTTTTTTTTCCATTATGAACGAAGATGCAACCAAATTGAGAGACATTAGAGAGATATAAAAATCTGCTTTACAGGGTTTCATAATGCTCCATTCCCCTGTGCACTAGATTTACTTACAAATACATGTGCCTGAGCGTGATAAAAATGGGATTCAAGTGGCTTCACAACCACAAATGCAAAGCACATTGTTCCATAAACCTACTTTCCTTTTTACTTCTCTTCAAAGCTGTTTGCAGCACTCAACCGTGCAGGCGAGGGACTCTTTGGGTGAGCCATCTGTCAAAAGAAGGAAAGAGTCAGAACTTGGATATCTGAACTAATTATCACTGAGATAACACAGTGCAATTCTTAGCCAATGCCATAAAATAGATACAGCAAATCATTCAAATAACAGATGTTTTTAACCCTCAGATTTGGTTCTTCTGCAAAGCAGAACTGTGAATTTCAAAGTCGCATTGAGGCACCCTATTGGCCACAAAAAGCACAATTTTTCCTCTTGGCATTGTCAAATAACCTGCCATGGCATGTCCATTCTGCAGTGTCCTTAAATCAGTAGGAAATTCTATGGATTTTAAAGCCACCTTACGATTCCAAAGAGACAGAGGGACTTGCCTGAAATTTGCGCCGTAGTGCCTTCGTCATTATTGGTGTCAGCCCAGAGCCACATTCAATGTTTTCTTTACTATTTAGAGGAGTGCCACCAGGACTTCTGAAAGGGGAATTATGATTAGTTTGATTGGTTCTCTATTTTTTCTAGATTAAAAATAGAATTCAATAGAAAGGAACAGACCTTTGTATATCGACTTTCTTCAGATGTTTCCGAAGATCAATCTGATTTTTAGGGGAGGTACTAAGAGAACAAAAGAAATTGGTGCAATGAAATACTTCCCACTCAGTAAACCACGTTAATTAGTGTTTAAAACAGAAAAATCTAATATCAAAATAAGGAAGAAAGCATCTTACATTAAAGATTTTATAGCATGAGCTGATGGCTCGGATTTAGGTCTTAGACTAACACTCTGTAGATCTGTGACTGTAATTAATGCCCTGCGTGGCTTCATAGGTGATTGTTCCTAAAGAAAGAAAAGAAATGTTACCACAAATAGAACTGCAGAAGGTCTCACTAACCTGAAATCTATTTAATATTTATACTCTGAAAGACTTTTGCAGTTTATGGCTTTTAGGCTTTTTTTTAATTATTAAGATTTGAACGTGCCTTGGATAAAAATAGATTTATTTAAGAAAAAAAAAAAATCAAGAAAACAAAAAAACCTAAACACTTCTGCAAACAAAATTCCAGATGGGCAAAAGAAAGTCCAAACTCTATTGATAACACACAAAGCTACATAAAAGCTCCATGCCCTTAATGTAAAATTAGAGCTGGTCTGGGTGCCAGGTGAGATTGGAGTTGGTCACTTTATTTATTCCGTTCCAAAGCCCAGGTGCAGAATTAGAACGGTTACATGAAACCGATCACTGTGTGTTTGGATGAGAATCAATTTATTGAAAAAACTGCAGGAAATACACCAGTTCCAGGGTGGCTTTTCCCTTGATACACCACCACATATTTATCCTCCAGTTTACCTTGCCCATTCTCAGGTTGCTGTTTGTCTTTTTCAGTTTAACATTCAGGAGGTCTTTGAGGGTGATGTGCATGGGCCCATCCTTTTTCACTGGTGGTGCCTGAAAGCAAAGGGGTTTGGAAGGGAAATTAGGATGGGAAAGTGTCTGAGCGCTCAGAGAGAGAGGCTCATTCCTGATGAATCGAGGTCCAGAAAGAACTCAGGCATGAAATCAAAACCAGAGGAACCTTCTGATTCCCTACCAGCAGTGGTTTAGAGGCAGTGCCCCGCTGGAGAATGAGGGGTGCTGGAGGCAGTTTTGGTGGAGGCAGCGGTGGCGGTGGTGGAGGTGGAGGAGGAGGAAGAGGAGGAGGAGGAGGGGGGATGGACACAGGCACGGATGCTGACAGTGGAAGGTCCATCTGTGTCCCCCCAGGAGCGCCCAGGACTGGCTTATGACACCTTTGGCGAAGAGAACATTCTGAAGACAAAGCTGCAACTCCGTTCATCTGAAAGCGACATGAATAAATAAAGAGAACATTAAATCCACTGGCAAAAGTAGATGGGATTTTAGAGAACAAAGGTTTTGGCTAAGGTTGAGCTATAAAGATCTAAAAAGCCTCTCATGAGACTCACCAGCAGAGCAATTCCCTCCTGCTGTGAGGTAGCAGCAGGTTAGCAACTCCAAATGCAGAGAATGCCCCTGAGGAGCTGCTCAGATTTCAGTGCATCAATACTGACCACAGTTCCTTACATGTTAACCCACGCAAACATACCCTGCCCCAGCTGACTGAGACTGACCTGCAGTGCTCCTTGTAGCTTGGAAAATTCACTTTCCAACTTCTCCAGCTTCTCCCTTAACATATTTAGTTCCCTTAAGTAGACTTGTGATGGGAATATGGTGTCTTTAACCACCTTAAAGCTCTAAGCATAAAAAGAAAGCAGATTATGTGTATTTGTATATTGATTTTTTTCAGATATTTCCAACGATCAATCTGATTTTAAGGAGGGGTACTAACAGACCAAAGAAATTCGTACAATAAAATATTTCCCACTCAGTAAACAATGTTAATTCCTGTTAAAAACAGCAAAGTCTAATATCAAAGAAAGAATATACCTGTGCAACCCGGTACTGGCACCACCAATACAGAAATGATGCTGCTGTTGTCAAGGGTTTGACCATATTTTTTACACTGGGCAAGGCTAAAGACCAGAGGGAGCACCTTGGGACTGGTGATGTGTTCAGAGCGAGATGAACCAGTGACCTGCAACAGAACTCTTCAGAATGAGGCCAGAATTACATTTATCATCTCAGCCTAAAAAAAATCATCTGGAAGTTACAAGTAGGTACCAGCAGGTAACAACAGAGTAAATGTGATCACAGAAACCTGGAAAGGCCAAGATGCATTTCAATAAAGGAGGGGGGAAAGTCCTAATTGAAATGTTCTTTTTATTCTAATTGCTTTTCCTGATTATTAATCATAGAAACATTGAGGTTGGAAAAGGCCTCCATCATGTCCAACCTTCAACTGGATAACACCAAATCATATCAAGAAGAGCCATGTCTACTTGGCACAAATCTTTCTCTTTTCCATGAGCCATTGGGAGCAAACAACAAACCAGGAACAGAGTGAGAAGGCAAAGTTCAAGCTGAGCCTCTTACCGTGGAGTGGGGCAAACTGAGCCCTGGGGGGTTGCAGCATTTCTCTTTTTTTCCAGTCGAAATTTTGCTCTGGCTCTTCGTTTTCGTTTGCATTTCTTATACCTTGCCATTACTGTTGGAAAAGACATATTCAAAAAGAATGTAGGGAGATAAACCAAATTATATATTGGGACAGAGCTGCCACCTAAGAGAATAATATGGGCTGCACCTCAGAAATCCAGTGATTATCCACAGCTGTCTTGGTGGAAGTATCACATACCAGTGGTAAAAAATATATAATAAATTTCATATGGTCCATGGGGATGCGTTTGTGCACGAGTAGGGAATGCAGAAAGCACCATTTTATATGGTATTTCCCCCCCTTTTTTTCTATTTATATAGTCGATAAATAGCATTAACAAATAGCTATTGTAAATATAATGTAAATATGAATTAAATTCATAAGCATGATAAACATATTATAAACAATATTATAAATACACATAAATGAATAAGAAAGTAATTAGAAACATTATAAGTTACATAAAAACATTATAACTAGTAATGTATAAACATAACAAATAGAAACGAATGTTCAAGTTTTTTTTATCCTGACGTGAGAAGCACTGAATTTGGGGAAAACGACGCTGTGGGGGAACGGTGACAAAAACACGAAGAAGGCACAGAACGATGCCGGGGGCGGCCCGGGCCGGTCCCTGACCGGTGACCGGTAACACCCCAGCCCCGCTCACCTGGGAGCCCGCATCAATAACGGGGAATCCTCTCCCACACACACACAGCTGCGGCGTGTCCCCGGTGCCGGGGGTGTCCCCGGGGGTGTCCCCGGGAATGTCCCGGGGCTGTCCCGGGCCCGCCCGGTCTCCCCGGCCACGCCGAGCGCCCGTCGCCGCCGCCGATTCAAACCGCTCCCCGCGCCGCGCCCAGCCAATGGCAGCGCCGTTCTCTGCCGCCCCCCCACGCGGCGCGTGTAAGCCGCACTCTGATTGGCCGCCGCGCTAAGGCGCGCCCGCGCCCCACGGGGGCGGGGCCAG
>VZRL01001286.1:97585-154313 GCA_013397895.1 Origma solitaria | reverse complement strand
TCATCGCCCGCCTTGCGGGGGGACGCGGCCGGGCCGGGCCGGTCCATGTCCCCGCGGCGGGAGGGGGGGCGCGGGGCAGAGTGGAGCTCCCGGACTAGTCCATTTTCTCCCAGCGGGGGAGAGGGTGGAGCGCTCACCTGGGCTGGACCATTTTCGCTGCGGGGGGCACGGGAGGGCTGGGCTGGTCCATTGGCGCGGGCGCGCGGGGGGAGCGGGGCGATGGCCCCCTCGGCACTCCCTTCCCGAGCCCCAAATTCCCGGAGTTTTTCCAGCTTTTTGCTTCTCGCCAGTGCTCTGAGGCAGCCCCTAAGCACGGCGGGGCTCTCGCTTGTGCAATGGTCGCCTCTCTGCCTGGCCCACCCCTGAAAAAGTGAAAAAAAGGCAAATTTAACCTCCCAGAAAAGAGCTGAGCTGTGTTTCCTCACATTCGAGAGGCAGTGGAAAGCTGTGTCCAACCAGCCAAGTTCCTTGTGGTATCCCTCAAACCTTCATCTTGCTTCTATATAATCTTTTTAAAATTTTTGCCCATAGTGTAAGTTTAATCTCCCCATATATTAATATTCTTTTTTTAAAAGCCTAGTTTAATTTAGAAATATGTTTACAAATACTTGGGTTCGATGTTTTATTTATTTATTTATTTCTTATCGTGGTTTATTTCTGTGTTTCATTCAAAGTCATACTTTCAAGTGATTCTTATTTTGGGACATGTAAATAGAGAGGTGGTTCTGTCCCCTTTAGCAGGGGCTTTTATTCTAGAATTCAGAAAAATCTCACATCTCACAGCTTTGTGTCTCTTGCTTTTCCTTCTGCTTTGTTGTTTCCTCGTCCTGGATTTCCTGTGAAGTCAGCTCTCTCCACAGAAGTGTGATAAAATAACGCTTCTTATTTCCCTGGAGGTTTTGACATGAATTTCATGGAAAGCTTCCTTTTAGTCTCGTGGAAGCAGGGATAAAGTAATTAGTGGGAGCTTAAAGAGAACAATGGGTATGAAAATACCAGGTAATCAATGCCTGTTTGTGACAGGAGCACCATAACGTCTACAGTGTTAGATTAATTATGGAAAAGATCATAAAGCTGCCAATTTAAATAAGAATAGATCAAGGCCAGGTTGGAGCAACCTGGTCTTGGGGAAGGTGGCAGGGGTGGAATGGGATGAACTTTAAGGTCCCTTCCCACCCAAACCATTCCATGAACACTGGGTGTATTTCAGGACTGGACTGCACAAGTTCCTTGGTGTCAGCTGGAATTTGGGATCTTTTTAGCGGCTTCAAGAGGCACAGTCAGACCTGTAATGAACACACAGGGCATGCTTGTGCACACTCATCTCATTTACTTTTAATGCCCAGTCTGCACTGAGGGAAAACTTTGTAGACATCCATTTGATAAAATCGGATAACAAGTGGATAAACTGTCAGATGAGCTGCAAGTGCTTCATTCAGAGCAATTCAGTTCATTTCTGTCACTGGGTTTGGTACACTTAACCTCCTCTGTCCCTGAGTGGTGTCTGTCCAGTGCCCTTTTTATGTTGTACTACTGGTGATGATGCACAAAAAGCAGTGCAATGTTAAAAGGGCATTGGCCAGCAATACAATCTACATTTCTCTTTATTGTTCTTAGTGTCCAAAGTCATTGAGACCAGAAGGTGATTTGCAAAACAGCTGTAAGATGAGATTACCACCAATTTCATTTTTATTACTCATTGTCTTCTACCTGTTTGCCGAGGAGAAACACTGCCTGGTCATTTAATGACAAATGCCATCATGTCTGTGTCTTAGAAATGGTACAGGTGACTCAGCTCTGTGTACATCAGCAAGCATCCCCTTCTCCCCACTCCATTCCCAGGTTTCTTTGCATTTTGTTGTTAAGGATCTCAGCATCTTCAAACCCTAAGAGTTCTCAAACTTTCAACATGAAATTGCTCCCCTGTTAGAAAACCCCACCTTCACTGAGATTTGTGGAATACAGCCGCCCTGTGATAGTACTCTCACACCCCAGTGGTAAAGAACATCCCCAGGGTTGGGAAATAAATGTTTAAGTGCATTTTAATGTGATTCAGCACCTGCAGATTATAAAGAATAAACTCTTCTGTCTGGAAGATATTCCCTGTAATGCAGTTGAAGAACATCTGTCTGATAGCAGTTTAGAATCTTCGCTCGCTATGAGACAAATCCAAGCAATAAATACACTTTGAAATGGAGTTTCCAGTTTAAAAAGCACCAAATAGTTTGAAATTTAATTTCTGACAGATCTGTTGAGCATTTTGTGGGGTGGTTGGGTTTTTCCCCCCCTTTTGGTCAGTGAAATGACAGATTATGAGCAATAATAATGTGAGTTCTTCTCTGTGTGTGTTTGTGAGGACATGGTGAGCTTTAACCTTATCCAACTCTTCCTGATTCACAGAAACCTCTGGCTGACTTGATGTGGTTTTTTTTCCCTTTTTTGGTGAGTGTATGATTGATTGTTGCCCAGAATTGTTGCTGCTAACGAGTGCTCTGACTTTATTGCACTACTGTACTATACAGAAAGCAGTGCAATAGTATTGTCAAAGCATCTGAGAGCAGAGCCCTCAGCACTGGCCTCACTCTTGCCTCAGTTTCTAACACTTTTCTTCCAAGCCTGTGAGTAAATTACAAATTTACACTTCAAACCCTGCATTTTCTATGTGGTTGTTATAAAAGAATCATCCTACAAATGCTCCTGACCTAGAACATTAAGGGGAGATTTTTGCAGGTGGATGTTTCCTGAAATGCAGCAAGAAATAAATATTTATAAAATTAAAGCAGTCCTGCTGAACTGTGTTAATCTTGTCACAAATCTGAAAATTCTAGCCACATTTAGCTTCACGTTCAGTTTTTAATGTCCTGGATCATAGTAGTAGCATGGGGTTGGTTTGCTCCTTATTCAGATTTATCAGTATTGAATATTTAATGGGTAATTTTGAAAGCAGCCCATATTCATTGTCTGCTTTCCCAAAAACTGATCAGATGGAGGAGCAGGAGAAAAGCAAATTTTTGGGGTGCCTGCCTGTGGAAATGAAAACCTACAAATATTTGTTAGTGGAAGAGAACAGAAACCATTGAGCAGTTAAGGAAGAAATCCCTCCTGAACTCTTTAAAAATGTACAGTGTACTGAAAAGTATTTTATTCTTGCATTTTGTCCTGGCTGGTTTCTGGGGCAGGTGTGGGAAGGAGTTTTGTTGGGCAGATGGTGAATTATGGCAGCACTGGGTGAAAGCTTTCCCCTTGATTTATAGATGCTCAAACTCTTCACTAGATTTATTTTCCTTTTCTTAAGCTATTATTTGAAAATGTACTGGAGGTGTGTGAAACATCATCCATCTTCAGTCCCTCGGAAAGAGGGTTTTATTGGAGAGTATCCTGCATCAAATTCTATTCCTTCAAGCTGAATTTCCAGATCCTCAAAGGCATTAAGGGCCATCCCTTAAGGCGGATCCCAAGGCTGATGTTTAAAACATAAATATCCCTTTGGAATCCCAGCCTGTCCACAGGCTGTGGATATTTGTCACTTCAGCTGCCATTATAACACTGCCTGGAACAAATACAGCCTTACTTTGATGCTTAAAAAAAATTGGGATGGTCACTTTGGGGTTAATCTCAATATAAACAGTGAAAACCAAGTAGAGGAAGTCACAACCATTTTTAACTTGCTCTCATCATCGTCTCTTCCTTGACTGTAAAATCACTGAATTATTATGTCAAAGAATTAATGAGTTGCTTGGGAACTGGGGAAACTGCCTTTCTTGAAAGTGGAAGTCTTTAATAGATACTAAAATTGCAGACTAAAATTAATTAAGTAATAATGCTATCAGCAGACTGTTTTACAAGGCAATTAGACAATTCTCTGGTGGCTTATTTATCCCAAGGAAAGAAAAGTGATGTCATCAATTTTATGAGCTGTTAGTCAGTCTGGTTTGTTGGGGAATAATAAAAAGTATTGTGGGTATTAAAATCATCTGAAAGAACACATCCCTAATATGATTATTAATAAAAGCTCTGATGATACTCTTGGATCCTGAATTTACTCATAACCTCCTCTGTGTAAATAACTGATTGTTGTAGTTTTGCTAACAGAACGCTTTAATATTTGAAAAAATTAAAGTTGAAAACTTTTATGGTCCCTGAGCCTTTCAAAGGGAGGCCTCCTGCTTTCCTGAAACACAGGAAAGGCAAATGGTTGGGGATTGTCTGCAGTTTTTGGTCTTTAATATACTGTGCCTGACCTTAAATATTTCAGTTCCAGAAAGCAGAATCTGATCTGGATTATATTCAGCACAGAGTGGAGTTTGAAATAATGAAAAGTCTTCCTGATAATACAGCAGCAGAGGTAGTATTTTCAGATTAAATTCCATTTTATTGCATGAAGTTGGTAATAAATGGGTATTTTTCTTTAAACTTCAAGTACATGTGGCTGTTCTTTAATCTATTGTCAGGCTGCTATTATTATAAAGTATTTCCTGCAACATATATCTAGATAAGTGTCCTAATATGAGTTCAAACCAAACTCCCTTGGTTTCTTGGTATAGTGAAATCTCCCATGTTCTGCTCTGACAAATTAGTGGTGTTAACACCTAAATTCAAATTATAGATTCCAGTCTGAGTTAAAACTCACCCTTACTCTGAGATCCAAGATAAACTTGCCACAAGCAAGGACTTAATTCAGATTCGGGAGAGAGATGCAGGAAAATGATAAATGACATCATGTAAAGGATTTTATAAGTCCTTCTCTCCTGTACATTTTCACTGTAAAGGGTCAGTTCATGTTATATTTTGGTGTCTCCAACACTGCACTTTTAACTGATATGTGGCCACATTAATTTGATCATCTTACATAGTTTGAATGTACTTTTACTTACACAGGAGAATCCAATTGCTCTCCTGAAAGAACTGCCGGTGCTGAAATCCCGTTACAAATCCCTGTGTGTGCAGATGGAAGAAATTTCCATGGAGCAGAAGGAATCCATGAAGAGCATCCGTGCTGCCCTGGAGAAAACAATGAAGATAGTTCAGGAACTACAGCAACAAACTGAGCTGGAGGTGGTATTTTCATTTTAATCACTTTGTTTTCACTCCTGGGAATGAACATGAACTTTGTAACTTTTATGTAGTTCCACTGGAAACTTGTTTGTGCAGACTCTCAGAAGATAAGGAGACAGTTTCCCAGAAGGAATGCTTGCAGGATTGGAGCTCTTTTTGTAAATCCCAATCTCCAGCAGTTAAAACCAGCAGTGTTCAGATTTGGAGCTGGAGTAATAATACCTGAGGAGTGTGAATTGAGGGACACAATTTGGGTAATTCCATAGGAGCAGCACCTCTGGGCACAGCTGTGTCCCAGGGCCATGCTGGCAGTTTTTACAAGTAGACACCCTAATGAAAATAGAAAGTGGAACCAGTTTTAAAAGGCTAAAAAGCTTTTAAATGGCAAATGCATTTTCACTGTCTAAAGGGAGAAAGTTAAAAGCATTGTAACAACCGCCCTGGGATTGCTGTTACTCTAAAGTCCTATGTTTTTCCTAAAATAATGTTTAAATTGTTAAAAAACCCAGCAACAAACAAAATTTTCTGGTCTTCAGACACTGCTTCATTATGGAAGAGGTTGTGAAAGCATTAGTTTTGTCCCTTTACAAATAAGGTGATGTAGCTCAGTGTTCTAATGACAGTGCCTGGAGATTGAGTTTAATCTGTCAACAGCTCCGGGCAAGTTCCTGGTAACTTTTTATAGACAAAATGGGCTGGATCATGATTTAAAAGACAGTAGTTATACGTCACAGAAAGGAAAATATGTCATATTCTCAGTGTGTTTCAAGGATATTCTGCCAAGAATAATTTTGAACTTGGCATTTTCTTAAAGTGAGAGACCCTTTTCTTTAATTATATGTAGAGCTTTAGATAAAGATTTTCTTGTACTTTTTATATTTCCTAAACCGAAGATGGATTTACCTGCTCTGAGAAATATAAGTCTTCAAATTAAATACTTTTTAATTGAAAAAAATTATCTTACTTGACTAATTTATGGTATTGATGCTAGAGGAATATTTTGGTTGATTTTTCAGAAATAGTTTGCTTGTACATTTGCTTTCAGTGGAAGGAAATCAGGAGTCTACTGTCAGTTTCCATGAGCAAATGGCTGCACAAACATTGAGTCCTTCTGTAAATATCATCACCTCAGGAACTGAAGTATCAGACTTCTCTGTGTTTGCTTTTTTTTTTCCCAGAGCTTACCTCTGTCAGCAGAAGAACAGACTGCAGCTCAGCAGTTAAACTTCCAAACCGGGAAAGAAGTGGAATTGCCAGAGGAAGAGGTAATTAGAGCACGGAATGTCAGTATTCCAGAAACCGTTAATCCTGAACGCAGAAGGGACTGCTTTTGTGATTTAATACCTCTCAAATGAATGGAATTTTTCAGAAATGGGATTAAGTTTCTTAACGAACCTTTTCATTTTTATTCTGTAGAGATTAAGCTTTTTTAATTGTTCCAATTAGATTGTCCACAAAGGAGAAATTAACTTTGATGGAAGACTTTGTTCCTGTTAGTTTTTAATTGGGATATGTTTATGTTTCTTGTCAGAGATGCAGTTGGTTGCTCTTTTTGATCTTCTTGATAAGAAATATTTGGGTGGGAGTAAGGATTGTCATTGATTCAAACCAATGTATCTCAAAGTAAAGAGAAATTTAATTTCCTGTAAAATATTAAATAAATTTTGGGATATGAGTAACAATCTATTCCAACTGCAATGCAGTAGAACACAGATCTAAATTAATATTTGTTAAAAAATCATATGTTCTCCCATAGCTCAATATGTGATTATCTCATATAATTATCTGCAAATATTTGGCCTGGGTATCATATTAAAAATACTAAAGGAGGTTAATAGAGGGTGTTTATCAAAAAAATCTGATATTTTTCTACTCCTTCCCACTGCCCACTGTCATAGGACACCTCATTTTCTGTCCCTTTATTATCACAGTTGGTTTGCATGAAACCTGTGCAGTTCCTGCAGCTTCACTCACTCTTTGTTTGCAAATATCTGCTCCTCCCTCGATAAATGCTCTCAGGTTGTGTCCATTATTAATTCTAAATAATGTGCAGTGCTTTCAGACCCATACTGGAAAGCTGGAGAGGCTTATCTGACTTGCAAATAAATCTTTCTGTATCCATTTTAAACTTAATTTATTTTAAACTGTGATTAATCCCTAAGATTTTGCTGTTGACTTCAGTGCCTGCAAGATCCTGTGTTACCCAATGGTAAAATGCAATTAATGTAAATTTCATGCAGAAATGAAAGTGTAAGAAATTATTTCTAGGCAAAATACTAACAAATACTGACATTATCCCTTGTTTATTTTCAGCCATCCTGTCCAGGATCTACAATCCCTAGCTCACCTGAAGGTAAGTGCTGAAAAAAATAAACTTCCCCCTGTTTTCTTCTCATAGAGCCTGTGCTAGGCACTAAATTCACTGTTTTCACTCTCAAGCACCAGTGTCTGCTGCTTTCATGTGAAGAATTTAGACTTTACTATAAGGACCTGACCCCTTAGTTACATTCCATGAATAGTTGCCATGTTTCTGGGAATTTTTTTCCTTGCTTTTGATGGGATTGTAGTGGAAAATTGTTGCGTTTATGATCTGGAGGAAATGGTGCACTAATCTTACCATGGAAATAGCTCTTTTAAAATCCATTTTTCCCTGCTTATAGAAAGGAATTTTCCTTGTGTGTGGGTTGTTTGTTTGTTTTTTTTTAAAAACCCCAAATCAGCTAGTCATTGACAGACCAAATTTGTCAATCCTCATCAGATCTCAAATTAAATTATTTTTTACGGGCTCTGCAGATACAGTGATTGTTTCTTCTTTCTCTTGCTGGAAAATCTTCCTTTAGTCCCACCTAGGGGGCGATATTAAACACTAATGGAAATACTTTCCATCTTTGACCCAATTTCTGAAGTATGAATATTTTTAATTTCCAGGTTTTTTAACAAATGTCTTCTATTTCCAATTTTTCAGAGCCCCAGTTCAAACCACTGACTGAGGAAGCATTTATGTGTGTGCCAAGGAGCATCAGAAGCATTGTCAAATTAGCAGACGTGAACTATTTGTACAAGAGGTTATTTAACCACTTCATTGTAAAGAAGAACAGGTAAGACTTAAAGCCATTCATTAAAAGAATTTTTAAACTGTAAAGAGTTTCAGCCTTTTCAAGTTAAACCAAACCAGCTAGTTAAGCATTCACTGCCATATTGTAACTTCAAAAAGCCCTGACACTAAACCATGACTCCCAAACCCAACCCAACTCTGGGAGGAGTGCTGGGGATTTCTGACAGGCTGATGTTAAAAATAAGGAAGTTTTTAAATCACGAATTCTGTCTCTTTAACCCTAAGATTAGCAAATGTCTGCTGTGATTTGAAGTAGCACAGAAATACTTGATGGTAATCTGAATAAGATTGAGATTTACGGAGCACAAACAAAAATAATTGATTGAACAGCTTGTGCTTTTTAGCCTTTTTCTGCCAGACCTGATGTTCGATCCCTGTTTTGCTAAATTGTTACTAAATTGTCTTACAGAGCAGCATTGAGCATTTCGCAGATGAACAAGATGAATATGAAAGCCACTGACTCAAGAATTCAAATCCTGAAAGAACTCGGGATTGTAGAACTTGACAAACAAGGAAGTGTGATGTTAGCTGTGTGAATGAAAGCTCATCTGACACAGAAGCATCTTGGCCACAGCTCCTGGATTGTTAAAGAACAAGGATTTCTCCGGAAGAAGAGTTCCAAGTCCACTGTTGGGAAGTTGTTAATGTTTCTGTATACAAATTCTGTTGATAATACTTGAAATTAGAGGCTTCAAAAACATTGAGGTTGGCACTTTACCTTGGCCATTTAAAGGGTTATGGCCGATGCATTTTTGAGGAATGTCCTGGGCCATGTGACACTTCCATTTCCTTGCTGCATTCCTGAGGGGGTTTTAAAGGCAAATAATCCAAGCCTCTTAATTGTACTTGCATTCCTGAATAAAGATTTATTCTACTTCTGTTTACGTGACTCCTGACTCTGTGCCCTGCCCCGACCCCTGAACCTGCTCCCTGACCTGCTTAATTTTCCTTTGATGTGACCTCCCTTGGGTTTTTTACAGTCCAGCCATGGTCAGAAGGGATTTCTGTCCTGTCCAGATTTCTGTCTGCTTGTTTTTTTACATTTATATTTTTATATTTCAGCCTAATTTGAGAGAGTAAGATACTTGAACTTTTGTTAAGTTTCTGTGGGTTTTTTTGTGAAAAATTACATCTGCCAAAGGAGAGAAAGTTAAATTAGTGCTCTTAGGGAGGGAGGCTGATTCCTGAACGCATCCATGAACTACTTTAGGGTTTGATGGGAATAGAGACACAGGCTGGATATTAAAAAGGAAAAGACAGGGACAACTTGATTTTATGATGTCTGCTGTCAAATGTGCCCTTTTACCTACGAGTAACTAATCGTTTCAAGCACTTTACAAACTGATTTAATAGTTTTTAATCACATTGATCTACTTCCGATAGAGGACTCGATCCTTGCTGTGCCACTACCGTCAGCAGCATTAAATATTTAATTTATTCTTGAACATTAAATATTTAATTTATTAGTGGACGCTGGCTATAATAACTGAAGATACCTGTCAGCGTGGTGCGGAAATCCATCCCCGCACCTAAAACTTCTCCGGCAAAGAAGAATAAAAAGAAAAATAAAGAAATATAAAGAAAAATAGAGGAATATTTTTAAAAATTAGGGAAAAATGGAGAAAAACCCAAGCGCGAGGCTCCCCGCGCGCCGGCTCCCCTCAGGCGGGGCCGCGCCTCCCGCGCGCCGCTCGCGCGGCCACGNGGTCACGGCCCGGCGGGTGCGCGGGGCCCGAGCCGTGGGGCCGGGTCCGCTCCTGAAAACCCCGCTCCCGGAGCCTCCGCTCCGCACCCCCGGGCACGGAGAGGGAGGCCGGGGACAGCCGTCCCTCCTCCCGCCGCCGGCAGAGCCGCAGCCATGGACGAACAGAGCGTGGAGGTGAGCGGCGGGCGGGCGGCGCGCGCGCTCTCCCTCAGGGCGGTGAGGGGGCAGCGGCTGCGGCTTCTCCTCCGCACCCGCCCGCTTCACCGGCGGCCCTCGGAGGGTCCCTGTCCCCTGTGTGAGGGGTTGAAAAAGGCCGAACGGTACCGGGAGGAGGCGGCCCGGGCGCTGGGAACAGCCTGCGGCGCTGCGGGGCTTGGCTCGGGTGGGCAGCGGGTAGGAAATGAGCTGGCGGAGCGCCGCAGGTGCCGGTTCCGGAGCTGGATGCCTTCAGGGATGGATGGATGGAGACCTGGCGTACACGGAACACGCCTTGGCACCGGGAAGGCGCAGAAGTGGCTGTAACCCGGCAGCTCGAACACCTGCTGGGGGCTGTATCACGGCCAGGCTGGGGGAGAATGGAAAAGACCCGCTGTGATCACCTCCTGTAAACGCATATGTTGGGTTTAAACGGCTTGCAACTGTTAAAGAGGACATTAATGTATGGGAGATACTGTGGTATCTGTAAAATTAAAGGTGTCTTGCTTTTGTGCTGATTCACAATCCCAATGCTGTGGGGGGAAAACAATTAGCCCACCTGAAGAACCTTTTGAAGTTCCATAGTTGGAACCAGGGAGGTTATAACTCCTGTATGGTACAGGATGTAAAGCTTCCGTATCAGTTAAAAATTACCAATATGGAAAGGAAACGTTGCTGTCAAAATACCTCTTCCGTTTGGGGAATGTTTTTATCATCCAAGATTGATTAAATGGCGTGGGGGAAAGCGTAGAAATTGTGGAGCTAGTGCAAATGGTAGACATGAAAAGAATATAAGTCTTATAAATAGAAGTAAAAAAAATACTCAGATCAGTTCAACCCCTTTTGTGTATGACACATACATGCACTTACCATGATTTTGAAATAGTTTAGTGCCAGTCCACTGTCTGCAGGTACAACATCATTTCTTCTGGTAACTCTTCTCTTGAACACAAGCAGGAATATCTTGGCTACAGAAAGGCCTGCTCCAAAAAAGATGAGACAAATAGAAACTCTTCTTTGAAGAAGGAGGATAGTGTTACAAAATGGGTGCTGAGAGGTGGTGCAGTGTGGGAGAAGCTGAGGAGGAGAGTTTTGGTGTCTAGGTTTTATCTCCCTCAGAGATGTGCTGTTTGGAAGGGGACTGAAGTGAAACCTGGCACTGTGCCTGGAAAACAAATGCAGCTCTGCTGTGTTTGAAGCATGTTTAACAATAGTGATAATCCCCCTTTGCAGAGCATTGCCGAGGTGTTCCGATGTTTTATTTGTATGGAGAAGCTGCGGGATGCCCGCCTGTGCCCCCATTGCTCCAAGCTGTGCTGTTTCAGCTGTATCCGGGTGAGTTTGCTTGGTTTGGTTTATTCTTTCAAATGTTTGAACTGAAAACAGCTTATGAAAACATTCTTTTCCTGGAGTTCCAAGGATTCCTTTTTTTTTTTTCCCCTCTCCTTTGGTTTCCCTTTCAAAACCTTTTATAACACCCTGAGGAAGAAGTAGGCAGGCTGTGCATTGCCTTCAGTGGTGCTAATTATAGGCACCATCTGGAATAATTGCTTTAAGAAAGAGACACACAATGATCTCTTCTTTGGCACCTCCTGAGAATTGGTGATGCCTGTATGGAAGACAAAAGTTGGGACAGGAATCAGATGCTGACTTTGCACCTGGGAAGGTCACAGCATCACCTCCTGTATCCTGGAGATGTTCTATAATGCTGCTGTGGTGCGATCAGGTGGGGCTGAATCTTTCTCAGGGGAGTCTGAGGCAGCACCTGAATCCTCATTCCTTTGTTAAGGTCACAGTTCCCAATGTATCACACTCCAGTTCCAAATCCAGCTGCTGTTTTGTGTTGCTGTAGCAGCAAAAGGTTCAGCTGAGGTTTCCAGACCTCTAGTAGTATTTCCAGAAATTGGAACAGACATTCATCCTTCGCTCTGGAAGCCCTGACAAGAGCTGTAGGTGAAGGATTCGTGCTGCATATTAAGGATTTTAGATGACATATTGTTGCTGGGTGGTGAGAGATTATTCATGAGACTCTTTAAATGTAGTAGAGAGCTGACAAATATAAACCCATCAGCTGCTGAGCTTTTACACTTGTGAGTTGTAGTGGGCAGGTGAAGTTCTTTGCTCAGCTGTTTGTCCCTGGAGCTTTCTGGAAGAGAAACATTCACAGGCTCCTTGTGGATTTGATCATTGAACTTCAGGTATTTAATTGGTCTATAAATAGCCCTAGAGGAAGAAATAAATTACCTTGAAGACTAATTAGACTGTGGAAAAGATGCTTGTTGTGTCTTTTTCTTTCCTTTATTGAAATGTGCTCTTTCGTCTAAGACTGAGGGAATCTGCCAGGTGGGTGGTTCCTAATGCAATATTTGGTACCTCAAAATTCTCTGTATAATTTTAACTGAAGCATCTCTGACATCTAAAGACAAGTGATTGCTTGTTACTAAGGCACAAATAGCAGCTTTTTCTGTGACTAAGTGGTTGAACAGTTAAATTGAAAATTTGTCAGAAAAAAGGAAAAAATACAGGAAGACTGTAATAAAAATAAGTAACTCCTAATTAATGGTAGAATGTACTTGCCTGCAGTTCTTTCCTCCCAGTCTCTTTAAAAAGGTTTTTCCTTTTTCCATCACAGCGTTGGCTGACTGAACAAAGAGCTCAGTGCCCCCACTGTAGGTAAGGTATTTTTAATATCAGGAATTGGGTGGATTGTCCTGTTTTGATCAATCTCTTTTTCAGTGCAGGTTACACTAAATTTATAAGCTTGCTTTTTTTGAGACCTGCCTGGTGTTTCTATAAAAATTGGCCCTGGTATAATACTTTTTCTAAAATATGTTCCAGTTTGTGACAAGCTAAGCAGGATCTTTGTTCTTCCCACATAACACTGCTGTGCACACAGCTGGTGTAATAGGAGTAACTAGAGGGAATTCCTCTTAGAACTCTTTATATTCTTATAAAAGTCAGAGCCTAGAAGCTTCCGTTTTCAGAGTGAAAAGTCTCCATTTTCATGCCTGTAATTTGTGTGATGTGCCCATGCAGCCATTCTGTGTCACATTGCCGGGTGCAGTTCTCAGCTCTCCCCAAATCATCAAATTGACTTTTTTTTTTTTTTTTCTCCTTGGAATAACTAGTCCAGTTTCTGCCTTTTTTTTCGCCTGTGACTCTTCTGGTATTGTAGAATTGAACTGAACTCACTTCAGTGCTTCTCCTTTAGCTCCTGGAGCCAATTTTTGCTCTAACTGTGCCATCCTTCTTGCAGAGCCCCTCTGCAGCTCCGAGAGCTCGTCAACTGTCGCTGGGCAGAGGAGGTCACACAGCAGCTCGACACACTTCAGCTCTGCAGCCTCACCAAGCATGAAGAAAATGAAAAGGACAAGTAAATGGAGTGTTCTTTGCGTGAAGTGTTTTGTGGTTTGCGTTATGGGAGCAGGCTTTTAATGTCAGTTTGTTATTAGAGTCAGGGACCAAGCTGATAACTTGGTGAGAAGCTGAGTTGTGCTCAGTGTCTGACTAAAACTTGGGGTTTCTTTTCATCACACTTAATGAAATGAAAAAAGCTCTTCAGTGTCTTTCCCTAGAAAGCTGCTATTTCTATTTTCTTCTCTTACCCTTCTCAGTGACCATAGATCTGAAATAAAAGTCTTTGCGTAAAGATTTCTTCATTTGGCATTAAGTCCCAGTAAAACTGGGGGTGCTGAGTTGGTATTTTGGGCAGAAGAAAGCAGAGAAGCTGTTCTGAGATGTTTTCTAGACCTGAAAATGTAATTGATAAACCCAGTTGGAGGGCAAAGAAAATACATCAGTTCCCCCAAAAAGCAGTGCGTTAGATAGTCTGTAATTAGGATTTTAATAATGTGTAGTATTAACTTCTAAAATTCTGAATTTGATTCCATGATCATATCCTTTATCTATGGGCTAGAAATCCAATTTTAGTAATGGACTCTATCTCTGTGAAGTTCTTCCTGAGAGAATACTAAAAGCAACATTTATCTTACAAAAGGTTTTTACTGAATGTAACTGTTCTTGCAAAAGATATTTTGTGCTTTACTTGCAGGATCATGTAGCAAAACAAGTGAAAATGTTACACTGAATTTGTAGAAAATTCTAAACTATTTTCTGTTGGTGATATGTGTATTTTTGTGTTTAAGGTGTGAAAATCATCATGAAAAGCTCAGTGTGTTCTGCTGGACCTGCAAGAAGTGTATCTGCCACCAGTGTGCACTTTGGGGAGGAATGGTAAGAGGACACTTGCCTGAATGCACAGCATGTAAGGGACTTCAGGCTTTGTTGTGACAGTGGTTTTGAAGGTCTGGAAATGCTGTGAAACTGTTCTGGCTGTTGGATTGCCATGCAAATACTGCAGTTGTAGGTGTATTTATAATGAACTAACACTGTTTGTGAAGCATGGTACTTCCTGTTTGTAATTGGAGAAGAAAATGAAACTTTTGCCAAAAGCAGCTCAGAATTACCTTCTTTGTTATAACCTTCATGAAGTCTTGGACAAATTCTGTGTGGTGGGGGGAGAGTTTTATGGGCAAAGGAAGAAGTCTTGCTCAGAAAACACACATAACACTTGTTATTTAATTATCCTGGTTTGTAATCCTGAATATCTCCAAAGCTGTAGCACAATTCATCAGTGTTTATCCATTCCATTGGGTATTTCAAGGAGAAACAGCTGTTGCTGTTTGGAATGTAAGTGGTTAACAGTTTGCTGCCCTTGTTTGGGAAGGGTGTTTTAATAATAATGATAAAAATAAACCTTCTGTCAATATTTGATTTGTTAAAGGATTGCACAGTGAATGAAGCAGTTTATTTTTGGAGGACTCTTGAGACTCCAAATATCTCCTGACAGGAAGCTTTGATGGAAAGAGAGCCAAATTCATGACTTCTTACAAAGGGAAGTGAAAGACAAACTTCCTACATACAATCTGCTTTGGAACTTCTCCAGAATGAGTGATACACTCGTAGGCTTTCTTCCCTTCTCTTTCAGGAATTTAATAGGAGTGGAATAAAGTGGAAAAGAAATGCTGTGTTATTCACCACCACCTCCTCCTCCCCCTTTTTCTCTTTGAACAGCATGGAGGACATACTTTTAAACCACTGGCAGAGATCTACGAGCAGCACGTCACAAAAGTAAACGAGGAAGTGGCAAAGCTTAGGAGAAGACTCATGGAATTGATCAGTTTGGTGCAGGAAGTGGTAAGAAAGTGTTCCTGTAGTGTTCCATTAGCAAAGGATAACTGGAAAGTGGGAAGTGGAGGTAGTACCTGTTAGAAGGTGGTGAGATTATCCCATAGAGAGATCTTTTTGATTTTTCATTTGACTCTTTTTATACAATGTAGAAAGATCAAAATATTCTCAATTTGGGTTTAGCTAATTTTCCCTTTTTTAATGATAATAACCTGTCAATGTATTTAGGCCTGCAGGATGAGCAGCTCGCCAGTTAGAGATTTGTTTGTGTACCTCCTTTTTCTTCCACATATCAAAAATCCAAATATCAATGTCTTCAACTTAGGCAGTTTCAATGGGAATTCCAGCAGCTTGATGCAGTTTCTTGCATCCCAGGAAGGATTATTTTTGTATTCTGTTACCTTTGTTGTGTGTAATCTTCGTGCAGATAAAATCAGGATATTTTTAAACAAGTCTCTGTATGATTTTTGCCTGTGCTGTTGTTCGGGTGGTTGTTTGCCACACAAATTTGCTCTGCAGATAAAATCAGGGTATTTTTAAACAAGTTTCTGTAGGATTTTTGCCTGTGCTGTTGTTCACATGGTTGTTTGCCACATAGATTTGCTCTGCTCCAGCTCAGATGGGACTTTATCACCACATGAGCCACCTGTGCTTATAAAATGCCGAGAGTTTCTGGCCTTCACTGGCCAGGGAGAAGGATGCTGTTTATGTCACATTCTTGTGATTAAAAACATATCTCGTGCTAAATTCATATTCTTGTTACCACAAAGAACTTTCCTGGTTTTATCACATTATTCTTGATACCACGAAGATAACTTTTGTATGCTGCTCATGCTGCAGAAGACAAACTGGCAGCTGCATTTACAGGTTGATACTAAAGAATCCTCGCATGACAAATCCCTGTGTGATGAGAAAATGCTGCTCAGCTTCCCCGTTAACCTTTGGGCACCCACCAGAAGGCACACTCAGGGATCTGGTGGAATCCTGGCTGCTCCAGGAACGGTCTGGAACTCAGCTCATCAAAACACCACTCCCGTTTTTCCTCACAGGGGATTTAGGGACACTTAGGCATTTCCGGGATCTCAGAGAGTGGAGCCAAGGTGTGAAAAGTGCAGCTGTGGGAAGGTTTGTTTTTCTATCTCTTTTTTCCTGCCCGTTGCAGGAGCGGAACGTGGAGGCCGTGCGCAGCGCCAAGGACGAGCGCGTGCGGGAGATCCGCAACGCTGTGGAGATGATGATCGCCCGCCTGGACACCCAGCTCAAGAACAAGCTCATCACTCTCATGGGTGGGTGTTGGCCTCTGGGAGGAGGAGGAGAAATGTATTAACAATGTGTAAATCCACTGAGAAAATCAATTTCTCTGGGAGCAGGACTCCTTCCATACTGCCTGGTGTTGAGCAGAAGACTTCCACCTACAGCAAAACTTTTGGTTAATGGTGGAGTTGCTGTGATAAGTTCTAAATTCGGCATAACCTGATTGTGTTCTGTTAAAAACTCCTGTATAGTAACTTGGAAAACATTCCCATCTGGCTGGAAGATGTTTAGTACCTTTCAACTAAAATGCTTTTGCTTCATTTATATTAGTCATTTATATTAGTCAAGAAGTGCATCTTTCTAATTCGAAAAGTTTGAAAATTCTATTTTTGTAATAGATACTCCTTTTAGTGTAATTTTAATATGGGAGAGGCTTGTCTGGATAAGGGTGAAACCTGCTTTTCTTTTTGTCCAAAAAAGCACCCCAGAACAACAAACCTGCCATTTCTGGGACACAGAGTGTTTCATTACTGACTTAACCTCAAATGAGTTTTTCACCACAGCTCTAATTAAAAATGTAGACTTGCTTATCAAATGCTTTCTCAATCAACCTTGGTATATTTAGAAATCCTTTACCTTAGTATGTTCTGGGGCAGCTTCCAAGTCAAAAAGTACAGTTTCTTAAAAAACTGAGTATGTGTTTTGGGGTTTTTTACCATGTCTTTTCTTTAAACAGGTCAAAAGACATCACTTACTCAAGAAACAGAACTTCTGGAAACCCTCCTTCAAGAAGTAGAACATCAGGTGATTATGAAAAGAGATGAAACGTTGTGTTGCATAGATCCCTCCTCAGTTGGCTTTTCTTATTTGCTCTTTTAATTTTAAAACTATTAATCAATGGATATTTCTGGAGGATATCTCTTCATTCAAATGGCCTTAGGTTGCACAATTTCTTCTTAAAAACAAGTGTGTCTTCTAGAAATATTCAAAGGTGCTCTGTTGCTTGAAAAGCTAGGACAGGGATTAACAGTAAGCTCATACGAAACTACGCAGTTCTATATAAATTAGTTAAACCTAGGGGAGGTATGCAGTAATTATTGTAACTTCTGTTGTAGAATTCCAGAAAACAGAACAACCAAAACCCAAAATCTCCAAGCTCCATTTTCCATTGTGTTGTGGGTAAACTTTCTAAATTACAAAAATGCAATTTAGTTGTTTAAAAACAAAAGTGGACAAAACCATTTGTTTCTACTGAGCTAAGGATTTTTTTTTTCCTTCTCTTTCCCCCCGTATAGTTACGGTCTTGCAGCAAGAGTGAGCTGATATCCAAAAGTTCAGAGATCCTGATGATGTTCCAGCAGGTCCATCGGAAGCCCATGGCCTCATTTGTCACCACTCCTGTCCCCCCAGATTTCACAAGGTGAGTGTTGCATTTCTGTCCTGTTTGTTCAGTGTTTAAAAACATATTTAAAGTCCTTGAGAGGAGAGTTTCCTCTTAACTTACTCCTTGTAGTAACCCGTGCTGCAAGTAGGCTTTTGTGTTCCAGCAGGGCTTATTTTGTGTCTGTAGTCCCTGCTGGGGAGTCAGGACAGTGGGTTCCTGCTCATAATTTTTTTTTTTTCTCTTTTACACGTAGTTTACTGATTTGTCCTTTTTTCTCTTATTATTGGGTCATTCAGTATATAATTGCCAGGCTCTCATGAGATGCCTCTGCAGGTCACCTTAATTCAGAATATGCAGCCAAAACCACTTCATAGCACAATTCTTCATCAGGGGAGTGCTGCTGGTGCTGGCTGCTGAGGGAGCCTGTGCTGAAAAATGTCTCCAAAAAATGGAAAGTCAGAGAAGTCTCTGGAATTCCTCTACAAGAATTGATTTGGCTGTGTCTTGGTTTAAATCTGAGTGTTCATTTTCCAATGGCACAAAGGTATCTCCTCCTAAGGAGGCTTATAAATGGAATGATACTGCAATAACCCAATGTAGCCGTAGTGAATTTCAGAGGCTCTGATGATCTAAATAATCTAAAATGCTTCTACAGATTGCAAAAGTTGGGATTTTTGATGCCATATTATTCAAATGTAATATATTTATTCCTTCCCCCACAGTGAATTGGTTCCAGCTTATGACTCAACTACATTTGTCTTGGAAAACTTCAGGTAAGAATATATCTTAAATTACTTAATTTAAATAGTTAATATTGTGAATATGTGAATATTGGAAACCTCCTTCTGTTTCTTCTGTACTTCAGTAGTGTTACTTTAAACACAGAATAATCTCTACAGAAGACTGTCAGATCCGGACTAAGCTGTGGCAATTCCATTAAAAAATCTCTTGTTTACCATGTGAGCAATTAACCCCACTCAACAGGTTTTCCGTGAGAAAGGCAATTGTCTGTGCAGCTCATGGTTCCAAGGAAGCTTTTGCTCTGTCCCAATAGCAAATGTTTTCCTCCTCTCTCACCAGCACCTTGCGCCAGCGAGCAGATCCTGTGTACAGCCCTCCCCTGCAGGTGTCAGGCCTGTGCTGGAGATTAAAAGTTTACCCGGTGAGTTACACCTTCAGCTGGAGTTGTTATCCCGCCCCAGTTCATTCCAGTAAGGACTCACCAGTTTGGCCCATGTTGTATATGAAAAGATGGAGGAAAAGAACAGGTTGTAGAGTTGAGCACCAGCCGTGGGAGAATTCCCTCTCTGCCTCCAGATCTCCAGTGAGAATATTCTCTGTATATTTTGGTTAATTTAAAAGCAAATAAAGATGGGTCCTACTAATATGGCATAGGAACTTTAATAGATATTTTCATGTCTTAGAGATTTTTACAGGTGTTCCTTACAGAACTGAGGTATAGAGTAGCTTACCCTGTTTGAGTAATGCTTGGTGGGGAAGGTGGGAGGAGGACCAGGTATTAGTTGTTGACTCTGCATGCAGCTCTCAAACTGGACATTAAAATGTGTAATTTGCTCACGTCCGTTCAGTGAGCTGAATATTCCAATTTTTGAAGCTTTGTCCATGTTGGAAAGTTGACCCACAGGGTGGGGCCTTCCTACATTCCCTGCTCTGGTCAGTGCTGCTCCTGCAGCTGTGTGGAGGAGAAGGAGTTTGGTGGTGGAGCACCAGCTCTGTCTTAGTGATTTTTTGTGGCATCCTTGGAGAATTGACTCCATAAGTTAAGCCTGTGGATGCCCAGAACTGTATTATTGCAATGCAGAGGTGCAACTGTGTGGCAGTTTCCAGAGTATTGTAAATTCAGGATTAGCGACATGAGCTGTGCTGTCAGAAGGCATTAAAATTTGTTTTTTCAATGGTAAGTTGAAATGTTTCTTCAAGCTGGAGGATTCAAGTTGAGCCATTCTTCATCCTTGATTCAGGTGAGTGTGATGGAGGTTTTGCTGTATTTTTTTCTTGACTTCTGGTGACTCTAATATTGTTTCTCAGTTAACTGCCCTAACTTTTTCATGTTGCATGGGATTTTTTTCTGAACAAATTTCTCAAAAATTGAGGAGCTTTGAAATGTGGCTGTATGTAAAATATTTCAGAACTAATGTTTAACCTGAAATAATGTTTTTCTGATACATTGTTTGTCTATTCAGGCTTCCGTTTAATCAAATCCCTGAACTGTTAATAGAGTAATGAAAGCTTTGTCTTGAGATTTATATTTGAGATACCAATACTACACTCTATGTGTTTCTTGTTGATTCATGTTACAGTAGGAGGTCACTGAAGACTAAAAATCACAACTGTAACATCCAAAGTAGATTCCTGCTGCAAACCCAGTGTTGATTGAAGCTGTTTTCTGAAATTCTCTAAGCCTTTTATATCAAAGTGTTTTGGTTTTTATTTTTCTGTTTTTTCCAATTCTATTTTTAATCAATTTCTCAATTTTATTTCAAGGATGGAAATGGAGTGGTTCGGGGCTATTACCTGTCTGTGTTCCTGGAGCTGTCTGCTGGATTGCCTGAGACATCCAAGTAAGCAAACCTGCAGTAAGAACAAATGTTGGTTTTTTTCCTCAGTGTTTGCAGAGAGTGCAGAGCCCTTTGGAAAAGAATGGCGAGACTTCTGTTGTCTGCTGAGCTTTGAATCAGGCACAGAGATAATATTTGAAAGTTGTTACTCAGTGGCTTTCTTGAGATAAAAAGGAAGCTGGCGAAACAAGTGATAAGAGTGTCTGTGTGGTGCTTCAGTCCTGGAGTTCACTCTGCTCCCTATTCCTGCTTTCTTTTCTTTTTTCACTGTTATTGAAGTGTTCAGTAAAGTTTTAAGCCTGACTCACCCGTTCAGCTGGGCAGGGAAGTGCAGCTCTTAAACCTGATGTACTCAGCAGTTCTGACACCTTTTGCTCCTAATCCGTGTGACTTTCCCCTGGGCAGGTACGAGTACCGTGTGGAAATGGTTCACCAGTCCACCAATGACCCCACCAAAAACATCATCCGGGAGTTTGCGTCTGATTTCGAAGTTGGGGAGTGTTGGGGTTACAACAGATTCTTCCGCCTGGACCTGCTGGCCAACGAGGGCTACTTGAACCGGCAGAACGACACTGTGATCCTCAGGTGAGGCTTCCCTCCTTTCAAAACATCATCACATCTGTTGCTGAAATAGGAAATCATTCACAAGTTTGAATTTGAAATATTGGTGACATGCTTTGTCCTAAATGGATTTCACCGTCAGCAGTTTAAGAGAAGGAAATGTGCCAGAGGGAGTTGTGGAAGTTTTAAGCGTATCTTTCTTTGAGGAGTAGCTACTCCTGGCACTAATAAGGGTTAGAGACCCGTAGCTGCCAGAATTAAAGGAAAAAGGAGCTTCTCCCCCTCTTTAGAACAGTTGTAGTGAGCATTGGGGAACTTTGGGAATGAAGGAAGTCTGTGAGTGTCTCCTACAGGACTCACTGTAGCCAGTCAGGGTGCTCAGGACACTGAGTCCACAAGGACCTGTTGTCTGTTAAGTTTATTTCAGCACTAGATTTCAGGTTTTAAGGCTTTTCTGCAGAGCTTTTTGAATGGAAGGAGTGATATTAAAAATGAAACCCAAACAAACTCCCCCAAAAAACCCTGTTCAAATGTTCCTTTGAAGGTTCCAAGTGCGCTCACCAACCTTCTTCCAGAAGTGCCGGGATCAGCACTGGTACATTGCTCAACTGGAAGCAGCTCAGACAAGTTATATCCAGCAAATAAATAACCTGAAAGAAGTAAGTGGGGTGTTTGTGAATGTCAAATCACCTGTGAGAGTGTATCTGCAAGTCAGCAAAGGTGCTTGGTTTGATGCTGCTGCTCCATTGTTGTCTTCTCTGTTATTTTTGTGATCTTTTAGAGGCTTGCGATTGAACTGTCCCGGACTCAGAAATCCCGAGGGGTTTCCCCTCCAGACACTCACCTCAGTCCCCAGAATGATGAGGGCTCCGAAACAAGAGCAAAGAAACCTGGACAAAGCATTGAGGCACTGCTTGAGAATTTCACTCCAGGATTAGCACGGGAGAACAAAGAAGAGGAGGAAGAGAAGACTCAGCAGGAAGACTTCAATGTAGGAATTCTCTGTTTCCTGCCTCTGTTTATGTGCACCTTTCTGTGATAAGGTAGCAGTAGAAACATAGGGGAACCTGTGAATTGTAAATTAGATTTATTATCCTTGCTATGGAAATAGGAGATGACACACTTGAAAGCTGTGAGTGAGAGGTGACTCCAGAGAGATGTTCCAGAACAGATCTAAAAGATCCCACTGCAGAAAAGCTTCCAAGTTGCAGCTGAAAAATCTGAGTTGTGTTTGTTCCCAGCCTTTAATGTGCTTTGAGAGCCTCCTCAGTCCTGTGATAGTGACAGTGGGGACAGAGAGTGTCTGTTCATAGCTTTTGGGGATGCATCAAGGTGCAGCTGAATGTTTCGTGATCAAAAAACTTGTGTTTTTCAAACTTGTGTTTTTCCAGCAGCACGAGCTCTCAGATGGTGACCTGGATATGGATCTTGTTGGAGAAGATGAGGTGAACCACCTTGATGGCAGCAGCTCTTCAGCGAGTTCAACAGCAACCAGTAACACTGAAGAAAATGATATCGATGAAGAAACTATGTAAGTGACTTCAAATGCCTTTCAGATCATCCTGTGCCTTGTACCCAGGGTAATCATCCTAATTCCAGTGGAAACTGAGTCATTTGCTGGGGTGTGTGGGATTCCAGTGTGATTTGGGAGGTGGTTCCTATTCTGGGAACAACACAAACTCATAGACTTAGTGCTAAACGTTGAATTTTTGGTCAGCTAATTACTGTCTTTCTGATCCCTTTATTTACATCAGTGCTGCATCCTGTCTTTGACAAGTGATAATCTGTGAAGGTTCTTTCCCAAAACACTATTAAGAAATCTGTCTCAGCACGGTAACAAAATAGTGCTCTGATATTGGGAAGTGTTGTAGTAGTAGGAGAGTGATGATAAGGACAGGTACTTAAATTAGGGAATTCAAGACTGAGAGAGCTGATGTCAAATCCTGGGATCTCCATTAGAGAATGTGCTGCAACACTTACAAACACAGGAGTGTGCAGGGTGGGTTTTTGCAGTCTAGGTACATAATACAGCACTTTTGTCCTCTTGGTTAATGAGTCAGTCATTTAACTACTACTCTTCATTTGTTCAGTTTGGGTAGCTTGGAATGCAGGAGATACAAGATACGTGTTTTCTGAGGTTTGTGCCATAACGTTTACCGAGAGCTGAGGAAAGCTAACAGTTGTATTCTCCTTTCCCCACCCTCATCACCCCTAAGGTCTGGAGAGAATGACGTGGAATACAGCAGTACCATGGAGCTGGAAGATGGAGACCTCATGGAGGATGCAGCAGCTGCTGCTACTCCTGGAGCATCAGGTATGAAAAACGACTCCAGAATTCCCAGAAATGCGAAACGCTGCTGGATTCCTTCCCCTGCTCCTCTTGGAAGCAACGCCAAGCTGCGTGTTCTGCAGGCAGTTCTATTTTTGGAACTGCTGCATCATGTGGTTTGTACTGATTATTGCAGTGTAGCAGAAACACTTCATTGGTTCAATAAAGAATAAAAGGGGGGGGATCATCTGAATGTGCTGGTTTAAAAATGATGTCAAAGTTGGGAGGGCGGCTTTGTGCCTCTTTGAAATTCCTTGTGTTCTGATCAATAGAAGACTGACAAGGAATTTTTACTGAGGTCTGTGTGACCTCTGAGTGTGTGACACGTTCATTTGGGGTTTAGTGCACTGCAAAACCCAAAGAATGTGGAGGGAGTGAAGTAAAGAATCCTCACAAATCGAGCAGAAATGCATTTTAAATGCAACACGAAAGGGTGTTCTAGGGTTTCTTGCAGCCTAGAGATGATCACAGCCCAAATAAGCCATGGATTATAAGATTTTGAAAGAACTGTAAATCTATATGGAATATAGATATATATTATAGAATCTAAGTATATTTATTTAGGACAAAGATGCCAGAAGTGGCATTCTCTGGAAGTGATATTTGTGCTGCTGTAAAAGTCTGTTGGTTCTTGAAAGACAGAATTCCCTGTTGCAGAGTTCTGAAGTTCAGGGAGGGACATGTTGGTCTCCTTACTCCTTTAGAGTAAGTTTAATCTTTGTATTGATTTGTTAATATTAAGAGATTTTTATAAAAGGTATGAAGTGAAGCACTTCCCCCTTTCCAGTACTCTTTATCTTAAGCTTTAATTAGAAACATATCTGATTGCTTTCAGCACCCAGAAATCCACAAAATACCAATATCTGGTTAAATTTCATGGGATTATTTCATTCCTAATCTTCTTGTATAATTGTCTCTTGATTTTTTTCCAGGGAATAACCCATCCCTGTGTCACACACATGCCCCCTCTGTGTCTCTCCTCCTCAGGTACCAGCCACAGCTACGGCAGTGCCAGCGGGAGACCCTCCCGGCGCGGCGCCAGTGCCCTGGGCTCCGCAGCCAGCAGCAGCCTGCTGGATATCGACCCCCTGATTCTGATCCACTTGTTGGACCTGAAGGACAGAAATGGCATGGAAAACCTCTGGGGCCTTCAGCCACGGCCTCCTGCCTCCCTTCTGCAGAACAGAGGTAACTGCATCAGGGGTTTGATGGGTTAATTCCAGCCTGGAAGTGCAGTGGGGTGGCTGAAAAGCTTTTCTGGAAGGGGTTGGTATTGGAAGCCAACACAACACACAATTCTGTGCTGAGGCAGCAGCTCCACCTCTCCCTGCACACAGCTGGAGTGGCTGGGAGTACTTGGAGTGTGGAGTAAACCAACAAAATAAATCCTGGAATTTACTTCTGCCTGAAAAAGGCAATTGGAACTAGAAAAATGTGAGTGGTTGTAAGGCTGGAAAAGAAAAAAAAAAAGAAAAATGGATCAAAATGTCAGGAGCCAAAAATAGTGATGGTATTTAAATAATTGAGGAGTGTTTGTGGTTCAGTTGGGACCCTTGACCCGAAAACAGCAATTAACTCCATGTGCAGCAGAGCTGGCAGTCCTGGCACCCCTGGCTCTTCCTGAGGGTTGCTTGTTGCTCTTTTAGTGAGGAATCAAATGTATTACTGAGATTTGATTGAATTTTGTTGTGACTGACACTTATTTGAGCTGCTGGCCCAGCACCACAGCATCTTATTTCAGGTCATTCTGAACAGAAGAGAAATTAATATCCCTTTCCTCCAAGTGATGCTTGGGTTTGCTGCCACAATGCCATTGGTGGTACTGAATTTAAAAGCTGGCTCAAACTCCTTTTGTTCCTTTGTCATTAGCTTTCTAAATGTAGTTACATAAACAGTCATGAATTTTCAGTGAATGTAATCCATATTTCCAAAAATGGAAGTCACTTCCAGAAGTACAAGGGAAAAAAAAAGGAGCAGCACATGAACTGTGAGTCCCAGTTCTGTTTTGCTTTTGGAAGAAGCCCTGGACAAAAGGAGCTCAAGAGAGGTGAAGCTCTCCTGTTGTGCTGAGTTGTGTGAATCTTTAGCTGCTGAACACACAGCCAAAATCACCTGTTCTGTGGAGCTTCCCTCGGGATTTGACTGTTCCCAGAGCTCATTGAAGTTGGTCAGGGAAGACAAAGCTGCTGTTCCATTGGGAGTTTGCCAGACCTCACCTCCTGAGGTGAAGGATTCTAAGAGCCACTTGACTTTACAGTTTGGAACAGCTGAATTTACAGTGAAACACAGAATTCATAACACTCCAGATAGATCCAGGTTGATCTAATTCCAGCTGAGCAACACAGAGGCTTTTTCAGGTATTAGCTGCTCAACCTGATCTTCTGCTGGGAGGTACTGAAGGGAATTCCTTCCCTGGTTTCAGGTATCTCTGAGTTATGAGATGTTGGTGGTCTGAGAGTCTTATACACATGGTCAACAAGTTTTATAAAAACAAATTTGCTATGAGCTGGCAGCCTGAGTGGCTCAAGTGTCACCAAAATTCCTGCAGCAGTTCTGGGAGCCTGGCTTGTCCCAGTGAGCAGCACTGGGGACAGGGAACAAAACCCTGCTGTCCCTGTGGTGCTGTGCCAGGACACAATGTCTGTGTCCTTACTTTTATAGCAGAAAAAAGATAAAATTCTTAGCTACCCATGTTTGTTTGAGAGTGGTGTTCCTTACCTGCTGTGTTCTCTGCCTTTTCCTTTGGCAAAGCCTCGTCCTATTCCCTGAAGGATCGAGACCAGCGGCGGCACCAGGCCATGTGGAGGGTGCCCCCCGACCTGAAGATGCTGAAAAGACTCAAAACGCAGATGGCCGAAGTTCGAAGCAAGATGTCTGATGTGAAGAACCAGCTGTCCGAAGTGAGGAGCAGCAATGCGAGCTCGGGAGAGGGACAGCCCAGCTTCTTCTCCATCGAGCAGGGGGCCCTGGCTGCCTGTGGCACTGACAGCTGCAGCAAACTGCAGGAAATCGGGATGGAGCTGCTCACCAAGTCTTCAGTCACCAGCTGTTACATAAGGAGTTGTAAGTGCATGGAAAGGGAGGGTTTAAATCACCCTTTCAGGTGGTTTGTGAACACAGGCAGTTCCTCAGGCTCAGCTGGAGATCAGAAATGGAAACCTGCCCTGCCCTTGAGGAAGTAAAACTGATTTCAGCCCTTCTGTGTAAAACACAAAAACTACCCCACAGCCAGTGGCAAACCTGATGCAGTGAGAATGTTGTGAGGTTTAACCCAGTGTCAGACTGGTGTGAGCTGGAGGTCACTGCCTTGACTGTTCTCCATCATCAGATCCATCTGGTAACTTAGGCTGTTGCAGGGAACAAAACAGTTCAGACCTGCTGAAATCTAAAATATGAGTAAGCCAGAATTTGGGTTTGTCTTTACCCTTCCTGCTCTCCTGCTGGCTGAAGGAATGTGGGTGCAGCTTTGTGAAGGATGTCTTTGTGCAAGGCAAGTGAACATGACTTGTGCAGTCCTGGCCAAGCTTCTCTCCAGCCCAGGCCTTTGGCAGGAAGGTGCGGAAGGAGTTTCGTGCAGGACTGGGAGTTAACAAGCATTGAGAATAATGCAGAGCTTCACTTACAGCAAGCATAAGGACAGGGTCCGGCAGGGCTTTGACTGAACTCTTGGCACATTTTTCCATTCCTTTGCAGCTGCCAGTAAGAAAAGCAGCTCAGCCAAGCCCCTCCGCTCAGGAGCTGCAGGGAGCCTGTCCCTGAGGAGAGCCATGGACGGCGGGGATGGCAACCTGTGCCTCAAGGGGGAGAGCCACGCTGCCGAGGGTACGTGGGACACTGGCACCTGGGCAGGGAGTGGAATTGGCATGTGGTGTGCAAAAGCTTCCCAGAGAGTCTTATTTGGCACCTGGAGTTTCCCTTGAGCTTGTGTGGATCCTTTCGCCACCACAGTGAGTGGTACTGTACCTTTGTAGCTGATCTGGGAGGTGGCAGCTCACATTCACCTACCAGAATATAAATGTATGTGTTCTGTTCTGGTCTCTTGGAGTGAGCTTGACAGTGAAATCCTGGATCACACAGCTCTGAGCCAGGTTTAACTTGTGATTTTGTTTTGAGGGAGCTCAGGAAACCTCCAGTAAGAATGTTCTGGTAGTGCTGCTCCCGAGTTGTCCAGTGCCCTTCCTTTAGTGCAGGCACAAGGAAACCCCTGGTGCAGGAATTGGTATTTTGCTCCTCTCCAGCACTCAGGGAAGGAGGGGAGGGTCCCATTTGTGTTCTCCCCTCTCAGGAGGCCTGGGGAGCTCCAAGATGAGTGCTCGGCCCCACGCTCGGGCCCTGGCCGGCCCCGGGGCTGCCGAGGCACTGCCGAAGGCGGAGGAGAGACCCTGTGAGGGATCAGATTCCGAGGTGGGAGCTTCTGGCCTGAATGGCTTGGCTGCTGTGGAGAAGAACAGAAAACCTGGTGCTCTGGGGTAAGGATTGATGCTTTTTTCCTCTTGTTATCTCCTCCCCCACCCTGCCTTGATCTACAAAAATGCCACAATCTCCTAAAACCAGGTGCTCGTAGCATGAAAGAGAAATTACTTTGAAGTTTACTTGGTTGCTGCTGTTCCCTCTGGACAGCAATTTTTGGGTTTATAACTAGGTTACAAGTTGTCTTCTTTTTTTTTTTTTTTCTCCATTTTTCTCTTATTTTGATCAGCTCTGGCTGGAGTCTGACACTTGGAACTGAAAGGGAGTCCAGGTCTGTTTTGCCACTGTTCCATGCAAAATACCCTCTAACTGAAATTTAATCACTTTTGATTTCCTCGTTTAAGATGATGTTTTTCACTCTAACTCGATTTTTCAGCTGTTTCATGACAATTCTCTGTTGGCCAACTAAGCAAAGGGCAATGGAGTTTTCAGGTTATTTTTTCTAAGTAGAGTCACCTTTTCTGGAAAAACTCTCAAACTTTTTAAGATTTTTTTTTTTCAAACATTTTAAATACTTTTAAATGAATCAAAGTTGGAAGTTTAAGTGGGTGTGCAGGAGACTTAAACAAGGAGTAAAACTAAATGTGGCTTTGTTTCCACAACTGAGTTAAGGCTGAACTTTTAACGTGGAGTTTTGTGTTTCTCCTAAATTCCTTCCCAAGCTCAAACTCCAAGGGATGTCGGACGGAAGGAGCCCAATCTGGTGGCCTGGAGAGCAGCTCAGAGCCCGGGGAGCTGCAGGGGATGGCTTCTGAAGGTGCCTCTGCAGGACCAGAGGAAGGTAAATTGGATGTTGTGGGGGGCAGGTGCAGCGTGGCGGCGCTCCGGGCGCTGCTGCTCCGCCTCTGGAGCGGGAGAGAGCAAGAGAAAAGCACCCCCAAAACTTGCTTCCATGGCTGCTGAGCGCTGCTGGAACGTGGCAGCTGCAGAATAAACCTGAGTGAGGAGAGAAGGTCTGTGTGTCGCTGCTGTCCTGCAGGGTCGGGGCTGTCCGCGGGGCCATCGCTCTCCAGACATCTCCAGGTCTTTGCTTTGCTGTTCGGTGGAGTGGCCTCGAGAAGAATTCCATATCTAATTAAAACAGTAGCCGGCGACCTTGGTTTGTAATTCTGCTGCCTTCAGGGACAATCCCCTGTGGTAACTTTCTCCACAGCCACAGGAGAACCTCTCCAGCCCTTCATTCCTGCTGGGTGTTGTGGTACATAAAACAGTTTCCTTAGAGACTCGAAGGAAAGTTTTCCCCCTCCCTTCCTGCATCCTTTCCATGCTGGAAAAAAATAACACTGCTTTTTTTCCTTCTGAAAGTCCACATAGAGTTTTTCTTATCTTGCTAAAACTCTCCTGCCTTCCACCCCTGCACTAATTTGAATTTCAATGACTGGATTGTAGCGCAAAGCCTATATTAAGGTGCCAGCATCCATCTCGAGCTGCAGTGTGCAATATTGTGTGGGAGTTGGCATTTACAGAAGGTCTCAGTGACAAAACTGAATTTCTGCTCTTAGTCACTGCAGCGTGATCATGATGTGCTCCCGCAGTTCTGCTCTCAGAGCAGGGAGCCCAATAGGAAAACACGATAAAACTGAAATACTTCATTGTTAAAAACCCCAGGAAGCAAATATTACAATTTTTTTCCCTTCAGAGGGAAAACTACAGTAGAGTTGGCCCCTCACTTTGCTTTTTCTTAGCAATGAGTGTCAGGTTTTAAGAAGCAGAGCCAAGCAGACCCCGTGTCAGCCACGGAGAGGCCTTGGCTGCCCAGTGCACACCCAAGGTCACCACCTGGAGTCACCAACAGCTCTGCTTCTGCCCTGGAGGGGAAATTTGTGCTGTGGGACTCACATACCCTAGTGCTGCTCAAAGGCTCTGGTGGGTCCATCTGCCCCACGGGTTGTGCTGCCTTTGAGCTACTAGAAAAGCAACTTTTATTTCTGTCCCACATGCTGAGTAGACTGAGCAGCTCGGCTGGTGACACACAGGACAAATCAGCTGTGCTCAGGGCTGGTGCCCACTGCTCTGTCAGAGCCCTGAGTGCTCGGAAAGTGCTCCTTCCCTCTGTTCTGCCAGCTCTCGGGGTCTGAGATCAGGAATTCTTCAGACGTCTCAGCCGCGTGGATTTTTCCGCCATCGTTTTGCCCTGGGTGTCTCTGGTTTCTCTTGCAGCCGGGGTGTGTCAGAAGCACGTCCTTCACCTCCTGCCAGGGATGAGCAGTGACAGTGACATCGAATGTGACACGGAAAATGAGGAGCAGGAAGAAGCCACCTCTCCCTCAGAGGTGTTCAACCAGGCCTTCTCAGTCCAGCCCTCCGGCGAAGGTAGAGCTGATAGAGCTCCTCTTCCCAAACATTCCCAGAGCTCCTCAGTTCCCAATTCCCGGGCCGAGCTGTGGAGGTGTTAAAGCTCCAGAAAACTGCCAGTAAGATTTGGAACTCCTCTCTTGGGATCCCAATTAAAACAGCTCAAAACAGGAGAGGGAAACTCTTGCTAGCCTTGAGAAGTCAGCTTAGGTGAGTCTCGTGGGGAAGGGCTGGAAAACCCTTAGCGCCAGTTCCCAACTGGAGCTCCCTGCGTGCCAGGACTGGCACTGGAAGTAGGCTAATTCCAGGGAGGTAACCACTGCCTTAGATGTGGATTTGCATCTGCATTGGCAGGAGTGTGCTTCCAGCAGTTCAGTGGAGCTTCAGAAAGTCCTCTGGTAAAGCTTTAGCTCCCAGTCCAATGGATCAAAGCTGTGAGGCCACGGGGGTGAAGTTCTGGTCTGAGCGAGGGGAGGGGGCGTTCCCTGGCTGCTCCAGTGCTCACTGGTGAGGGTGACTGGGTTTTGCTGGTGTTGTTCTCACCCTCAGACCACTCCTCGGTGTTACCAGACGGGGATCAAGCCGGTTGTGACGATCTCAGCTTTGTCCCTGGGGAGGACAGCACCAGGTAACTGCGATGGCTCTCCTTGGCCTGCCCTGGGGCTGCAGGAGCTGCAGCCACAGAGCCACTGCTCATCCTGGGTCAGGATCCTGAGCTCCCTCTGGCTCGGAGGGAGGGAGGGCTGAGCTCTCAACACTTCCATAATCAGTACAAAACTGACGGGGCTGAAGTAGCTGTCATAAAATTTTGACTTGTAAGACTGTGTTTGTTTGAAGCCTTAAAACTGCCCAGCAGGAGAGTTTTCAGTACAAACTGGTTTTGTTTGGAGCAGGTAGAGCACAGGCTAGAGGCCTGAAGAGCCACGGCTGCATCCCTGGGGAGAGGTGTGTGCGTTCCCTGGAGCTGAGCCGAGGCTGCTGTCCGTGGCTGTGTGCACTCTCCGTTCTGTCAAATGTGGTTTTTCTGCCTTGTCTTACCCCTGTCCCCGGGGCCCGGTGACCTTTGCAGGCCTGGCACTGCAGGGTGGCATTCTCTGAGTCGTGGGGAAGGTGCCGAGCTCCGTTCCGGGGGGATGAGCGTCCTGCTGTGCCGCTGGAACAACCACAGTGTGTGACTGTCCTTTGGGATGCCGGCGTGGCTCCGGAGCTGGGGGAAAACAGCTGCCACTCCATTGTTTTCCCCAGGTGGTGACTTGGACCAACCACACCCATTGCCAAACTCTTTGTTCGTTGCATTTTGAGCTGCTAAACTCAAACTCACTCCTTGTGAAGCTCCTCTGAGAGCTGATGCCTGGTTAGTGACAAAGCATGAGCCTTGGCAGTGCCTGCCGGTGTAGTCCTTGTGTGGCTGCCTGTGCCCTGTGTCCGTGTGAATGTGCTGTACAACTCCTAGTTTTAAACTGTTTGCACTTTGTTAATAAAATGAATGTTGAAATCTTGACTTTGGGTGTTTGTGTGTGAATAAGTAAAACGGTGGAGGCTGTCAGGGTCAGCTCCGCTTGCTGCAATGCTTGGCTGCTCATGGAGGGACTTCTTCCTGCCATTCACCTGTCACTTTTTTCCTTCATTATTCAGTGAAAAGCACTCAAACTCCACTGGGATTCTCTGTTTGTAGAAGCCAGACCAAATCCTTAAATCGTGATTCAAACAGGAATCGAGAAGAAGGCAGAGTTTTTCCCAAACTTGGGAGCAGAGCCTGGAGGAGGCCAGGGCCAGGCCCCACACTCGGGAGGGGCAGGGCTGGGTGGTGGTTACTGCTCACAGCTCAATTAGTGTAATCAGGGAGCACTCAGAGATGCTTTACTCTCCAGAGAGGCCCAGGCTGCAGGCGCTCACTGCTCTGGAGGTTGTGTCCAGCTCTGGCAGGGGCAAGAGAGGAGCTGCTGGTTTGCTCACCTTATGGACAACTTGTAAAGAGGGGGACAGAGAAGCTTGGAAGCCATTGCTCAATGTGGGCTGTGCCATAACAGCTCCGTCCCTTTTGGGCTGTAAAACAGCAGAGCTGGGCCACAGCAGGCCCTGGGCAACCACACGGGAGCTCAACAGAGTAATTCCAGTTCCATATCCCACAGAGGAAACCCCTTTCACCACAGTAAAGGCACAGCTGCTTGCTTTGTTAGCTCTTAAATAACCAGGCTCTCTGGAGTGTGGTTTAAATTACTGTTTTATTAAGATATTGGTAAAACTTCAACAGTTTTTCCTGTATAAACAGCTTTCATAAATAAAATATGGATGACTAATACATGGTCAGAACTAAAGTCGCGGGTGAACTGTAGAACAAGATTGCAAATGGAAAAGTCCCAACACGGGTACATGATTTAGCTTGAATTTATTCACTAGATAAAGAACATGTTTCATGAACAAGGTACTACAGAAAGGTCAGCAGGAGCACCCAGGAGCTGAGACCGCGCCTGGCTGGCCACGAGCAGCAGCACTCGGGGTGAGCTCAGCCACCTCCCCTGCCCTCGTCCCGAGGTGTCTTCCAGAGGGAAGGAGAGGAAAAACCGGACATGACAAGGATTGTACGAGACCCTGACAGGTGGGGGTTGTTTTCTTTAGCTTTAATGCTGGCAAGGGCAGTGCCATGGCCAGGGTGCCAGGGCTGGAGAGGGGCACGGACATTGGAGGTCGTGTTAATGCTTCCTTATTATTGCACATGATACGAGGGTAGAAAGTTTTGTTCCTGGCGCAAAGAGGATGTGAAACAAAGAAAGATTGCCCTAAATTACAGCCATGAACAAAGCTGCAGTATCCCCTTGGATGGCTTTGTTTATGTGACTCTAAGTGCCGAGTGAAGAAATTGTGCTAAAACAGCCCCTAATTTAGACCAATCTTTCTCGTTTTGCTTTACTCCCACAGAACTTGCGGGTCGGGAGGATCGAGTGAGGAGAGAGTGGACCTGAACTACAGCAGCCATGTCTATGCACACAACTCGTGCCTCATGTGCCCGTGCGCCAACTGACACACAGTGCTCCAAAAACAGGCGGAGTTTCTAGGATGATGCACCACCAGAAACGTGGTGTAAGTTAAAGTCTGCTTGGACATTGTCCTTCGGCGCCACGGCGCCGCCGAACCCAACAGCTCAGCCACAGAACGGTTTTCACTCGCAAGGACAATGGATGGCACTTCTAGGTAAAGAAAAGTCCCACACGTGCGCTTCCACCCACCTCTAGTGCAAATGGAACGGGCTAAGAGCTCCCTGCTCTGGTGCTATTCTGCTCTCTGCACCGCAGACATTCCTCAGAGTTGGAAAAGCACAGCGGCACCTCCCGGCACGGGAGTCCCGTGGTGCTCACAGTGAAGAGCTTACGAGCGAGTTTTGAGCAGCTCCAGGCAAAACAGCCCCGAGCCCCTTCCTCAAAACCACCACAACTGAAACAGAAAAAAAAATAAAATAAAGTCATGTTGTCACTGCTACCTCCTGGTTCTGCAACCACGGTCACCACGTCGACCGAGAGGGAGGCGGGGTTGTGTGAACGCGGAACAGGGATACTTCAGCTCTTTATTGGAAAGATTCGTTGTACAAATTTTCACCACCACTAAGATACACGATAAAAATACAAAACACAGGTCACAGACTGAATCTCAGTATCAACAATTAATAAATACAATGAGATACTTCTCTATTAGCCTAATATTTTACACTGTCACCAGATAGACGATCAAGGTACGAGATACAGAACACTTAGATACCGTTAGAGAGGGATTATTGCTTACGTCAGCAAGCAGCAGATAAGGGCACAGGAGTTTGAACTGAAGGAACTACTTCCTATCACCAGTGGCATTAAGAGAAAACACTGCATTTCACAAGCACTGCTTTTTGTCTAGTGTGTAGAATCAAGAGCAGCATAATCAGACCAATAACCACTACTTTTAATATTATAGAACTTTAAAGGACTTACCTTACAAATGGTTCCTATCTACTCTATAAATATGCAGTTAGTGAAGAAATGAACACTTGCTCTATCTATACAATGGTTTTACCTGACCACACTGGAACTACGATGGTGGATTTTTTTTTTTTTTCTCCTAGCAAGATAAATGGGATGAGTTGCAGAATTACCATTTATGAATCCACACCTAAAAAGCTAGATCCTTCCCAAAACAGCACACATGCAGTCCAGTGCTCTTCAACTGCTCCTGCAGACTGGGAAGAAGTTTTATCATCCATGATGGGGTTTCGTTCTAATTTACTCACATCAAGAATTGCACTTACACCACCTTTCTCTCTGGAACACGACAGCTAAAGATGGACTTTCAATGAGTCATTATTACTGTGAATAATTTAAAACAAAGGCACCGCAGAGATGCCCCAGAGTTGCATATTTTACCATTTCATGGTTTCTCAAATTTCCTCGGTAAATCTGACTTGGAACAGAAGCTGCAGCTAAAGAGAACATTGACAACAGCTAAGGCGGAATAAGATGGCAGATAAGAGCCAATGATCCCGTAAGATTAAAACAAAGTCTGAAAAAGATCAAAGGAATCCAAAGCCACACTCCAACTCCTGGTTGCTCACAAAGCCTTTTGCTGTTCATCAGATTGCTTTTAAAATAGTGCATCAAAGATAGAAGCAGCGGAAATTGGCAGAATTCAAGCCTCGCCATCTCGTCGTGTTGAATAATTTTCTTGACTACTTAATATTAAAATACTTCGAAAATTCTAGCTAAACACTAATACTGCTATTGTTACTGCTAAAATGATATGAATTGTTCACTAAGTGCCTATGAAGACTTACTTTATTCGTACTCCTCGCTGTAACAAAGGGTAGTAACAGGATCTGGACTTAGTGGAGCTGATGGCAATCAGTCACTTATTTACGTCCCAATTAGCGGCTCCCCTAAGGGCGTGAGCTCACCTCGGAGCGGGGAGGGCTGGTGGCCGCTGCTCATGCAGAGAAGGGCGGCTGAGTTCCTCCCTGGCCCTGGTGGGCCCGGAGGAGCCGGAGCGGAGCCCTGTCCGGCATTCCCATCCTCTTTGGGTTGCTCCGGCACCCTACGCACCCTGAGCACAGCAGCCGTGCTGCTGCTGCATCCTTCCTGCTGCCGCCGGACCTGAAATGCTTTTTCTTTCCTTTGCCATCGGGGAATCCTCACCAGAGCCACACAGCTCATCCAACAGCTCCTGATCTCCGCTGGGACAGAGGGTGGGACTGGACACCTCCACGGGTTGGGTTCTCTTAAGACCTGAGATGAAGTTAAGGTGGGAAGAGGTTGGCTCAAAGCATTAAGCACAATCATGTTCAACTCATTGAGAACAGTTTCCTAAACTGAGAAATGAGAAAAATGCCACTAAAAGCACCAGAAAGATACGAAATTCCCTACACTGCACTTCCAGCCATAGGAAATATTTTTTTTAAACTGCAAGAAAAATTTTCTTCATACTCCGCATTTTATATTACATGAAAAAAAAAAGGTAAATTATGAGTCTGTACCTCGATGGGAGTCTGAGACCAGAGCAGCAGGAGCTTAGTGTGTCCATTCCTAAGGTACCTGGTAAACCCTGTATGGCTTTTAGTCATCTACCTGCAAAAGTGGATGTAATTTTCTAATTCATCTTAACGCTCACCTGGAATAAACAGAAAGCAGAACACAAAAAAAAAACCCAAAACCAAAAAAAAACTCCACACCTCGACTCTATGGAAACTTCCCCCTGCTCTAAAAAAATTTGGCAGTTCTAACCCAGATCGTTCTTTGAGTATTGCTCCACAGACATTTCTCAGGCAGGTGCAACCTTCTGCGTGTTTAAGGACCGTGCCCTGGCGCTGTCTGTCCTGGTGCAGCGGCTGCTCGGCTGTCCCTGCTGGATGTGGCTGGACACTTTCCCTGCTGGATGTGTGCGGGTGGTCGGGCGGCTGCGGCATTGCTCGGGGGTGGCACCACCACCAAACTTTATTAGAGATCGAAACAACTACATTGGTTAATTCCTAGATCTATTTACACAGGGGTTGAGCTCGGCAGGGGACTGGAGTACAGTTCGGAAATGCCCACCTCTTTTTTTTTTTTTTTTTTTTTTTTTTTTTTTTTTTCTTTTTTCGCTTTCTGATGATGCCAGTTTTATTTTGGGAATGTCTACTTTGGGAGTCTGACAGGGGAACACGAGGGGGTGGTTACATTTTACAGCATTGATGAAGGTGTGGGTCTGGTATACAATGACTTTGTCTTCGCATCAAACACTCGCTGTAAGAGCCGCGGCCGGGCAGCCTCCGCCACGGGGAGGGCCGGGCCAATGCCCTCCTGCTCCTGCGGCCCCGGGCAGGGAAGGCCAGGCCGGATCCTTCTCCCTGGGAAGGCTCGTGGGCCGAGAGCGGCACGTGAAACTTTGGTTTGAGCCTGGCTCCTCGCTGCCTCTTCCCGCTGCAGAGCCGCAAGTGAGGGAACGCAGCTCGTTTTCCCAAGGATTTGAACAGTTCATCTTCCAGCCCAAAGAAGACGGGGGATAAACCCCTGACCCTGTAGATGCCCTGCCCTGCAGCACCCGAGCTCAGAGGGGTGATGTCCTCCCTGGGATCGCTGTGTCCGCAGCCCGAGGACGCGCTGAGCTCCGGGGACTCGCTCTTCACCGGGGAGCTGCTGATCGAATCCGCACTCTTTGGTATGCCAGGACTAAATGCTTGGACTGGTGGCAGACATTTGGCACTCTGAGGTGTACTAGTTTCTGTTTTTGTCAGGTCTAAATAGCCTTGATCATCCAAGGGGTTAACGCTGGAGCCTATGCTTAAGCTAGTTCTGTCGGTGAAGGAATCCACTCGTCCTTCATAGCCTAAATCTGCAGGTGCTGAGCACTGGTGCTGGGGCCACGGCCGTTTGCAGTCTCCGTGGTTCTCCTTGTCTTCCCCGTTGTCTTCTTGGCCACCTTGGAAAGAGTTCTCCGTCCAGTCCGACTCCTCGCTGACCGCGACCGCCGCGTTCATGTCCCTGAGAAACACCACAATGACGGTGATGTTGTCGCTGGAGCCGGCGTCCCGAGCCGATGCCACCAATTTGTGTGCTACCATGCTGCTGTCACCGTTGTTCTCCTTCAGATGGTCAGCCACCACTTTGACTGCCTCATCAGGGTTGACCGTGTCGTAGAAGCCATCGCAGGCCAGAATGAGGTAGTCTTCAGAGCCATCCAGCACTGTGGAGGCAGAGTCTGCGTCCCCACAGATGTATGGCTTGTGCTCAGCGTCCCCTGTGGAAAAACAGCACGGAAACACAACTGTGGGTTTGCAGCCACGGCATACAGCAGCCCTTTATTAACTCAGCGTGGAGCCAGTGACTCTTACCCCAAGTTAAAGCAATTATTTGGAAATTATTCCCTCAAACTGTAGGGGGAAAAATAGAGGTTATTGCTCATAGGTCTATCTTCGGCTGTATTTCAAATTCTGATGACTAGAAAATTAAAATTTTATAGTTAAAAAGCAAAGCAAGTCTCAAAAAGGAATGAAGGCTCTCTCTTACCAATAGCTCTGGAGACAGAGAGGCTCCCGTTCACCCTCCAGGCTCCAAACCAGACCACGCAGCCGCCCAGGGCCTCGATGCGCTTCTTCTCATCCTAAACAGCAACACAAGAGTGGTTTGGACAGAGCAGTCAGAGCTGCATCACACACTCAGCACCCCCATCAATATCTGTTTTTTCACAAACATGGCAGGCCCCGAGAGATGAGACAAAGGATTTGCACACAGATCCAAACAAACCAGGGTAAGAGGACCTTAGTCTGCTGCTCCAAGAGATCCCAACAAGGCAGTGCTCGCCCAAAGCTGGTACCTGTGGTGGTCACTGCCCAGGGGTGTTCAGACAGGCCCTTCTCACCTCTCGGTCTGGTTTGTGGGGTTTCATCAGCTCCACAGCTTGGCCTCTCCTCACAAGCATGACCTGGGAGTCCCCAAGCCAAGCCACATGCAGCATATTCCCTCGGATGAAAGTCACCACCCCGGTGGTTCCACAGCGCAGGCTCTGCAAAAAAGTACATTTCCATTTCAAAGCATTTTCTTACTTAACTCAGGGACAGAACATGTTGAAACTGCAGCACAGAGCCTATTCCCAGGGAGGAACAGGCAGTGCTTTCCCTACGGCTCTGACTGCTCACTAACAGCCCCTCAGAGCCAACCTGGCTGAGCACGAATTCACCCTGTGACATCCCTGGCATGGGACCCACTTGCCAGCAGCTGGGCACTGCTCTGGCTGCTATTGACGGGCACACCTGTGTGTCAGTGAACCCAAACACCGAGCCTGGTCAGCAGATGTGCATGGGAATGGCAGCAGCATCCCTTAGAGGAGCTGGATGCCGTGAGGAGCGGGAGCTGACATTTTTATGGGATGTGAAGCTCTGGACAGAAAGCCACCAGTGAGGAGCAGTGCATGGACAGCTGTGTGCTGACCCTGTGCTTGGAGCAGCTCTGACAAAGGGACCTGTGGGAATCGTAGGGACATAGTAAGAGCTACTTCACCGTGAGAGCGACTTGTTGTTCTCAATTCTCGCAGTGGCTCTATGATTCAAAACAAGCAGGAATTCATAAACAGAGATAGCCAGGCTCGTGCAGGTGGTGTTTTTCCAAGATGTTGTTCTGGCTGTAGGTAGCCAATGATATTGTGGGGTGGTGAACTGAGAGCCAATGGATGTGTGACATAAAAGTTAGAAAATAGTATAAAAAGGCTCTGGAAAATAGTTACTTCTTCCTTTCCTCTGACCAAGAAGCTGTTGTGGTGAACCCTTTTCGTGTGGTGACCGTCTCGACAGCGACAGGCGCCATTTGTGGGTTGGTGCTTTCAGAGCCTCTCACCTCCCTGGCTGCTTTCTGCACGAAGCGCTCGTCCGTCACGCGGAAGGCGCGGCACAGAGCCTCGGCCGGGTCGTGCTGGAACATCTCCTGGTGGACCATGTTCACGTGCAGGTGGATGGAGGCATAGATGGCAGCATCCACTCCTCCGTGACCATCAAACACTGCGAAATAAGCTTGTTCTTCTTGGTCCTGCCAGTGGAAACACAGTGAGGAAAAACTCAGGAGAAAGCAATGCAAACGACTCATTGGGCTGTCTTATTTGAACCTGGGATTTGTGCTGTCCTCATTGAATTGCAGTTAGAGACACAGTCTCTGCTGGAAAAGCAAACTACCCTGACCACCTGCACTTGCATCAATGGGAAATTTCCACCTTGTTGAGTTCTGCCTGCAAACTGCAAGAGATGCCCTGCCACAATCCCCTGTGTAGTGCTCTCAGTGCTCCTTAGGTCCCATTTGTTGCGGCTCAGTCGCACAACTCAAATACGAAGTGCCATTCTCATCAAACTGTGCAGGAGATTTTGTGACTGCACAAACCACAGAGAGAGAAGAACATCCAATACAGTTTGCATGAAGTCTACATCATGATTGGAATCCACCAGGGATAAAGTGCCAGTACAGTTAAAATGTGAAGCCAGCCAGCCTCTGCTTTCACTCTTTTCTTAAACCTAAAACATATCATCTTAGATGCCTGTCTTTTAAAAAAACTGCATGTGCTCCCTCATCAGAAAATTGTGATTACATTCACAAATCAAATACAGCAAAATCACTCATCCTCAAGGCAGTTTTCTCAGCTTCCCCTTCTCTGTTCAGAGAAACAACGCGGTACCAGGAGACAGCAACTCCTGTGCCTATTCACACACACAACACCAACCCACTGACAGAGCCAATTCAACCTTGACAGCCAGCTCAGTGACTGGAATATTTGCACATTGTAATTTTTAGGTAATGGGCTCCAACACAAATTGGAATAAGAAAGCTGACAATTGACAGGCAAAGGAAACATCTGCCTCTGTTTGCATTAATATCATTTAAAGGCAAGAATGTGGATGGGGCAGAAGATGGTTATTAAAGTGACAGGGTGTAATAAGGAAGCAATTATGCAGCAATTTGATCCTTAAGGTAAAATTCTTGCCACTTCTTTTTATTTTCCATTCCTCAGTGTCCAGTTTTATATCTCAAGGAAGAGCAAGAATGAGTCAATGGCCACATCAAGAAGTTAATGGAAGGGGAGACAGACCCCAGCTCCACCAAACTATTCACATTGCCAGAATCTTGTGTGAGCTGCACCCCATTGTCCTCTAAGTTTTGTGTTCAGTTTGGTTTTTTTTACTTTCTTTCCTTATTTTTGCTGTATTTTCCCCCCGAGAGGAAGGGTTGAAAAGCAGAACAGACCCACCCCTGGTAGCCAGAGATGAACTGTGAGGTGACCTGGTCAACACCAACCTCCAACCCTCCTCACGCCCATCACCTCTCACTTCCTCAGTGGAAAACTGCCTGCTGTCCCCAGAACAGCAACCAAGGCTCAGAGGATGTGTGCCACGTGCTCAGGGCTTACCTCGAGGTTGAAGAGCATGTTGAAGTCAGGGATGCAGACGTGCTTGTCCTCCATCTTCCTGCGCATGTTCTTGATGGCGTGGATGGAGGTCTCGTAGTAGCGGTGGGGCTTGGGCTGCAGAGGGAAATCTTTCACCCAATTGCTGCAGATCTCGTGCAGTTTGCTGAAAACCAAACGGGCCAACTTCACCGTCTCCATCTCTGGGGAAGGCAGAAACCACAAATGAAAGCCTTGAGAGTGTTATTAAGAGAGAGTTTTCTCCCTTGCATACATTACGAAGATGAAACAAAACCATTTTAGCCAAGCAGTTGATGTCAGCAGGGAAATTCTGGGTTCTGATGCATGAAAAGAGGAAGCCAAACTCACCACAATCAGCATTCATCAGCAAGCAGCTCATTGTTTGTTTGTCTTTTTAACTTAAACATTTCCCCGTGTCTTTGGGGAGCTCATTTGCAGAAGCAGAGAATGAAAGGCACGGAAAGCGTCAGGTGCCTCGTGTGGCCCTGCCCAGGGCGGTGCTGCTCTGACAGGGACTTTGTCATGGCACAGGGTGGCACGTACAAAACCCACCCTCCATAACAATGAGGCGCTGGGTTTGGACCAAATTTTCTATTCTGAACAGTGTTTCACTGTGGAGCTGAGGCAAGACAGTGTAAATAATCTGCAGAAATTAGTAGAGTCGTTTCAAGATGTTTTGTGCACTTTCAGCAGTGCACAGGTGCTTTCTTATCTGTTTCCACATTTTCTATTATTCCTGTATTCCTGACGATGGTGTGTCAAAGAAATCTGCATGAGCAAATGAGAAAACCATAAAGGCCTCAAATTTGAGAAAATGCTGAACTGTCACTCCTGAGAAATTGCCATTTTGAAACGTGAAAACGCAGGCACTTGACATTTGTTCTGAAATTCAGGAGAGGAAAACAGGAAGTCAGCATCAGAGCTGAACACATCCAGATCTCTTTGTTCATGATCGCTCACCAAAGCCAGGGATCTTCAAAGCTAAACACAGCAATCCAGGAGTGCCAATCACTGCCGGAGGAGGAGGGGCTCACATCAGGGAGGAGAGCGGAGAGTTACAGCATCTCTTGGTTCACAGGAATTCTGTGAAGAGCCTGAAAGCAGCATTTACTAATTTCTGTCCTGGGTCTACAGTGACCAGGGGGCCAAGACCTTAGGGACAAGATATCCTCCCAGCTCTGTTGATTATGAGTTGGTTCAATCAAGAGGCGTTGAGCTGGAAATACACTGCATAAATAACCAAAAGGAGTCCTGGCTCTTTGATCACACAGCTTTAAAACCAAGGGATGGAAATCAAACATCTGGGTCATGCCACCACTGCCATGTGGGAGCTCCTCACCCCACCTGTGCTGCTGTCACCAGCGCCACCAGAAATCTTTTTGCTGGGAAATATATTTAAAGAGGGAAGAGGTTCAGCCTGATGTGTCCAGGTTATATTTTCCAGAGGAAAGCCCACGGATTTTGCTCTCCTGTTTATCCCCAGCGTGGCTGTTGCACCTCTGCAGTGACCCCAGGGGCCCTGCTGAGATCCTGCACACCTTCCCAGGGGACTGTGGTGGTGTCAGCACCATCAGGAACTGCTCGTGAGGTTAAAACGGGAGAATAATAAAATACCACAATAAAAACCACCCCCTCACAGCTGGAAATTACTCATCAATTGTTAATGCTGCGGTGCTGAGCTGGAGCTGACTCAGCTGTCACTGCGGTTGTGTCACGGAGAATTTCATTTCCCTCCTGCTGCTCCCAAGTCCCCAAGGTTGGAAGTAACGCTGAGCTGCACCACAGCGAGTGGGAAATCCAGCTCAGGCATTATTGTTCCCAAAGATGACAGGGCAGAACCAGGGTAGAAACAATGCCAGGGACCAGATCCTGCTTTTTAGAGCCATATTTTATGAGCTTTGTTGAAAATGTGGACAGTGTGAAAACAGAGGTCAGGACCAATGGACAAAGTTTTCCTTCATCTAGGAATTCTAGATCTCTTTGGAGCTCTCGAGGATCCATCCCCTAGAACCTGGGAGAACTGGGTAATGGGATGTTGTGATTTGCTTGTGACATCTCCTGGATATTCAATGCCACCACCAGGTCACACGGTCCTGCTCTCCAACCTCCTTTGGTGGTTCCTCAACAATGCCAAACTTCCGTGTGATTCTCTTCCTCCACAAAAAAACCTCAAACCTAAATGTCCTTAACCTGACCTTTCCAAAAAGAAATCCAGCATCATTCATTTCTCATGGAAAATCTCTTGCTCCTCTCCAGCTGGAAGAGAAGAGTCATGGCCTGTGACTCAGATACCCAAAGGCACACGGTCACCCCAAATATAACACACCCCTGTTCTTGCAATCCTATATTTGTGGACTCAAATGAGTTTTCCTTCTTTTAAGATTTGCATTCTTCTGTCATGGAGCTTCTCATTTCCTTTCCACCAGCACACCAAGAACTGCTTTTACCACTCCTAAGTACAGGACATGATTTGTCACATTGCAATTCTCAGAGTGAAATGTGCCACTAAGGAAATTTGAAATAGCTTTTTTTTTTATCTTCCAGCAAATTCAAACTTGAGGCAAATCAGGTAAATGTCTCCTTGTATTACACGGAGTAAAAATCTTTCTGGGCTCATAAAAAAAACCGACACGGAACTGGATATTAAAGCCAGGCAGCGAAATTCAGCTTGGTTTCACATTCTGCAGCAGCTCAAACAGCATCAGGGCACGGTGAACTCTGAGCATCAAACTTCAAGATGGAAAAATCCCATTTTCACCGCCAGCCACACTTTCCTCTATTTTCTTTCAAAGCATGAAACTCTCGCTGCATGGCAGCACTGAGGGCACATCTCCTCTCACCGCCCACCCCAGGATTTCTTCCCTTGAAGGGTCTCTAGGGTGGAGCCACTGCCACCCCCAATTTGTCACTGTTTTCCAGGCCAAACCTTGCGTTGATGGCTGAGGAAGCACTGATGGAGCTGTGGCTGCCTCTGGGTCCCTGAAGTGTCCCAGGCCAGGCTGGATGTGGCTTGGAGCAGCCTGGGACAGTGGAAGGTGTCCCAGCCCATGGCAGGGGTGGCACTGGAGGAGCTTTAGTGTCCCAAACCATTCTGTGACTCTGGCGTTCTATGACACTTGAGCTGATGATGTGTTTTGGAAAATTATCACTTATATTATTTGAAATTGCAGGGTTTGTATGAAACTGTTGCTTTCCTACAGGCCAGAAGATGTTCTCCCTCTTCCTCTCCCCCTAAATCCTCACAATTTAACACTTCACATTGCATCAGCAAAGCGATATTTTATTTCCAAGTACCCTCATTATGACAATTCACCTCAACAAACTGCATCTGGAGTCCTATTCTTAGTGCCTGCTCCAGTCTGTTCCCCTCTCAATCTATGTTTGCATCTGTGTCTTACAGACCTAGATATATTTAAATGGCAATTTCTGTAGGTGTGAGGGGTTTGTGGTGGGTTTTTTCCTTTTCTTTTTTCCCTTTTTTACGTTGAATTCTGTAGATACTCTCTGTGGAGGCTTAGTCAACATTTCCTTGGAGACTGTCAAATATTTATGCAAGTTTCAGAGATCTCAATTTGAAATTAATGAAGGCTGCTCAGCCAGAACAATGACAAATCTATTCCATTTACCTGCTCAGCAGGAGGAGGCAGCAATACCTACAGAAAGGGAACCCAGATCATGTTTTTATGTTTCTTAGGTTACCAAGGGCCTCTGGGGAATAGAGCAGAATCTTCCTTTTTGAAGAGCCAGATTTATAGATCCTCTTTATCCCCAGAATAATTTAGGGTTTTTTTAAATCAAAAAAAGGAAGGAATGGACGAAGTGGTTTGGGGACTGTATTTTCAAGATCGAATGACAGAATTCCTGTCAATACACGTGAGAAACATTGGTCTTTGTTGTAATGAACAACCCAGCAAATTTTCAAGGTTATTTAGGGCAGCAGAGGCCTGAAATGATTTAGGATGCATGACCTTGAGCTGGATGCTGCAAAAATCTTGTCAGCCAAGACAGATAAATGAGGAAAAGGAATTTTCTTCCTTTTAATCACGAAGTCTCTTTATACTACCTTTTGCTAAAACCATATAAAAAACTTACAAGCCATAGTAAAAACCACACTGACTGAAATAATTCAGAATTAAATTATCTCTGCCCACATACATTTGACTTTGCTCCAAGGATGAGGGAGGACAACTGGCACTTGCCAGCAGAACCACATTGTATAAAGTGCTGAGAGAGAAATTCAGGGCCACGAAGCTGCACTTAAAGAGTGATTTCAGCAGTGAGGAAGATTTGACTGAGAAATGAGCTCTGTCAGGAGTGGTGGTGAGCTCTCCATGAACCTTTTTCCATCACCATGAGCTGTTTCTCTAGCAGGGACCCAGCCCAGCTCCCTCGAGGGCACTTACGGATGATGCTGTCGGCGTTGTCCACGTGCTTGGGCACGAAATGTGCCGAGAGGTCGCTCTGCAGGACTTCATCTGAAGTTGCTCTGGCTAAAGCAGAGGCCAGGAATGAAGGGCAATTACTGGAAAAGAGAAAGAGGAAGCCACAAAAAGATGTTTTAGTGTGATTCAGCAAGGTAACATAAGAGTATTTTTCACTAAGGTTTGTCTTTTTCAGACAGCACCGCAGCCCTGCAGCAAGGCCTCAGAAACACTGGTGGATTTTAGTTACCCTGTTTCACTCTGATGTTCCCTGTTTCTGAAGTTTTAATATTTCAGTTCATAACCTCTATTTAAATTCTTTGAAAATCTAGACTTGAACCCTCCGGAGTCTGTCACACAACTGTACATTTTTTACGTATGTATGATACACTTCTAACTCAGCTCCAGTTTCTCCTAAGATTTGGAGTCAGGATTCTAGAATTCCTCAGATATCAAAGTGTCCAAAGCCTCTCCAAGGGGCACTGAAAGTTAAGGTTAACCCCTAGGGAGCTGATGTGCATAAGGTTAAAAAGCTCCCTCAGGAATGATCGCTACCCAGAGTGAAGTGGCTTTAACTCACTCTAGTTTAATTAAACCTGGTATCCCCCAAGGTTAATTAATCTATAGCAAACCAAGGCCACTTTAATGTACATTCTCTCATTCAAAAGGAATTTAATACCTCTTAACCTATGTATGACTTTGCATTTCCCATTGGTCTCTGCTGACAGAGCCTGAAACTTCCATTTTCCACAGATATTGTCAGGGTGACAATGTCATCCCCAAGACACTCTACAGTCACAGGGTCACAGAGACACACAGAGCCAATTTCAGTCCAGAAACTGCCCATCAGCCTCAGAATTCCACAGCAGAAGTGCAGGGAACAGGCAATGAACATAAACACTTCCTTAACCTATTTCTTCTGTTTAACATACTATAAATGATTTAAGTATATACATTTAAGTATATTATATGTTTTTTTATTATGAATAATTATGCCAGCAGTTACCAGCAGGACACCTGCAGTAAACTGAGCTCATTTCCAGTCCAAGGCTTGCCCTGAGCAGCTCAGTGTCCAAACTCTTCAGGAAAACCAAACTTGTTTTGTTATAAACTTATAAACGATTCCTCAGGAATGTCCACCGATGGGCAAAGAGGGAACCTGGTTAAGAGCTGGGCAACAACAGCGGCGAAAATTGAGACTCAGGACCCAAAGAGCAGAGAACAACATCCCTGACATGAGGAGCCTCAGCTCTGCCTGGGCTTGGGAGTGGGAACAGCAATGTCTGTGGATACCCAGAGCCATTGTAGCTGAAATTTTCAATATTATTTTAACTTCAGTGACCAATGGCACAACTGAAAGGAACATTTTCAGGGGCTGTAGCAGGGCAGAGTATTTCCCCCAGCAGCTCCAAGTGCTCTCTCCGTGTCCTCACAGCCAGAGCCAGCAGTTCCACACAGCAGCTCTTTATCCAGCCAGGGAATGCATTTCCATTACAATGCTAAACCTACACAAAAAGCTGCTAAAGATGTTATTAGATAAATCAGAGGATTTTAAGTACATCCTTCCTGATTCTCTGGCAGCGTAGGTGTGTTTAGAACACCCACAGTTGCATTGCAGCAATCCTGGAATAACTCTGGGAAGGTATTAAATCAAGCCTAAAAGTGCTCTGCTTCCATCAATTAAGTTTGAGAAAACCAGTCAGAGGTGGGTTTAACTCAGCCCACATATTATTATGTTACCAGCTTAACACACAACTCCTCTCCATCCTGATAGCATTAAAGTGGGGAGGACTTTCGAAATGCCTTCCCTGAGCTATTATTCTGTGCTCTAAATCTAATACAAAGTCTCCGACCGGAAGGAAAAAAAAAAAAAAAGGAGATGGCAAATTTAAAATTCTTATTGCTTGGGAGTTCACCACTGGGGTTTGAGCAACTGGTCAATTTTGAGGGGGAAAGGTAGAGGAAATAAATCAGCTGAAGGCTTTCCTTCTATGTCTGGCCACTCTTTGTCCTAATAATAACAGCTGCTGGCCGAAGAATTAATTGCCCTTGACATTTGTTGATCACAAAGCTTCTTATGTGGCTGTGACAGGACTGTGCCATGTGAGCAGGGAAGTGACCACATGCAGACAGATGACTTCCTCTTCCTGATTAGCACAACGCAACATTGACTCCTCTCTCTTGGCTCCTCAGAGCACTTTTAGTTGAATTACTTTTTCCCTTCAAGGAACGGCAGATTGCACTGGAGGTTTAAAATAGCTTTGAAGGCAAACTGCTCTAAGGACACTTCATTACTGCTACACCGAGACAAATGGGGAGGCAGCCCTGGGATCTCTGCTTTCAGCACTGAACACTCAGGTGAGCAGGTAGAGCAGCCCACAGAACAGCAATCCGCGGAGGGCAGCTCTCCCCTCTCCTCACAAAACCCAAAAAGTGCCACCAGGATCCCTGGGGACAGGGAGGAGCTTCCACCCTGCTGCTGGGGTAACCAGGGATTACCTGCTGGCTGCTGAAATGATTTTGCCACATTCTAGTTGCTCAAATGTTATTACTCTTGAAGTTTGACAAATTGAAACTGGGAGGGCACGGTCTTGTTTGGCAGAGCTGAGAGCTAAAATGCCTTTGTCTATTCATAGCTGTGCCACTAACTCAGCAGCTGACCTTGGACGAGTCACTTCACCACTCAGACCTTCATTCCTCATCTGCAAACAAGGGATGAGAATGTCATTCCCTCGGGGACAGGAGGAGGAGGAGGAAGGCTGCAGAAGGCCTAAATCTGTGTTTGTGAAGTATTCTGGAATTTCTTGATAAGATCCCAACTGAAGGGAAAAATACCGAGATGAGAGTGGGAGATATTTTCAATCTGTAGAAGGTTTATACTTTCATACTTTTCATGGTTTTTTTCTTGCTCTTTTCTCATACAGTGATAGAAGTGCCAAGTGGAACACACAGGCAAACAACAGCTCTGGATAAGTCAGTGCCATCAGCAGCTGCAGGAAAGGGGAAAAGCAGCAAAGAGAGACCTCAGGTTCTCAAAACTCAGTAATCTGGAGCGTTAGCAGTGCTGATGGGAAAATGATGCTGCAGCCCCTGCCCAAAATCCACAACAAGGGCCACCAGTGCTGAAAATGCCGAGCCCTGTCATGGTCTGGGGTAGCTGATGAGGCATCACTAACCCAAACAAAGCAGGGAAAATGGACCAAAACGAACTGGGGCTTTCAAGGGCCAAACTGGGCAGTAAATCACAAAATGTACAGTGTTCCTGTTACCTCAAGAATCCCCTGACACCACAGAACAGCAATTGTTTTAGTTAGAATGAGGAATGATTTAAATAGAAATGCTATTCAATCTGCTGAAACACAAAACAAATCCACAGGCAAACAGGATAAAGCAGCATATTTGGTTTCGCACAGCAATCCAAGACCAAGAACATGACCTGAAAAGAACCAAGTACAGCACATTCCCAAAAGGCCTATAATTTACTGTGTTAGTAAAAGACTTTGTAGGGATGACAAGTTAACTGCACCCTTTCCAAAAGACATTACACCAGGGACGCAGTTTGGGAAACACTCCTGCTCACGTGGCCTGTTGCAAGCTCTTGTTAGAAAGCAACTTTTGCCAGATTCAATTTGAGAAAAACCTCATTTGTCCCCTGCCTGTATTTACAAAACATTCCAAAGTCTCATGAGACTTCTTCCAGATGGAGCTTTGGATCCAGCCTGGAAGCTCTTTGAAGAAGTCTTTATTATTCAAAGTCCCCATGCTGTGAAGTGCAGAGAAATTCTTCAGGAAGCTCCTTTGGCTGTTTCCCCAGCCCTCCCTTCCTCCACCTCCCATTTCCATGGCCATCCAGAGGCACTTGGAGCCTCCTGAGGGGCTTCTGCTTGTGTCCCATCTGCTCCAGGTCACCCAGGACTGCGAGGGGAATATTCTGTGGAGCATTCCAAGACCCCAGAATGATTATGGATGTATCCTCTGACTCTGCCAGGAGGATGCTATTTCCAGCTCCTGTCTCTGCAGGGTCTCCTCTCCTCCCTCCCAGAGCACCTCTCTGACCTGTGCTGTTCTGCTGCTCTGCACAGCTGGTGGAAGTTTTGATGCTTATTTAAAGCCTGGTCATGGTGGACAAACGGAGTATTATTTTTTTTTTTTTCCCTAACACATGGTGAAACCCTGCACTAGATTTCATCTGCTGCAGTGAGTTACTAAAAAAAACCAGGCACACACACACACACAGAAAAAGAAACAAACAGAAAAAACAATGCACCTTTTAAAAGCTTGCATAACCAAAGCTCCTTGAGAAGTCATTTGAGCTGGCAGTGGTGAGACAGTAAAGATGCTTGATAAATCTGTTTGAAGGAGCTGCAAACGTGCTACCCAAGGAGCTGCTATCTATAGGCTTCACAGAGACAGCTGCCTGCTCACATCCCCAGCCATCCTGTCCTTGTGCTGACAGTTGTAAGCAGCAGAAATATAATACACAACCCTTGCAAAAAGACACAGTTTCAGATACATTTATCATGCCCATGTCTGTGCAGACACTGCATTCACCAAATATTTAACCTTCTGCATTGTGCTCGCTGACATTTTCTATACGCCAAGTTTATATAGGTATGTTCCTGTAGTTAAGTCTGTCTTCACTGGATGTTAAAAAATAACCAAACCAGAGGTGCAGTGCTCATCAGGAAACCTCTGCCACAGCTGGATTGAGATCTTCCACCAGAGGAAACCCTTGGCTTTTAGCACACTGTTCTCCACACATGAATTAGGCTCAGACCTCTGATGCATTTTCTGCTGCGTAGCAAGTCACTGTTCCTTTCTCCAGAGGGTGAAGTGCACATGACAGTACATGAAGCCACCAAAATGGGAGCAAGACAAAATAAAAAGGTCACCTTTGTCTCTTTGATGAGCTACAATGTCATGAAGGGCAGTGAGTATCTAAAATATAAATGCTTGCTGACCACAAAGCACTCATAAGCATTTGTGATTTAACGACTGTCAATAAAACACCATTGACACCGCAGGGGTGAACTGCGAGGGATCCAAACCACACAAACCAGCTTTTCCCGAGCTCCTGGCTGGATAAATTGTCTGGGTATTATCTCTGAAACCAAATTCTATTATTTCTCTCACTCATCACAGTGTGGCAGTTCCGAGGTTACTCAGATTCCAATCTCTGGAGCTGATGCCGTGGCTGCTTTTAAAACGACAGAAATCACCTCCTGTAACATGAACAAGCCCTAAAAACCCAGGATGGATCTGCCAGGAGCTGGAAGCCAAATAATTGCGAGAAATTGAATTCCCAGAAGTGACTGTGGGGTGGTTTTCTCCATTACAGCAAAGAGCTGAAGATACAAAGTTTGCTGTTGAAAATCACATCCCAGCACTTCACAGCCAGATTATATCCATCTATTATTAAAAGAAAGGGAAACCTGGACTTTGAAGGAATGCAGAGAAAAATGGACCACAATTCCTGAACCTCTGGTATAACACCAAGATGTTAAGGATATATCTATATAGACTCTCCCCCATCTAAATCAGAATATTTTCTACCTGAGGAGCAAGATTCTGAGGGTTTGGATAGTTTTCTAATAAAATCTTAATTGCTGCTATGCAATGCACTTTGCAAAATTATAAAAATATTATTATAAAATATAAAAAACCCCAACAAGCCATTTATTTGATGGGCTTTGATTGTGCAGCCGGGATCTTTAGTATTCAGCTTTGCAAATGCAAACACACAGTGAAAATAAATCTCTGTTTACCCTATCATTAATGCATCAAAATAAAGGTAATTTATTGGTATTACCCACTCACGTGACTTTCAGGGGTTTATACCGAGAGGAAAGATCCTTCTGGATTTTACTGTTGTTTTACAAGGATTATCCTGCATGTTTACAGAGCACACTCTCTGCTCAGGGGGTGTGTGTGACCAGAGCCCTCCCAAATGCACTCAGTGCCCACTTGGCACCGCCGGGAATGGAATGGGGACAAAGCCACAGCAGTGCCAGGTGCTGCTTCCTTGGAGAAGTAAATTTCTTCACTGGAAACCCAATGTCAACAGCAGTTACCTCACACTGAGTTTCCCTGCCAGAGCAAGGCCTATTTAAAAGCTTCACAGGACATTAAAAATGTCATTGATTTTTCTCTCTTTGGCGCTCAGTCAGTTCGAAAGTCAGCATAATTCAATATCTTTCTCCTGGTTCCATTAGCAAAGAAAGGAATCCATGCTTCAATCTATGCTGCCTTATTGGAAAAAGTAATTTAATTTTACATCTGAAAGTGTGCCAACATCAGCATAAAAGCATACACTGTATACATCAGATTTAATTTATGAATTCTGCATTTTGTCAAGCCAGAATGAGATGCTGTCTAAAATCAATGAGAGTGTCCACGCTCACTCTGAAGGTACTTATATATATTCTTATTATTTCAGATATTTTATGTCCTAGCTGGAGTTTTTGATGATTTCTCTCCTTGCTCTAAAATATTAATGACACAGTCTCTAGAAAAGTTCATGTTGCAGCAAACTTGCAGAAGAGTTCAGGCATATCATTTACTTACCACTGATTCATGCCCTAATTTTTTATCTCTGTTATAAATAAACTTCCATTGATACTTCCCCTAAGTGGAAGGGATATACCATGCAAATCTGATGGGCCCACAGAAACAGAAGATAAATAAGAATCCCCCAATGTAGAGCCTCTATTTTATTAGAGATCAGATTAACACACCCAAGGCCTCTGTCGAAAAGAAAAATGCATTTTGCTGTTATAGCTAATGACTTAATTTCAAATAAATGAAATAAAATGCTGCACAGCAGCACAAACCCTGCTCTCTCCTGCAGATCATCATTAAGGCAAACAAATGTAAAATGACTTTTTTAAAGCAGGGGATGATGGTGGCTGTTCAAACGTCCCGCTCTCAGTAACACCCCACAGAGCCAGGCCCCAAATCTCTGCTCCTCCTGGAACATCTGTCTTCATGTAACTGAGAAAAAATAAGAGCTGCAGGCCAGGATTTCCAAATGACATTTGATCACTTAACTTCTTTCAACCCATTGAACAAATATCAAATATAAGGCAAAACACAGCCCGGAAGATTTATGGCCACTGAGTCAGCAGCGAATGTTCCCTTGCTGCCTTCTCACTCCTGTGCAATGCACTTCATCACACAAATGGCTTGGGTGTTTATGCCAGATGTAAGATTAGATAATTACTCATCCAAGTCCTGGATGTCAACTCTTTTTGGTGATAAAAAATTTATTCCAAATGCCCCATTTATAAGCAGTTGACTTGCAGAAGTGTTCTGGTGCTCTGCAGTGATAGGTCTCGGGATGCAATTCCGTGCAGGAACGCGCTGTGTTTGTGCTGCACCGAGGGCCTGCCTGCTGTCAGCCCTTCCCAGCACAGGATTCTGTGTCTGCAAAATAGGGACAATGCTATTGACCTCTGGAAAGCAATTTTCAAAGCCAATGATGAAGCGCCAGATCTTATTAATTAAGCCTAAAGTGGGGATGGAGCAAGGGAAGAGCAATTCCCTTGCAGATTCCCAGAAAATCTTGCTGCTCTTGTGCATGACATGCAAGAGAAACAAATTAAAGCCAACAAGAAAAAACAATGCAGTCCCTTTAAAAATAATTTTACAGGCAGATGTGTAACTATGAGCAGACTCAAAGATTACACAGTGGGGCACATTAAAGATTTTATTGGAACCTCAAGTTTACAATTACTGACATTGATGCCCATGGAACGAGATGCTGGAGGGATAAAAGGGGCTCTGTGATAGGGGTGAGTGCTCTTTTAAAGGAAAAACCCTTTAGTTACTCAGGAAGATCCCATCCTAATTCCCACTGTCACTTGTCCTTTGCAGAATTGCGAAGGATAATGGCAGGTTTAGGGGTTTAGGCTTTTCCTTTAAAGGATAATCAAAATGTTTTAGCTATTCTGTTTCACATTGAAGTCCCTAATGCATTCTGTTCTACTGAGCCACATAGTTATTTCAGTCATTCTTAATAAATAACAGTTGCCAGTAGTAGTTAAGCCAACAGATCTGAATTATTTATAGTGTTGAGGAACAGAACAGCAGATAAAATACATTAGGGCTTTGGGTTGTTCTGGCCTGAACAACACAATGGCAGCCTTCAGATGTTTTTCACCAGGCTGTAAAATATTCTGTTTCCAATCCTGGTTTAAAAGATTTCCTAAAGAGGCAGCAGCCAAACCTCCAGCTATCCATCTTCAATAATCACCATCATGAACAGCAGGTGAGAGACTCTCCCAAATACAGCACTGGCACAAAGTTTGATTTCATTGGACAGCTTAAATGGCTACTTAGGATTAAACCTAAATTATTATAAATAAGCAGAACTTATTTATTTACATATTATTTACATATTAACATATTATTTATGATGGCTCTATACCTTCAAGTAAATTATTTAAAAGCACCTCAGAGTGTTGAACTCAAATGTTTCTCTTCTCCCTTTGCCTAAAATCTCCTTTCCCTTCAGCTGGAAAAATGTGAAGATATCACCTACATTTTACAATGGCAAAATACATTTTACAATCCAACTTCCCATTCCAGGCTGGAGCATGGAAATCCCAAGCCCTGCCACTCCTTTTTAGGAGGCCACGTCATGAAACATTGAACACACAGAAACCAACAGGGACAGAAATTATCTTGACATTAACTTGACAAATTACGTTACACGCAGACGCTGAGTTTAGTGCTCTTTGTAGGTTAAAAGATGCACTGCAAAGCGTGTCCTGATGGGCTGCTGGGATAATGGGAATTTGTGGCAATATCTGCCTTTGCCACCTTGTGCTGACATCACAGGGGACTGCACTGTGGGAAATTCACTGCGCAGTCGATTCACAAGGAGAATTGTGCCCACAAGTGCCAAGGAGAGATTTACACTCAGATGCTGCGGGGAGAAGAGCTGGGGGTGTAGTTGTAGCGACATAAGCTTCAACCAAACAGTGTTCCTTTTATAGCTCACCATCCACTTCCTATGTGGATCTATTCCCAGCAGGAAGTGCTGCAAATTGTAGCGTCTCTAAGGAGGAAAAAAAAGAGAAATTCTGGAGAGGTAAAAACCCAACCAGACTTTCTCCTACCAAATACTAATGAAATGGAGAAGGAATAAATTAACGCATAAATAAATAAATAAATAATCTGTGTATATCTATTTGCTGTTACAATTTCAACTGAAAAAAAAAATGTATCACCTTTAATAGCTGTGACATTACAAATATCACCACATTATGGCATTGTTTCTCTACCATGGACTTCCCAAAACAACACAAGTTCTCCCACACAAACTCTGCCTATTCACCAAAACTTGGGACTTTGTTTATGCAGCATAATCAGTCTTGTCTTAAAGTCTTATTTATTCCATTTGATTTTGTATGAGATGAACACGTTCAAATCCCCCATTTCAGAGGTGACAGCGCTGCCCCAATCCAGTGCAGCTCATGGAAGAATTACCCAACAGCTCTGCTTTCCCTCTCCCCCCCACAAAGAAGATTGTCAACTTTTCCCCTAAGCTTATTATCAAACCTGTGATCTCTTCAGAAGAGGGACGAGCTCTAAATATAAGAAAGAATCTGTTACATAATGCCCTGAGCAAGGAGGCAGCACACAACAGCCTGAGCCAAACAGGAGTGGAAAAGAGAGGAAAATCTGTGTCATTGCCCAGTGCCAGGCTGGGTCCATCCTGTGCAGAGCCAAACCTCCAGAGAACATGGAATAATGCACAAAACTTGGGGGTTTATCCCTGTGGAAGATAAACAAATGCAAACAGGTGACATTATCTGGAAGTTGATTCAGGATGTGGCAGAAATTTACTCAGATCAGAAGAAATCTTCCTCAAACACAAGGAGGACTTGTCTGAAGGTGGATTGTAAATAATGCACTGGTGAGGACTGACTCAGCCACGGTGATGAGGAGGCTCAAAGGCGCTTCAAATGGAGCAGTGTCACAGCTCTAATCAGCACTTAAGAGAGTTCCTCAGGAGCCACACTATCAATTACCCCAGCAATACATATTCAGGGAAACGCAGACACAGAGAATAGCAAATCAAAACATTAATAACAAATAAGGAACCTTTGGAGACAAATTATTATCTTCTATGTCGAGGGTGCTTTGTGCATTCCCAAAGGATTTAGAATCTAAAAATAAATGATTACTTCTACCAGCACTGACATCCAAGCTACCTTGGATGAAAAGCAGCAAATTGCTAACCGTGGATAGCAACATTACACAACTGTTGTGAACAAACAGCAAAAAATGGACCATGCTGCAAAGAACAGCAGGACTCTACACAGAAATTGAGGCTAAAACCTAACCAGAATAATGTGAATATCACCTTGATTTTCTACACCTTTGATGGGATAAAAATGAGAACTGTCTGCCTTGGTATCTCATCCTCAGGCTCCATCATCCTTCTCTCACCATTCTTTAGCACCATACCGAGACACTGCCTTGAAGGAAAATACTCAACATCTGCAGCCAAAATACATTTTTATGTATGCATACACACACGTGTGCTTAAATATGAACAATCACCACTGATTCCTTGGGAAAACAAAGAGGGAAAATTCCTAGAACAGGTAGAAGAGCAAAGAAAACCACACAGCTAACCCAGAAATCATTAAAACCCTGAGCCAAGTAATGTTTTGAAAAAAAATTCAATCGATTCTGTCTCCAAAACACACAATGGTGATGATATTGGTAGAAAAAACTGTCTACCAATGACTGAATAAATAAACAAATGGGCCTTTGCAAGGCACAGTTCTGGACTAAGGGCAGTAGTAAATTAGCAGACTAATGATAGAACCACAAAAGAACAAATTCAGGAGGAAGCAATCAAGTAAAGATCAAATACAAGTAGGTTTTCTTAGTGGGAACAGAAAATTCTGTGAAAGAGTTTAGAGAGGAGCCATAAAAGAAGGGCCAAAAGAATTTTTAACTGGCAACAAAGCACCAAATGTAAAATTAAAAAAAAAAATCGGTATTTAAAATCCACACTGGAAGTTGTAATGAATTATTTTTGCTGGCTTTATCTGTAAAAGGCTGCTAATGACACACAATTGGATCTATCAGAAGTACAGTCAGGCAGCACCAAGATTCCTCCAGGGCAGAGAGTTTTCAAATCAAAATACAGGTGCTGCACCCGCCTGAGTGAGCTTTTTAATGAGGCATGGAGGCGACAGAAGAGACACAACCGCACTGGGTTAGATTGAAAATAATACAGCAAGGAGAAAATAAAGATTAGGAACACCAGCTGAGCTCTGAGATAACACAGGAGAAGTTAGTGTTAAAGCAAGATTTGAGTTATAATAACCCAGCAGTGGTAAATTGGAAGATGTAACATGATAGGAGCCTGAGCACTGCTCCCTGTTCTGGGCTGACAAATGACACCTCTGCCGGCAAATCATTTAATCCCTGCACCTCCATCCATCTAGGAGTCAAAGAGCTTTATTGCCTTCAAACTTTGCGAGAGTACCATGAAATTTAACTTATTAATACCTGGAAACTATGCTTTAATCCTCAGATTGGAGGTGCTGGGGAAGGACAAGGTATTTACAAAGTTAATGCTACCTCAAAAAATATTTTTGTATTTTCTTCAGTGAGTCCTCCTCTGTTTCTGTCCTGATTCAGTTCATGATTCCACAGCACTCCTTGACTTATATATGTTATAAAGTAATAATGAGCTGATTTATTTATATATATTAAAAATATATATTAATATAAATATATATATTTATATTAATATA
>VZRL01001286.1:62684-97355 GCA_013397895.1 Origma solitaria | reverse complement strand
ATTTATATAGATATATATTTATATTATATAGAAATATAATATTTATAACATATTGTTTTATGTTATAAAATAATAATGAGCACTTTTACCAAAACTCGGTGTTTTCTAATATTCAATGTGGATTTTTTTATTATGGTTATGTCATCATCAGCCATCCCACATTTTTGCTGAAATAATTTGATTTGTAGATTTTAATAGTACCAAAGACACGGAGAAAATCACTTCTTTCCCAAATAAAGCTCAGCAAGGCTGGAGCCTGAGCTCCGATTTCCTCTCACCTGGCTGGGATGGCAGCAAAGGAAAATGCTCATGACAACAAAATGGAGCCATAGGAAACCACCAAAGGAAATAAAACCTGATGCCCACAAGAGTGGAACTGACCTCAGCCTGGCACTCCGAGCCCAGACAGACCGAGCTCTGTCACCCACAGGGCCAGCCCCTGGCAGGAGGGCTGAGAAATCCAATTAGGGAAACTTCCCAGGCTCCCTGTCTCCAGCTGGGTATTAATTCTTGATATTTAGGAGAACTTGTCAGGAACAATTGCACAGTTTCCTTCAGCTCTGAGTCACCGTCACATATGGGAGAGGTGAGCTTCATTTCGACAGCACAGAGGGGTGAATTACCTGTTTTTTTAAGGCCTAGTGCAGCCCTTAAGGGATCACATTTTTTATTTATTTCATGTTGCATTTGTCGCATCTTCCCTTTTTAAAAAGAGCTATGAAAATGTCATTAATCTTCACAGGGATCAATCATATTCCTGATGAGGATGTTTGATGGAGAATTTTGTATTTCTGGTACTTTCCTGCAGAAATGGCTTAAAAGAACAAAGGAATGTTCCTTTAGTATTCTTCCTCCTGCAAAATGTATTGCCCCAATCTTCCTAGCAAGGAAACTGGAAAAACTGCAAAGAAATATTAGCATTTATAGCCATTTCTTAACTACAGATCTAATCTTGTTACGAAAGAAAATGCCCATTTTCTTAACAAGTTTTTTTTAGGCTGAAAAAGGAATATACGTGGCCCTTTTAGTACATATGTTCAGTTTAATGCGATCTCAGTTGAAAACAAAAGTGAATATTACTGATTTTAACACCTCAGTGATCAAAGCTCTTCTCTGACGCAGAGAACAAGAAAAATTAGCAGGGAACAGAACAGAGGACATGAAGAATTTGCAGGGAAAAGAACAATAAAGTACAATAAGACGTCTGAGTAACTGCTGAGGTTCTGATATCTGCAAAACCTGACCAAGAGAGAAAGAAAGAAAAAGAAAGGAAGGAAGAAAATTAATGGAATGATTGAGATTAATTTGCGTACTTGCTGCTGCAATAATTAAAGACCTCTTTCTTATCATGTGAATGTCTCGGGCATCCCATTCATGAGGGAGATTGACACACTGATATATTTTATTTCCAAGTTAGAATGGATTTCTCCCCCATTGCAGCCACTCTCTGGAATATATTGAAGGAAAATAGTGCAGAAAACTGATAAGAGCAAGAAACAGTGAATAACTTTTAGTCAGGACTGCAAAGAATTCTTCATCCTGAATCCACCTCTGAAAAAGGACCGAGCTGGCAGCAGGAATTGGAGATTTCTCCTCTCTGTCTTTCCCATGGATCTTCTCACCCTCCCACGTCGCAGCCCTTGCCCACACCATTCAGACAAACTCCTCTGCTTCCAGGGGTGACAACTAACAGACAAGACCTCCCAATATTTTCCTTGGATACCCTTCCGGGTAGAACTATTTCCTCCAAAAGGGATTGTTCTGAAGTGAAGGTGCAGAAAAGGACAAGAAATGTGAAATGGTCAGAAAACAGGGGAAATTAGAGGAATAAAAGCCCTGGCTGTACTCCAGGTTGTTCCAATAATCAGTCTATATCTATTTCCTTCAAAGTCTCCCTATTGGAAATAAAATGCCTGATGCAATATAATATTTTTTAAAATCTAAAGCAGCAACTAATTAAAAAAAAAAAAAAGAGAGTAAACCCCCAGATTTCTCACTCCATCTATTTAATACGAGGTTGTTTCCTGATGAAACTTTTAGTAAGTGGGAGTACTCAGGGAGACACTTGGATTTACATAAATTTGAGAGAGAAAAATGCTGTTAGAGTAAGTCCATGGCACTGCATGGTTGGGATTGAGTCTTCCAGTAGAAATTACACCAGGCTGCAGACAGACACGGTGCTGAGTCTCAGGCAAAATTCATAATTAACTTCAGACTATGTCCTTAAATTCAGCCATTGCCCTCCCCTTTACAACATTAGCACAATATTTACAGGTTGTTCATGCACAATATGCCAACTCGAAGTTATTATTTTACCTTGCTTTTAAGTCTATTTTATCATTGCCACACAAATTTTAAATATGACTCCATGCCATTCCTGATAACTTGATTTTTCCCCTTTTAAAAGGAACAGTACACATATCACAGCAAAACTCAGCAGTTAATATAATTTAATGTAAAACTGCACACAATTTTCAAAATGGATAGTGGAATTTATTTAAGAGTTCTGCTAGACTCAACTTGATATAGTGCATCATCATACAGTGGAATAGGTAATAACTTAGGATTTTTTTCCCCATAATGGCCAGTAAATTCAAAATCTAATAATTCTTCTATGAGAAATTCATCTGCTAAAGACCCAGGTGAAGCATAATCCACTCACCGGAAGATACTGAGGTTCTCAGCTGGGCAAATGCAGAAGAGATTTAAAAGAATCATCCATTTGTTTTTTTAGCACCAAAAAAAAAAAGCCAAACCAGAAAAACAAACTCCATGAGCAATTTCTGAGAAATCCAGGATGGGAATAGCAAGGAGCAATGCCTGGTGAAGAGTTTACTAAAAGGACAGAGGGAAAGTGGTAGAGACGACTCCTGGGCAAGGTGTGTTCTTGCAGCCATTCCTATCTTTTTTTCTGCTTACAATTTAATTTCCCTTTGGGGGAAGGAGAAAAAACCACGTTCAGATTGGAAGAGAAATGTGTAAGATGAACGTTGGAAGGCTTTGGAGGCTGCAATAACAAACAGCAGATGGCTGAGGAGTGACTGCACGCCCCAGTTCATTTCTGGGCCCCTGGTCCCGTTCCGACGCCGATGACGGCAGCAGAGCCCCTCCAGTGAATTCCAGCCCGAGGATCACGGATTATCCCACATGTGCTCACAGGAGATGGCTTGCACACTCACCAAACGGCTCCTCAAGCTGCAGCCGTTCCGTAAATATTCCGAAAATAATGTCTGTTTTCTGATATTTTGTTCTCCCGACTAAATTTGGGATTTAAGATTTTAAGTTTAAAAAATGCAAATCAGAGAGCAGTGAGAAGGATCAAAAGTTTAGAAAATGCTGCCCATGAATAAATGATGATGACTGAGGGAACACCAGAATTCACACACGGAACAAGGAGGTCGAGGAAGACTTGGTATTGTTTCCTGTGCTAATGAAGAAGGGATAAACATTACTGAAAAATTAACAGGAGGGATTCAGTAGGAAAACTTTTCACCTGTAAGTCCCACCTTTAAGTCCCACCACTAATGAGGAAGGGATAAACATTACTGAAAAATTAACAGGAGGGATTCAGTAGGAAACTTTCCACCTGTAAGTCCCACCATGAAGAACTGGAATAGTCTTGCAGAAGGAGGCTGTGGGATCTCCAGGATTTGAGGTGAGGTCAGAAAAGGAGCTCCCAGGATATGGTTTAGATTTACTGAGCTCTACCTTGGGTAGAAAGATGGACTCAATGACCTCCTGAGCTGCTTTTCAGCCCTATTTTCTATGGTTTTTCTATTCTATTAAAAACATGTGAAATTTCCCTTAGCTCTTTTCCTTAAAGGAAGGAGGGTAATTCGAGAGACACCGGATCTCCAGAGCATAGTCCTTAATTAATTAACCTCATAACGTAACCTGCAGTCACATTGTGCAGTGTTGTGTGTGTGCCCCCTCCAGCTCCTGCCCTACATTCCAGTGCCTTCTGCCTCCGGAATGTGGAGCTTCATCACAAAGAGTGGCGTGTCCTAACTCTCTGGAAAATCAATGGGAGTTGAGGTGACTAATTAGGAATTGTAATCAGGCCCTTAATCCAAAGCAATAGGAAGACGTGCCTTTGGAATCCGATTAGCTGCTTAATAATTCAAAACAGGCACCCAATAATATATTGACTGCCTGGGAAAAGGCATCTCTGTCTGAGGCCCAGAGTCTCACATTTCCACTGAACTCCGAAGGAAAGAGAAGCCAAGCCACGGTCAAAGCAAAATCCATGAGGCTGTAACATTTTGGGGCTTTTCTCAGTCAGTCTCAGCTTGTTTATGGCTGTAAAAGGCTGTGGGATGAAGAACCAGCTCTTCTATATCTGTGTAAGGAATGACTCTGTAATGATTTCAATTCTTCTAAGACTTCTCTGCCCTATTAAAAAAAAATTTTAAATAATTTTTTTGGGAAGCATCTCCCACGTAGGCAGATCTTTGGGTGCATTGCACTGACAACACCCTGTGCTGATCCCCTGCTCTCAGCCCAGCTGCTGAGAATCAGAACTGAGAGACTTAATTACTGCACCTTTCAATAAGGATTTCATTTTATTTTTGTTCTTTCTGCTGCAAATGCCCATGAATCAGAGGGTCACTTTAAGCACAGAATTCAATTTAATTATACTCAAAGGCATTTTTATCATTAAACAGGTCAACTTATTAAAAAAATATCTCGATTATGATTAATGGAAAGCCTGGCAGGCAATCCAGGAGTGTTTCACTCTGAAAGCTCCCGCATCCATTTGTTTAGATTTGTTTACTAAGCACTGGGCGAGGTCCCACTGAATGAACATGACAGCATTAACTGAAACAGTATTCAATATTTAATCATAAGTAGATTTTAATGCTTATTTATTGATTTTTTTTAAATGGGAATATTTAGCAGTATTTGTAAACAGGACTAAGAATTGCTAATAAAGGCAGGGAATGAGAAAAGCAATAAAAAAGGCCATTGACTGAGAATATGACACTGAACTGGATCTGGGCACATCCTTCCCGAGGTGCAGAGTGATTCCATAGAATCAGGTCCATCCCTCCTTTCTCAGGTAGGACACTGCTTTAATTACATACCAGGGAGGATGTCTCTGATGGACTATCCTCATGTGAACCAGGTCTAAATAGAAAAATCCATGCTGTTCATGAAAGCCTTGATGTGCAACGTAGAAGAGAGTAAACATTCTGGAGAAAAACCATTCTGGATAGGAGGGAAGAGAAGAAAAGGAAAGCTATTTTCATGCTTGGGTCTTTTCAAGGCAAGCATTTGCATATTTTTGCTCTATTTCGTATGCAACTCCGTGTAACATGATTTCTGTGCTATTTATAAGGCTAAGTAGTCAAGTAACTGTGTGTTTTATATATCCCCTTCCTCCATGCTCCCCATTTTCATTAACTGTTTGTTTTCTAATAGTTCAACAGGCCTAGAACTCATCTATTTATTTAACTGTGTGGTCAATACTAATTTGAAAACTTGCTATTTTTAACCACTTGTTCTATGTGTGAGAAAGAATTAATTGTATTATTTTGAGCTAGAGGTTTTAAGAGGTAATTACACAAGGATGCAAGGCAAGAAGTAAATTCAAGTTTTTACTGATTTCCAGAGTGTTTTGGCCTTCATCTTTATGTCCTCATGACACAGAAAGGGAATCAAACTGCAGAGATCAAAAGCTATTACACAGAATTACCTGAAAGGAGCCTGATTGCAAAGCCAGCTCTCCTCCGGACTTGAAGGCCACATGGAACACTTTCCTAATTCACCCAGGATTACTTTCTGATCCTGATCGTAGATAACCACAAACACACAGATACCTCAAATGGAAGAACTAGAAGCAATTTCTGTTCTTGGGGAAAAAGCTGCATTTTGCTGATTTGTGAAGGTATCCAGACACAAGAGTAGCAGCTCTCAGAATCCAGAAAGACACCATGGAATTGCCACGACCCTGGGTTCTCATATTTCAACTCCCTTTTCTACATAAAATCAAACCACACAGGTACAGCCCCACAGAACTGTCAGAAAACCAAGACCACGTGAATTTGCTTTGCCATAAATTGTTGCTTATGGCAGCTGATCTCAGAGCTTTGTGAGGTTTGGTTTTAGCAGAACTGATGCATATCTTTCCCTACATACATAAGTTTATTAAAAAGGGAGGTATGCAGCGTCCTTCTCACATCAGCTGCTGGTGTTTCTCCCTCTGCCATGCCCTCACCTCTCGCCCCTCCCAGCTCTGTAACATCCCCTCAGCTGAGATTGTTTCTCTCCACTCCAGACTGGAAAGAGCAGCAGATTTCCCGGTAATGGATTCATCTGCTGCTCTCTGATGATCTATTTTTGCTCAGATGATTCAATTTAATGTTCCTACAATGTACAAGGCTGACCTAAGTTCTCTCAGGTGATGACCTAAGGAGTAACAATACTTTTATTAGTCATAAGAAATTTCCAAGAGAAAGTCTCTTATGGAAACAAATCTGAATGGAAAAAAAACAAACAGTGAAAATATACAAACTTGCTGCTGCAATGTGACACTGAAGTGGCACTAAAAATTGCTTAATAGTCTCCAATTAGATCTCACACTGCTTACATTCATTTTCCAGGTATTAGGTTGTTGATCGCTGTTTGGACACAATAGCAAAGACATTTCAAACGGCACAGCACTTGAATATTTAACCGGAATTCTCTGTATGAATTTGCCATCTATTTTTTGTTCCCACTCTTACAAATTCCTGAGGTAGCTCTGTAAATAAGGTCACCACACAGAAATTGGGCTGTGTATGAAGGAAACCAAGCAGCACTTGGTTCTTGTGCTTCCTCTTCACTTCTCTGTGCCCCTTCAGCCCTTCTGCAGCTCTGTCCATCGGTTTGGCGAGCGGCAGTGACAAGAATCCTAATGATGTCATCTCTGTCACTCAGCGCTGTCCCTGCCACTGCCACACTAATGAGGAGCACTTTGCAAATGCTGAACGGGGTAAAGGAGCAGCGAAGGCAAAGCAGGAGTGAGGGGTCGTGGGCACAGAAAGCCCCAGGCCCCATAAAAGTCCAGGAATACTCTGATAGGTATGGAAAGTCTCAGGATCTGGGCTGTCATTTCTTGCATTCCACTGGAATTTCAAGTGGTGGCTACTGAGCCCTGCAGAAAATGCTCCCTGACCCAAAGAATTTACAATTTCAATATTGAAATTGTCAGTCAAAAGGAAGGGAAAGAAGGGCAAGAGGAGTGAAGCATTAAAGGCATGAAAAGAATAATGATTTGCCACCCAGCTTAGTTCCGCCGCCTGGGAGGGAGATTTCTATTCAAATATTGTTTGGATTATTATTATGAAATTAGGACAGGTAACAAGAGCAACTTCCCAACACAGAGGTCTAAACCATAAGCAAATTGTGCTACAAAAAAGCAGCACTCAGAATGATAAGATTCCTAATGAAATATTAGTCTTGCTGCCACATATGTCAATCCCTAAACTTAGGGAAAGGAGCACCCAGAATATAAATTGGACTCAAGGCAAAAGCAGCTGCAAAGCAAAGAACGAGCTGATTTGACACTTGCTAAAAAAAGTCCATTAATCAGAGGAGAAATATTTATGCTTTCAAGTCAGAATGCTAGTCTTGAAAAACCCAATATCTGCATAAATTCCACATTGTATTTCCAGACTTTCAGCCACAACACAACTATTTCTGTGAAAAATGTGATTACACAATTTCATGTGTGTGTTAACCATTTGTAAGAGTAGAATGTAACAGATGTCCCACATCAAGAGACGTAAAAAACTCCACATAGGTAACATGAAGAATACTTTAAGCTGTCACTGGACCACTTATTAAAAACAGATCATGTTTCACCTCATCCAAAAGTGGCAGATATAACCTGCAAGTTGGAATTAATTTTATACTGCATAATTTCTTCCTATTAAATTGGAGAGGTTCTTTAAAAAGCAAATTATTTGCGATGGGTATTTTTAATGGGAATTTTGAAAAAATAGCCAATATCTAATCTTAAAGTTCTCCTGAATTTCTGTTGCTATAACAACGCATGAAAACCTTTTTCCTGTTGAGGACATCTGTAGCTATTTTTACAGGCAACAGCTGGATTTGTCTGTCTGAATTTCACTTGTAAGAAAAAGTGTTTTGTTTGCTGCCTTGGAACAAGCTTTTAGTATAATGACAAATGTCAGAGCCCAGCAGGCTCAGTAGCTGAATAATATGGTATAAAACATGTATTACATGGCAAAACTGTAAATTAGGCAACAATTTGATTAAAAGCAGTGAGAGTCTCACACTCCCCCCTTGAACAGACACCTCCTCCTCCCAGATTTAGCACTGGAACAACAAGGGCACAACGAGGCTTTAGAAATGAGATCTTCGACCTCAGGAGATGCCACCTTTGGACTTTAAATTCATCTAAAATTTACCAATACGGCAGACCAAGAGTCTGAGTTGCAATTTCCTGTGGAACGAGGTGTGTTGGGCACCTGGGAACATCTAGCGTTCTGGGATGCCCAAATCCACAGGAAAACATAAGCCAGCCATTCCCATCCTTCTCCACAAAACTTTCTCTCACAATAAAAGCAGCGAATGGAATAACTGAGCTCTCTCAGCACCCTGCAGGATCAGGCCATGTGTAACCTTGCCCCCAAATTATTGATATCTGTAAGGGAAAGAGAAATTTGGGGCTCAGACAACCAGGCAACACCCAAAGTGGCACTGAGAGAAGGCCATTTTCATTTAAAACTCCACTTTATGTGATGTTATTACTGCGTGTAATTGAGAATATAGGATCATTAGCATGAATCCCTGGGGTGAATTGTGTGAGGATTAGGGGAGAATGAGCTGTACCCTAATGCTGATTACAAAGCACAGGAGCTGGAAGCTCTATCCTGCACCCCCAGGCACTGCAGCCTCCAGGGGTGCAGAGCCTTTCAGAGCACAAGGAGTCACAAAAAGCTACATGGATTCCTGAAAAATTCCCTCCTGCTGTTTCCAAAAAGACCTGTTACTGATGCACTGAAATCACAAACAGAAATAGCACAGAGACTCCTCTGGGATGTTGGAAATACACAATATATGCATTATACAAAGGCAGGAACTGCACCTATGCCTGGGGCACGGGGATTAGGAGAATATTTGCTTTATTTTTCAAACAAAAAAGAGGAGGGCATGACATTTCGTGAGCAGGGTCCTGTATCTTTTTTCTTTCTGATTTTCGCTGTAAATACATAATTACTGTAAATGCATTCAACACCTACACGACTTCTAAACCAGCACAGAACTGTTCCTATTGCATGTGCTGATCAATAATTACCAATTTCATGCAGAGACAGGTAAATTGCCAGCGCTTCACCCCAGGACATTTCGTGTTCAGACAGACGCCTACAGTTTAAAGGCAACAGTTTGCAACACAAAAGGCAAAACCAGTCTGAAATTTTTCTTCATAATTTGCTTCCAGCTGGTTGCTCACCACATTAAGATGTACGAGTTCCTGCTGCAAAAGTACTGAGTATGACTGGGATGTCAAGGAGATTTACAGCCCAGTGGCAGACAATAGTTTTGTTGACACTTTCTAAGCTGAATTTATTGGAGAGCTTCCTGAAGAGAGGAGAAGTATTCAATTACCCAGTAAATATGAAAGAACATGCTTGGTGCTGTTGTTCTTCCCTCGGACAGGAATTCCAGGCTTTGAAGTGTGACCTTTTGTTCAGGCCTGCTGAAGTCTGTGCTTGAATTTTGTGCTGGAGAATTGGACACAGTGCTGAGCTTAGGAGTGATTTCCATGCAGGTTTATCCACAGTGCAGGAGGGAGCACGGAAAGTAGAGACTAAAAGGCCCAAGGCGGTAGTTTTTTTCACCATTCTCCAAAAGAACAAAACAACTCCCCCCCAAAAAAAAGGTTAAGAGCAGGGATATGAAACAATTGAAATTCAATATCTGAACTCTGCCAGGCTGAGGAGCACCTGGATGCTTTGCTGTTGTTAGTAAGGGAAAAAAGAAAAATAACACAGAGAATAAAACTACCTTGGAATGCAGCCAGGACAAAGCAGAGAAATTCTGCTCCAGGATTCATATGAAGGCTCCTCTGAAGGGCCACTCATTAATTGATTGAAATGTTCATCTTCAAGATACGAGGCCAGCACAGCCGGGAAAGTGTAGGGATGGGACAGGATGGGCACGCAGTGGAAAGCAACTTATTTGTTAGGATATGGCAAAAAACAAGTAGTTCAAGCAACTTAAAGAATTGGAGAATGACCTTGTGTTAATCAGGTTAGCATGCCCAAGGGAGTGGGAGGGAAATCTCCTTACTTAATAAGATCAGTCTTGATTTTAGAGATAATAGGGACATAATTACAAATTGGTGAGGATGATGTGACCTCCAACCCATCTTTTAAATCCTCATCTCGAGATGCTTAATGAACCTAGTGAAAGTGGAAAATAAAATGGAGTAAGGAGTAATGATCAGAGCCAAAGCCTGGTGGAGAAGTCTTCAACAAGAAGCACTCTGAATTTTGAGGAATTGAAAGAAACATTTTAACACCACGTGAAAGAAAATCTATATGCAGCAAAACCTTTTAACACATCTTGTAAAACAAATGACTTCAAAACACTTTTAACAGTGTGGTTTGCAGCTTTAACACATAAAATGAGAGCAAAACAGAGAGAAAATAACTGTTTTTTTTGGTAGTAACCTCCACACACATCTTCTTGGATAACCTTCCAAAACATGTGGCCTTTTCTTCCTGCTATTTATATTTACTGTGGTGTTACAATGGATTTTGGAAGTAAATTCTCAGCAATCAATCTTTGGAAGCACAACAGGGCTCGGGTTCTGCACAGAGAGATACAAACATCTGTAACCCTGCAGGTGCTACCATCTGCTCAGGTATCAGAATTTGTACCCACAAATGCTCTTTTGGGCACTATAAATACCTTCAGTTTAACATTTTGGTAATTTTATGAATGTTTTAAAAGTCAAAACCTTACGCACAAATGTTAGAAAAAATTTATTTGTTAAAAAAGGAAGAGAGTAGGTTTAGATGGGATATTGGGAAGAGAAATTCTTCCCTGCGAGGGTTTGAATTGCAGAGAGAGGATTTCTGCCAACAGTGACTGACCTTGAATTAGGCCTCAACATGACAGAAAACACTTGGGTTTTCCTTATTTCCTGACTATCAGCATTCAAAACATGAATGACACTGATCCCCCACGTGCTGAAATTCTGAAAAGTTACCTTTAAACAACAGGATCAAAGTAACACCAAAGCTTTACTAAATCTCTTTTCTACTGTTTTTCCAGATGAATTATTTAATATCAAAACTAAAGAAAAAAATTCTAACCTAGTGACTTCAAGATGACATTGCTCTCTGTTCCCAATTACTATGTGATCCTCAAGCTGAAATCAAAAGTTGCTACATAAATTTAATGCTATTTAAGAAATGTAGGGTTTAAAGAAATTTAAAGCAGAAATAACAACAGAGGATAGCTTGGGGGAGAAAATAAATCAGTGGAAAGCCATGAAATTTCTCAGTGTTCCATCCTTCATGTCACAAATAATCTCTCTGGAGATATAAACACACACACAAAATTCAATTAATGCTTTCAAACTGACAAGAGCGGTTAAAAATAATAAAATTAAGGGCTTTTAATCAGCAAGCATTGCCAAAAGGTGCATCCAGTGAAGGCCAGGGCTGATTCCAAGGCCTGGCCACTGTGGCTGGGAAGGATCCCAGTGAAGGAGAGAGTTCCTAAAGCTCCGGGGTCTGTCCTGAGCCATCCCCTCCTGTCACAGCTCATGGAGACGCTGGAAGCTCTGCCCAGATCTCTCTGGATGGAGGTTGGCTTGCTGTGATATATTTCTGTGGAATAATAGGGGAAAAATAAAAAGTGGAAAATGTGAAGATTGCAGGGAACTTCCTTGGAAAAAATATATCTGATCAGAGGGAGGCAGCAGCAATCCTGACCTATGAATTCCTTACTAAAAGAAGTTCTTCCCTCTGTTGGTTCCAATTTAAGCTCATTTTGAGATGAATCCAAAAAAAAAAGAGAGAAAAGAGGGGAAACAAAACAAGTATTTTGCTGAAAAAATACTAAGGCACTATAGAAAGAGTTTTTCGGTTGTTATGGAAACCCGGAAAGCACAGCATAGGAAAAAGAAAAGTGAATAAAAAAGCAATTTTGAACTGCAAATATAAACATGTCCTTGCTTCCCGGAAAAAGTCCTTCCAAAGGATTTTGTTGATGATGTGCATCCAAGCAACTGAAAACTACAAATTCTTCCCCAGAGAAACACAGATAAAAAAATGAAATCCACTGTGACAAAATAATAAACAGGGCAAGGAATAAAAAACCAGATGGAGTTATCACAGTGTTGTTTTCACACCCACAAAGAAGCAGTTTGCTGAAAATGCAGAAAACTTCAGACATTCTGTTTTAAGTAATCAATAGAGTGGTGAAAAAGGACAAGATTCTGTGTTTATCTGGAAAAAAATAGTTCTCTGCTCCTCTCCCACATTTATATTTGCATTTCATACATCTTGAGCAGGTAGGCAAAGAAATAATTCTATTCTCTGAACATAAATTTTGTATGAAAAATTGGTTGTTTTATATGAAGATACTTTGAATATGCAGAATAGAATATAAAAATGTCCATTATCTGTTAGCCTATAGCCCTTTGCAGATGAAAAGTGAATTCAAATATATTTCCTTGCACAGTCCTAAATTGCACGGAGAAATAATGGTAATTAAGTGCACAGATCTAGCCAAGTTTTGGCTTTAAAATTCTCATTCTGTCGTTAGGTAATGCTTAATGAAATGGCACCAATCAGTGCTGCTAATGGCATAATGCTCTTATGTACCTGGATAATCTGCACTGCTCAGGTTCCCTGGAACTTGTCAGTGCAGGATCAGGAGGGATCCTTTAGGGAAGAGCACCCAAAAGTGGCCCTGGCCCCACAGAAGGAGAGGTGCCTGCACTGAAAACATCTTTGCACTGCTTGAGAAAGAAAAAAATGGGGTTTTTTAAATTCTAGCAATGATCACCTGCCAATGTAAATCAACAGCAAGACAAGAGAGGGTTTGTCATAAATTCTAAATATTCAAGGGGTAGATTGTCAGTGAATCCTCTGTGATTTTGGCACCAAACATCCCAACTGCACCTCCTGAACAATTACTGCCGCTGGAATAATGGGCAGGGAATGAACTGCACAGCCAATAGGCACCTCTGTAAATAAGCTAATCCTTGAAAACAGTTTTTCTTCCTCACCCAAATAAAGCACATAGAAAACATCCCCCAAGGGCAGCAGACCACAGAGTTCATATTATGGACCCAGTGACTTCTAAATCCATTCTGGAAAGAAAACCATTTTTACTGCAGCCATCCATCACTCACGCAGCTCAGGAGCTTTTTCCTCCCTGCAGGACAAAGTCTCTTCATCCTCACTTCTGTCATTTTAAACCACAGAAGGGAACAAATCACACGCCTAAGACTGGGGGTTTATTCTTTCTTAGACCAAATTTTTAAATCACTTTGTGGCTGGGAAGTCTGAACTCAGAGATCTGAACTGTGCTGACAGTAATGGTACCAGTTAAGGAAAATCACTGAAGTCTTCATGCACATACATTTGTACATAAATAAATAAAAATCAGGCAATATTCACAGAGATGTTAGCACTATAGTTAGAGACTGAATTGCACTAAATTAACGGGATTAAGTTTGGTTTGTTGATTCCATGCTCTTGCACACACCTTTAGCTCCAAATTCCTGTCAAACTCTGTATTATTCTTCTACTTAAACTCAAAAATAGAAACATGGATCTTAGCAAGATCTAATAGGACTTTTTTTGTGGGGAAAAAAAACAGGTAAAGGAGAATTCATGTGATTTTTCCAACTGAAGCATTTTACCTCATTTTGTGAGGACACTCACAGAAAGCCACACTGTTTTTCAGTACTCTTTAGCAACACACACACAAAGCCAAGGCTTTATGTATTTAAGAACATGAAAGTGCCCCAGTAAAATACTGTCACCTCTCTATTTGAGCCACTCTGCCTCCAGAAATACAAATTCTAATGGGCTGTGGGCATTCCCATTGAACATCCTGGTGGGCTCCTGCTCAGGAGCTTCAGTGCAGTTCGGAGCCAGGAGCAGAATAATTGCAACAAAGAACCTGGGGAAACGGTCCCAGAAAATGTGTTTTCCTTCAGGTCAAGTGGGAGCAGGACTTGAGAAGCACCAGGATGGTGTCCCTGCTGCCATCCTGTCCCTGCTGCACTTATTTCTTTGGTGCACAGGATTAGTTACAATCTCTGCCATAAAAGATACAATGCACTGATTTATCCCTAATTAAGGATGAAGTAGAGAAACAACATTTGATTGTTATTTACCTTTCGACATCTGCCGGCCTCTTTCAAATACAGTGATTTGAAAGGAGAGAAGAAACCTCACTAATTGCTCTTAGAGCTGTGTGAAGAGTTCAGGCTTTCTGTTTCTGGGTTTTTGTAGGGAAGAGCTATGTTTCAGATGTAGTGTGTGTTGCTATGGTAATTATTATTTTACTGAATGATATACATTCAGAACTGATTTCATATTGTCAGACAGCAATTAAACAGATTAGACTGTGTATACTCGCAGTTCTGAAATATTTCCAATTTGTTTTAAATTTTAGGGCATGTGAAAAGCACTGGTGTGGGGAGTGAAATATCAATTCAAGGGGCAGCAAACCCTTCACCACAAACCCTCTGATTCCTTCCACCCCCCTCAGGTTACAGAAACACAAAAGAAGTCAAGGAAGAAAAACAGGAAGCAACGTGGTTTAATTTTCCTGAGAGATTCAAAGTATCTCAAAGTAACCAGAAAGACAATATTCCCCCAACACAAAAATGATGCTAAAATTCGGGTAACCAAAACCAAGAAACCCTTTGGAATTTTATTTGCTCTGTCTTAGCTTGGCATAGGAAGGAATTCTAGCGGCCAGGATGGGAAGTCAAGAAAACTCAGGCTTGTGCTCAGCTTTAATGCAGGTTTTCTTTGGTAAACCAATCAATTCCAGAATCCCATTTTTCCCCATGCTAAGAAGTAACTCAAGGCAAAATTTAATCCATGTGAGTAAGGATAGTCATGGAGATGAATGGTGAGTTTGAAAACTCTTGGATGAGAAACACTTAAAAAATGTCCAGAATTGTCAGGAAGGAAAGGAGCTGTGCAGCTTCTGAACAAAGGATAATAATCCCCCCCAAAAGAGCAAATAAAGCCCCAGTTCTGTGGGCCCATGGCTGGATATGTGAAATAATACAGTTAAAAATAGGGTGTAGCTTTAAGCTTTGTGGGGAGGACACCTGGCAGACACAGAGCAGCAAGGAAATGATAAGATTATCTAATTATCCATATATTTTCCTGGTCATTCTCTCTCTCAAGTCAATTATTTTCATAGGCTGACATATTACAGTTTGTGGGAGCAGGTCAGTGAGGAGATCAGCAATGAGTCAGCGCTGGGAGGCTGATGGAAACATTAATCTTGAAGAAAGCTAAAGGATGAGAGGAAAACAGAATCATCCAAGATCAGAGAGGCTATAATGGGCACAGAGGGTCTGAAAGGTGAGCAGACTGATGGCTGCACAAGGGAACATCAGCCTGCAGGAAGCTGGCACAGCATAGGCCATCAACAAAGAGGAAACAAATTGACTAAAATAAGATAGAACCTTGAAAATTAGGATAAAAATAATTTGGATTCCAAAAGGAGATCGTGATTTACCCAAAGGATGTCGTGCCCTGGCAACGGGAGCGAAGCAATTGTTGAGCATTTGCTGTTTCTCCTGGTGATAAGGAATCAACATAATCTGGGCATTTCAGACAGTTCACAAAGGATTTGGCATCCAGTCAGGAAAGTCTTGACTTATCTTTTTGTCCCAGTTCCCAACCCTGTGAACAGTGGGGGCATTGTGTGCCACCAGTGTATTGCTAAAATAGCCAGGTTGTTCACAACAGCACTCACTCCCCAAAATCACCTAAACAAGAATGACTTTTTTATGTCTTTTGGATCAAGCTGTCATTCTGCAAAATACACTTTGCTGGGTATCCCTAACATATGGTCAGAATAATTTGGGTTGTTTTCTTAAATACAACCTTCTCTTAAGGCAAATTTACTGTGCAAGAGCTGTGGAGGGGAAAATGATGCAAAATGAATCAGGATTCAGTTCCAAGGGAACTTATAATACATATTTAATTTTAATAGATACTGAAACTCTCTGCTGGGCTTAATATTCAGGCTAATTATGACTAAACCAAAATGGTGATTCTTTCCCTTTCCTCTGTGCTTGAGAAAATTTGGGTTTGTCTGGAGACAACAAGGAAGTACAAACAAGGTCATTCACCTTCAGAAGGGTGAAAGAGCTTGAAGAAAGAACCTGAACTGTAATTTCTGCCTCTGGAAAAGGATGTAAATGGTTAACCAGTGGCAGGATTCCGCAATATGAGTTTAGTAGAGCTTATAATCCTCAGCTTTCCAAAAGGGCTGCCACATTAAAATGCAGTGGTGAAGGAACGGATCATTCTTTAAGGCCACACTGGCAGCTGAAGTGATTGTCACAGCATTGTCCCCAACTTTCTCCTTAAAATGGTTCTAACAACATCCCTCAGCCTTTGCCGAGTTAACTTGCAGTTAGCACGTGTGAGGCTGAGCTCAAAGTTATTTTAGGAGCCAACTGGAAAGGAGATTCAGCCTTTTTAAAAATGGAATTGTTTTCTCTGGTTTAAGACTGTTTCCATGGAGAGACCACAGCATATGAACATCTTTAGGCCAAGTGCTTTGCTGCAGGCTTATCTGAATGAAAGCACCACGGGAGGAAGCATAATTGAGGCCAGTTGTTTAAAATTCATGGGCCTCCTCCTTTACTTAACTCAGGAGCAATTTATTTTCATTATTTTGATCTGTTAAGCATTTAAAAGTTTAACAGCACTATACACACCTTCTCTTAAGTGACATATCTTAATATAATATTTACTCAGGATAGAATAAACTTGGTGGCAACAATGTTGTGCTGTTGGGTGAGGGTGACAAAGTGGCAGGAGAATCACACTGTAGATTAATGTAAAGCAATGCATGAGGGGAAGAAATATCCATCCTAAATTCACATACTAAAGAGTGGGCTGTGAACAGACTATTGCCTCTTGGGAGAAGGATTCCTCTAAGTTATAATGAATAGGTCTATTAAAAAGACAGATAAAGGAAAATAAAGCCAAGAGAATGCAGCAGTTAGTGTAAACAGGGATGTTGTTATCCTGCTTTATAAACCCTGCGTGAATATTGTCTCTGATTGGGATCTCAGTCCAGCTTCTCTCCTTACAGCTTCCCCTCCCAGCACAGACAAACAAGAAAAAGTACACAGAAGGCAATAAAAACCCATGAAAGGAATAGAACATCTGCTCTTGGTGGAAGAACTAAGAGTTTATATTGTTTAAAAAGTAAATATACTGGATATGCTGTGTTCTCTTGCAAGCCTTCATAAGGCAAACCCAAAATTCAACCTTTCTCCTCAATAAATGCTAATAGGAATTTGGCAGAAACAAATTTTGGGATCTAGGAGCTAATGTTTAAACTTGACAGACTGACAAAGATTTACCTAAGTGTTGAGAACATTTTCGGAGCTTAAAAATGCAGCTCCCCTCCTCTGTGCTCACCCCATCAGGTGAATTGCTGGTTTAATCTGTGTTTCACGCAGTGCAATAATTCAAGTTCAGCTCTCAGGAACCTGGGTGGCAATGCCATGGGCCTTTTCCAGTCAGGGATGTTATGGGATGCAGCCCATTTATGGTGACAAAGCCAAACTAGGGCACTCAGCACAGAACTGAGCACAGTTCAATGGAAATGGATCCGTTTCATGGCCACATCCCAGGAAAATTAGGGCCAAAACACTCAGATATATTTCCAGTTTTTGCTAATGGAAAATGATCACTTGAACTACCTTAAAATCCACTATAAGAGCCCTCACCTTCTGTTTATTGCCCTGAGTTGTGGGTCAGGAGGACACCTGCACACTTCTCCCAGGACAGAAGGGTCATTAAAAACCTGAATGGAAGAGGAAGGAGAGGAAGAAAATTTCCTCTGCCAAGTCAGGATGTTGCCACTTGCTCCGGCTTTGCTGCTCATGATAAATGTGAGTGTCAGGATCTCAGAGCTGAGTCCCAAATCAGACAAGCTGATCCTCAGAAGACAATGCTGAGACTGAGAACATTTTCTATAGCTAAAGAAATTCCATTTAATAGCAGAACATTTACCTTTGACATCAGAACCTCTGTATACACGAGAGGAACAATTTACCCTGACATTTTCCACAGCAATACTCTTTTCCATTACAAATGCATCATGTTCTTTCCATTCTTATGCATGAAGAATAATGACCTTAAAAGTAACATTTCAATTTACAGGAAATTTTAACTAGCACAATCATCATCCCCAAAGGAATATGATACTGAAATATTATTCTCTTGAACTTTGCAAAACACAGTGAGATATCAACACAAATAACAAACCTTTCACTGATTTAATGCACAGACACCGCGGTGAGGTATTTTTGCAAGGAAAGGTTAATTTGCTCCTCTCTGCACAAATAATATTGATAATTAGCAGAGAGTCCATATTCATTCACTCAAACCAAACTTCCTGAGATGAACAGGGGTACAGAGAAGCAAAATTACCAGATGTTGCCTGGGTTCTTTGACCTGCATTTCTTGGACTAATGAGAAAGTATCTCATTAAGATGCAAACAAGCCACCCATGTGAAAGGAATTCCAGCCTACCAATTGCCTTTGTAATTTCCTGTGCTCTGACAAACATTTCTAAACATGGGCAGACATTTTCTAACCATTAGCTGCAGATTTTCAGATTTTTTTTTAGGTCAAGATCCGTGGTTTACTATCAGTATACACCATGATATGTATATATAGGAACCCTTTTCTTTTTCTTTAGAACAGAAACCGGTTTCGTAGCAAACATGGGTTAGTGGAACAAGGACACTGAGGAGCCACAAAAGTCCTGTCAGCCACGACTCTGTAAACAAAATATGTCAGCAGAAGAAAAATGGAAATATTCATGTATTTTCCTTCTTGAAATTCTGGATCTGATTCTGCTGTTTGATTGCCTCTCTGGGGATAAACTCAAACCAGACAGGCTTGCTTTGTCATGTTTCTCCTCTGGAGAATTTTGAAAAAGAACCTATTTGCACCAGTGAAGGCTGAAAAATCTGAATCAACAGTGACACGCTCAGCTGGTTGCTCCCTCCACCACAAGTGAAACAAGAAGACTTTGTATCCTTTATCCAACTGAAGCCATTGCCCCCAATGGGTTTTACACATTCACAAATATATTTATGATGCCTCATTAGCCTGGCATGATGAATAAACTCCATCAATCAACATTTATTTTACTAGATTTAACTGCTATTACCCTTGAGTTGAAAAGGAAATGAAGAAAAATGTAGGCTTGTAGGAGCTGTTCGCCCAAGGGCTCTGTTAAGGATGAAGGGGAAAAAAAAGTAATAGAATAATTTAGGTTGGAAAAGACTTTAAAGATTGAGTCCAACTGTTCCGCAGCACTGCCAAGGCCACCACTAACCCATGTCCCCAAGTGTCACATCCACATGTCTTTTAAATCCCTCCAGGGACAGTGATTCAGCCACTTCCCTGGGCAGCCTGTGCCAATGCTTGATAACCCTTTTGTTTTGTTTTCCTGTTTTTATCAGGGAACAACAATTACTCATCTGTTTAATTATTCTGGTTAAGAGCCATATCTTCCAGCAGGGAAAGGGCAGAAGGTGCTGTGTCCCTCGCAATAAGAATCCAAAGTTAAAGGGAGCTGCACCAAGAGCTGAAGGTGATGAAGCTTCTACTCGCTTGGCGAGGAAGTGAGATGACAGGAATTGGTGACATTGTTGTGGTCCTTCATGTGCCACTGTCACTACCACGTAAATCACCAGCAGAAGTGCCAGCGGTGTGAAATTTTAGATGAGCACTGATGGGGAAGGGGAGCAGGAACCCTGAGCTAACCCCTGCTACTGCAGCTGGCAGAAATTGTGCTGAGATTTAGCACAGGATTTGGGTTTCAGGAGTGAAACCACAGCCTCAATCAGCCCTGAATAAAAATATATTTATTTCCAGAGCCTGTGCATGCACTTGTCTGTGTGTGTATGCCTTTAAAGATAAACCAGCAAGCAGACAGATGTTGATTCATGGATAGTTAGAATTAAAATAGCCTCCTTGCTGATTACACCATTCAGCACGAGGCTGTTTTGTCCTATTTGATGTTATTTTTTCATTGCTGAATGCTACAACATTGTCTCATCTCCAATGTCCTTTAACACCCTGTTCATAATGCCACAAAGGTACTAATTGACCAGAACATTCCAGTGTTTATATTAAGACCTCCATCATGCAAAAATAACGAAATAAATGGCTGGGTTTGCCTGTGCTATTTATCTGTAGATAGGTAGCTATAATCCCCAAATCTCTCTCTATCCCAATCCTTCTGTTTTATCCCCAAAACAATACTGAAAAAATACACAACAAACCATGCTTATATTATGGCATATTAAAAGCTCAGCAGAATTTCATTAAACAGCTACATTTGCTTTGTTTGAGATTACAAACACAGATCTCCCTCTTTCTGGCAATCCATAACCCAAGATATTTGGCACTCTATCAACAATTCCAGCCTTGGAAGGATTATAGATGTGCTGACAGTTAAAGGGAGTTAGAGTTCCCTGCCTAAGATAGATAAGTAGCATGTACTCTTTGATAAGTCCTATCAGAGCCCCACTCTGACAGGAATTCCTCCACGATGCCACTAAATCTTGCACCGTGAAGCTCATTAAAGGCGCTGCCATTTGTACCACCAGAGCCTGAGCTCCCCTGCCACCAGTAAATATATTCCATTTCTTTCCCCAATTACATACACACTGCTTTATATTCCACATTCAGAATATATTCAGGGGGCTGGAGCAGGGGGAAGATGGAAGGCTTTTGTGTGAGCACACAGATCCAGCTCCAGTGCTTAATCTGGTGAGCTGTAAGACAAAGCTGTCCGGTGGCTTTGTGTCAGAGGAATGAGCTGAGTAGTACAACACAAATTCTACTGTTGGTAAACATTTCATTCCTGTCATTTGCACAGGGCTGCTGTGTTGAAATGAGGAGTTTCTGGAGAAACACTGATGTTGGGGGGGTTAAATGTCAGCTCTTCAGTTGCAGTGATTCCTCCCCGTGCCAGGTTTTTGCAATATCATTACCCACACACGCAGAGCACGAGGATCCAAGCCAGCTCCATTCAGAAGCAGCAGATCTAAGTTGACTGAACATTTTTCTCCTACAGGAATATCACGATGATAGGTTCTGCAGAATTTGGTCAGACTTGTACTCGCTTCACTGGATGCTACACCATTGCAAAATCCATTCTGAAATCTCTTCTTGTCTTCAATATAATTGGTAAAATAACACAGCTCCAGCAGCAAAAGCCTTGCTGTATGTGTAATGAAGATCTCGGATCAAACATCTCAACAAATTCTCTTAAAATAAGTGTATTATAATTTCCTAGATTATTACCTGCCAAAGTGCAGTGGGTGGGCTCTGAAGGCCTACGCTGTCAGGAATCCCAGGTTCTTAGAATCCTGTCATATCTGTCTGCATCCACCCCCTCAGTGTTTCCAGTTTCCCTTCTTCTGCTTCTGAAAGTAATTCCCTTGGTAGCTGTCACATTAAGATATTGGGATACAGCCTTCCCGCTGCACTTCTAGATTCTGAACCTGATTGTCAAGTTCGCTAACACAAAGTGAGTACAACCTCCTCCAGTGCCTTGAGATTAATTTGCCTTGAGCTAATGAAAGTCAATTTCTAATTTCAACCCTTAATTGTGATCAATAGGGCTTGAATGAAACTTATCCAGACAAACACGGAGAGAGCTGATAGGCAGAATCCATATCCAATGTGGCCATTTAGGATTATGTGCCAGCCAGATTGGAGTATTCAAGTTTAGGTATTTTTCAGAAACAGGGAGATGACAGCTCAGAGTTATCACAGGAGCAAATCTGATGAAGTTGAAGAGCATAGTAAATGGGTTTAGAGTCCCATGTATTATCACTGTTTTTTGCATAAATGGCCATTCCACAAGGTGCCTCATACACTTTATTGGGAGAGGTCTGTTCCCTGCAGGTGTTAAGGCCTAACCCCTCTCTGAGCCATCATCTCCGACTCTTCACTCCCTCCTTTTTACTGGAAATCACCTTAGAGCATGGCCAGCTTATTTCAGTTCCTGTGGCAGAGGAATTCTTCTTGGGATTGGGATAGAAGAAAACTTCTCAGTTCTCCTGCATTCTTAATTCAGAACAAACCAAACCACCACAAGACCTTACACAAACACACACTAACACATCATTTAACCAATTCTGTATTTTTAATAAGCTTACAATCAGGTTCCTTTTAACTAAGAAAACTCATTTGATCTTACTGGTGGCTCATGGACAAGCTTGTTTGCTTCCTTGGCTACAGGTAAAAGCTGTTATAGACAGGAGCTGGGCTGTGCAATTTTTGTGCTTTATTATTATTATTATTATTATTATTATTATTAAACACCATGGCCAATATTTTGCAGAGACAAAATAATCAGAATTCTATTTTCAAGCCTGATATCAAGGGCAACACTTCCCAAGTGCTTTGTTTACGCTGCCATTTTTCAGGAACTTTCCCGGTTCCTTGTTCCCACCAGTGTTGTGATGAGGGCAACAATTTCAGGCACTTCAGTGTAAAATTTCCTCCTCGTGTCACCTCCCCTTGCTCTAAGTGAGACTGGCAGCTTGTATTTGCTACTCATACTCACAGTAGTAGTCTCTCCTCTTTTCACAGATAGTACTACAATGGTTTTATAACTACACACAGAAAGCAACAGCAAAAATGACAGTAAAATTAATCAGCCTTGTATCTGTTTTAAAAACACTGCCTTATCATGCCTATATTTTTGTTTTCCTCAAATTCTGATTATAGCAAATGAATAATGAACCTTTGCAAGCAAATACAGAGAGAGGCATCATCCTCATACAATTGGCTGTGTTCACACAACAGAGATGTGTAAACTATCTTTGGATCCAGGAGGTGCGAAAGAACAGATGAATCTGTGGAACAGAATAATACTTGTGGAATGTTTTCTTTTACAGGCTATCCAAGCATGTGGGCTGGGATGTGGAAATGGGGGAGTTACAAATATTCTTAATATACTATACTATATAGTGTATATACTACATAAATATACTTAATACTGCAAATTCCTTATTTTGATATGAAGTCAACACCACTCCACACTTCAGCTCTGCCAGCAGCAAGCTGAGAACCAGATGACTTACAAAGGAGAAAGAATAAATCTAATAATTTCCAGTTCCTCTTGGATATCAGAAAGAACAAATCTACTCATTACCAATCCCATCCAGATTGGTGTAAGTTCATCAGCACCACATTCAGGGGTAACTTGCCATGTCAATGTCCTTCTGTTTGTTATGTGATTTCAAAAATATGAGAAATTCTTATTTCCCATGTATTAAACAACAATATAAACTGGAAGAGGACAATAGATTTATCTTTTCAAGCTGCTCCTGGAAGCATAAAAGCACCTATAGCTGGTTTGACCACAGAAGCATTGGATGAACAAGACCATTTGGACCATCTGTTTACCTTGTCAGACTTCCTTTGTCATGGAAGAAACACTTAACACTGCCAAAGGAGAGGGGTGAAGCTTGAGAAAGATGACAATTCTATAAATCCATGGTTGGGATATTTCAGCTGTTGCTCTGCAGCTACATTATTGAACAAATACAGGAGTATGGTTGGGAAGAATGTGCAGTTTTCCCCAAGGAATCAAAGGGAATATAAAGTTTTTCACCTTGCAGAGGAAGAAGGGACAGCAGTGCCGTAGTTTGTATCGATTTCAGCTGTCCAGCCTCTAACTGGAACTGATTGGGAGATTAGGTTAGATCAGTGTTTTGCTGGGAGGTTTAAACACAGCCTGTTAGGTGGGAAGCTGGCAAGTAGCTGAAGTGGACATCCTGGCAATTCCTTTTAATTGTTTGAGCTGATCCAATGCTTCAGGTCTAATTACTCTCACAATTTTATTTTCTAAATTATTTTCAATTGACACTGTGTCTGTTACATTCTCTCATTCTGCCCCTTTCTTCTACAAGTGATACAATGATTACTTGCTTTGGCAGCACTTTCTAATTCACTTTTTCTTCTGCATATTCTTGTAGGAAGTGGCATTTTTTAATGCCATTTTTATATGGGACTTTACTAGAGGCACAAGGAAAGCACTTGTCAAACAAAACTCCCAACTGGATTTGTATTTGTAGCAGCAGCACAATATAATTATTATTTAATTTATAACTACAGAAAGACATGAAAACTTTATCATGGAAAGGGCAGAGGGTGGGGAATGAAAAGGATTTTCTTAAGTGGAGAAGAATACTCTAATGTTCACTTCTAAACCAAAAGTGACTTGCTCTTTTCTTTCTTTTTCTCCCTTGTAAATTTTTCCAACCTCCTGCCCTGCCTTATGTATTTATCCTTCCTTTTTCCTAGAAAAGTACAACAAATCATCTTCCTTAAAATAAAGGATAAATATAGAGTAAATTAATTAACTCAGTTCTGAGACATAAGGGTTTATGAAACTGGAGGATGTGTTAGTTTATTCTTGGATTTAAAAGCAGCAATTTTTGAGGGTCATATCCTGTGCCTTTTTATTTAGCCTAAACTTACTTTGACAGAACTTGGAAGTCCCTGACATGCAAAAAATGCGGATTAACCTCCACACACAGTGCAGAGCTTGGCATTTTCCTGGAACTTTCCAGCTTTATTGTTGCTACCAGGATCACTACCAGGGTTTAACACCTCTGAATGTTTTCTATCTGCCAGACCGCCACAGGCAAAAAGAACCCTGTCATACCTCGTACGCCACTGAAAGGAGACAGTCGAATTATTTTCTCAGTCCTTCCAAAAAACCTTTGAGTGCAGCCTAAACCCTGAAAAGCATTTGTAGCTGGGAGCAGGATATTAATAGCAAACCCACATGAAAGTAAGAGCATGAGAAAGCACCAGAGCCTTCCCTAAGTTAAAGTAACAGCACAGCCCCGATACCTCACAGTGACGTCAAAGTACAAACTCAGCCCTCTGAACCAACTTCAGCTCAGGAACTTGGCTGTGAGAAAAAAATTGAGGAGTTCTCGATTCTGCAAAGCCATTTCACAGTGATTCTCTAAGGAATGAATGGGTGGCTCGCTCCGGTTTGTGGTATTATTTAACTCTTTCTTGATGAGCTGGGTTTCGTATCTTTACAAATATAAAGCAGACTTTCTCAAAGGGCTTTCCTTTTTCTTTCTCTGCTTCCTCAACAGATGTTCTTTATTTCAGATGGCAAATTTCTCTGAGTTAAAAATAAAAATAATACCCCCCTCCCAGGATGTAAATTCCAGATTTAATATTTTAGGGTTTTATTCCTGTTAAGATGCACAGACATAGCATGGAAACAGGAATTGGACAACTTCATCAATTTTCAGACGACAATAAGTGAAACTGGGTAATTTTCAATATGTTAATGCAAAGCTAGCTTTTTATGAAGTAAATCATATATTTTGTAATATAGAACAGAACATACATATCTTGTAATTGGTTTCTTTAGAGGTCATTGCTTTCTGCATTAAATTTTCAACTAGCTAGGATGAATTTAAGAAGTGTTTCTCAGATTTATTGTATTCTACTCTATATACTCCCTGCTCACAAAACTTTCTACTTGCATCTCCCAAGACACAGGAAGAATTTGTAAAATTTGAGGGAGGAGAGAAATATTTTTAGGATATTTAGTAATCTTGTAGGTTAAACTATTTTTTTCTCTAATCCCCAGAGCCAGATTTAGAACTTTGTGGCTTGGCTCCTGTTTTTGGAGATGACTCTATTGTATGTCATGGACAGCATCAGCACTAACGAAAACAAAGTGAATGTGAATTGCACCAACTTGCTTTTGTGGGGTGCTAAAAAGTATCTAAAAGCCAAAAATGCTTCTCTAAAATTAGTATACAATGTAATCAGTGAGATTTAAAGCATCCTGTATGATCATTTGGGTCATTCCTAATCAGCCAAACTGAGAGAGGTTAACAGCAACGAGGAAAGTTTAAAGCATTGAAATTGGTTCTGAGCTGAACAATGCACTGGGGAAGGGGAGCAGTTACTTAATGCAGGCTCAGCTCCTCTCCAGCCTGGACACATATCCCCAGAACCTGCAGCTGCTTTTCCCCACTCATCCCAGAGGGAATTGCACAGTTTTATACAGAAATATCTCTCACTCTCTGTTTAGATAGGAGACAATGATTTCCATTGATTTACACAGTTTGTACCGTTGAGGTAAAAGGTTAAAAGCCAGAGAAAAGAGCTCACACTTCTGTTTTATCAATGCTCGTTTCTACTGGGGGCACTTTCACCAACAATCCACTTAAAGTTCAGATCAATTAATTTTCTTTTAGAATCTGATATTTTGTATATTTTAAAATTTGAATTTTTCGGAGTGCCAAGAACAGGAGAGATGAAGTTCATGTTACACCAGGTAGGTCTCTCACTCTATGAGGAGCAAACTCCAGTGAGAAAGCAGAACTAAGAACAACCCCAAACCCCCCATGTTCTGCAAGCACAACGTGCATCTGTCCCAAACAGGAGTGTTCCTCTAATCCCTGTAAATACTGAGCTTCTGACTTCTCATTATCAAACATAGTTTTTACCCAGCTCTTCAGGGGAAAGTGATAATAAGAGAGCTGAGAGCATAAACTCTTTTAAGGCAGGGATCTTTACAGATAAATACATCTATTCAATCATATTTGCCTCAAACACGATGATGAGATTACAAACAATGACACTACTTATAGGAAAAGTTTGGAAAAGTCTTAGTTTAAAATATATGTCATGCTCTGTGTGTGTACCATCAGTTTATAACTTATTAACCTCCTGCTTTTTATGCAGGTTGGAATTTTAGATAATTTATCACTGTTGTCAGCTCGACCCAGAGGTTCCAATAGGAACTGAATGTTTCCCTGGATTTTCAGGTGATCTGTTACAAACTAACAAACCCAATACCTTATTTTCAATATTTAGTTTGTTGAGAAAAAGAAAAAACTGAAAATTTGTTGAATTTTCAATTAGAGCATGGGGATTTCAGCCTTCCAGAACTTGGAGTTAGGGCTGAAAGGAACATAATCATTCTGGCAGCTAATTAATATAACATGCAGAGCACTGTGTTTGTAACACTGAGGAGGAGCAACTCACCACATTAATTTCAGATCTCTGAACTTCAGTAAGAAGGTCACAGCCTGAGGTGAAAGGAACAGCCCTCGAGACAGTGCCAAGAAGTTAAAATGCCAAGGGCCTATTTTTACATGCTGCTTCTATTTTTAGTTACACCGTGATGGAAGTACAGAGCCTATGAAAAAATCATATTCTCAAAAGAGAGAAAGTACTCAAATTCTTTACTGTAAATGAAGAGCAGAAGAAATGAAACTTGAAAATTTGTTAGGTACAACTTAACAGGCTTTGCTGGATCATCAAAGGCCAGCAAAAATAGCTTCAAAATCATATCCTCCAAGAAAATTAAGGAGTTGCCCAAAATTTTATCCAATTAATCAAATATTCCTTTTTCTGTAATTACACTTTCCCACTTCAGGTTTGTGTGCATCCAAGCCCATTTTCCTGTGATCAAAGCTCAGCAGCCCCTTTGTAATCCTGCTCCCCCAACAGAACTCATCCAACTTCAGGGTGCACGGAGAGTTCAGAGCTGGGAGCAGCACCACAGCGCCAAATGCTGCTTCAGTTACTCAATCATTGCTTGCCCTCAGCTGTTTTCCATCCAATATAAACACAAACTGAGGTAATCCTGCAATCTGGTTAACTTGTTTAACTTCTGTATTAATTATAGAAGTACCCAAGGGCAGCTATTTCCCACGCACTCCTAATTTATGGCTCTGATGATTACTTCTTTATAAAATGTCTTATTAAAGGCGGGTAATGTTGTTTCTTCCTAATGAAGTACAAAGGCACGGCAGAAATGTTTCTGTAAAACAAGTCCACAGTCTGCAATCGTTTTATCTAATCACTAGTGTGTTATAACAACAAAAATCCGGAATATTTGGTTAGGAATTGAGATTTCAGCCAAGCTAAACAGGAGGCCCTGCACTACAACATGTAGCAATGGCCATTTAGCAGTGTCAGGGGTTCCTAGCATGTCACACACATATTGTCCAGGATACTTTTATTTTTATAATCATTTGCATTACATAATCCTGATTGCATTGCATAAGACAGTCTTGCAGCATGCTTCAAAGAACATCTAATGTTTTAAACTGCTAACTCCATTTCAGCCCATTTCTCACATGTCTTTCCTAGACAGCGAGGAGAAAACAAATCAAAAAAGAGCAGGCACCAAACCATGGGAAGAAAGAAAATGGTGTGGAACAGCCAGAGAATATTTCAGATACAGTAATAAATAGTATTCTCATTATCTGTGTACTGCATGCCCTGTTGCTTTTGCTTTTAATGTGATCATGTAAGCAATTTAGGCAGACAACAAAAATGAATGAGAGCGAACACCACTGACACAGCAGCCAAGGCACTGAAACTTCTACTCACACAATGCAAAGCAAACTAAAAGTTTAACCTTAACATCCATAAAACTATTTTTAAACCTTTTATGAAAAGAACCACAGCCAAGTTCTTCAAAGAACAGGTGGAGAAATACTCTGCCACTGTTGAAGGCAATTACAATGATGAATTTCAAGGATAAAAAAGTTCTATACAGAGTGTTTTGTGCAAAAATGAATTACCAAACAAACTCTCCAGAGGAATGAAGCTCTTTGCATCCAAAAGATAGAGTCAAAACTAGTTCCGCACGATGGCCAATAAGATTTTAGTTTCAAGAGTGGTTGTACAAGGTCCAAAAGAAGAATGTGTTAGCACAGATCTAATTCCTCAGTCAGTTTGTACTCAAAAGCAAACTCCTCACTTACAAGGAGCAGAATCTGTGCAAAGTGTTCTTGGGTCAAAACAAATCTTGGTGTGAAAAGCTCCTAACAACATTAATTCCCTTTAATGTGTTGTACTACCAGCAACGTTCATTGAAATAAAAGCTTTGGAATGAATATATTTCCATAATCTCTTCTCTAAGAATGATTTTTTTAATGCTATATAAAGCAACTTCCAAGCACAGTCACCCTCGCGCTTGAAAAACTCAGCATCCTTTTAATCATAAAGTAGTAAGTTTTGAAATGTCACCTTATATGTTAACCATTACAAAATGTAAATCTGCAATCTAGATAGCTCATTTGAGCTGATATTCTTTTTTAAAATGAGTATCAAAATATTTGATTTCCTTCAGTATTTTTAAAAGCGTGGGAGCGTGAGCTGAATATGCCTCAGGAGCAACAAGAAGAATCCCTCAGTATGTAGATAATTTGCTGTGTTTTGAAAATGTTTATTTCTAAACACCACCTATTTGTAGATTATAATGATTTCCAGGCTAAAGGGGATGAAATGTGTGTGCCATGACATCCCCACCACGCAGGACACGGGTTCTTTTCAAGAGTGACTAACAGCAATACCGAAGCTCTCTTGGCTTTCTGCACACTCCTGTGGGATGATTTAGGATCGCTTTGCAGAGGATTTCCAGCACCAAAACCCCTTGGGTCTGATGTCAGCAGCCTCAGCCATACCCAGCCAGCTCAACAACAGCCTCTGGAAGGGATTCCTGGTCTTGGAGGGGCTCCTGTGAAACATTCACACAGCTACAACCCGGGGGTGGGAAATCCCAGACTGGTTTGGGTTGGAAAGGACCTTAAAGATCATCCAGTGCCACCCCTGCCATGGGCAGGGACACCTCCCACTGTCCCAGGCTGCTCCAAGCCCAGCCTGGCCTTGGACACTGCCAGGGAGCCAGGGGCAGCCACAGCTTCTCTGGGCACCTGTGCCAGGGCCTCACCAACCTCGCAGTTCCTAATATCCCATCTAAACCTAGATTAGACTAAACATTCCCATTATGGAGTCTAAATATTCCTAATATGGAGTCTAAATATTCCTAATACAGAGTCTAAATATTCCTAATATGGAGTCTAAATATTCCTAATACGGAGTCTAAATATTCCTAATATGGAGTCTAAATATTCCTAATACGGAGTCTAAATTGAATGTTCTCTGACCAATCTCATTAACCATTAGAAAATGCCCCAACCAGGTGCAGCCAATACCCATTCCTGTCATCCATTGTGGGCACAGACCAACATTATAATTTCTATTGCAAAACCTCACAAAAGATGATGAAAAAAGCGCCATGTTAAAAAGGATGGAATGACTTTTTTGTTGGTTCTTGTGATTAATATTAGACATGGCAAGTAGTTAATTATATTTCTTAAAAGGGCTTTGAGATTGCAATCAATAGAATTGATTATAAAAGACAAATTATGAAGAAGTAAAACATCACAGCCTGTTTAAGATGATGCTAAGAAGGCCAATTGAGCATCATACATGAATTTCAACTTAAAGTGACAACAGTGGCAGCTTTCATGTGATAGGGGTTCAGAGGGCAAGTTTAAAACATGTACGTCTGCTTTTCCAAGGGAGAGAATTTCGTCCCTCTGCCCAACAGAGATTGAGACAGCAGAAAAAACAGTTTTCAGGAGTTTACTTTATCAAAAAAAGGATTTCTGCTCATGGAAAATTACCACAAGAAGGCCATATTCTTTAGCTTAAAATTGCAAATTGAGGGGCAAAACCTCCATTCTCATGTACTGTCCACATTTTACATAACTCCAGTGTTAAAAGGGTGAGCCTGTGATGCCTTTCTTGATTTTCCACAGCAAGACTGTGGGAAACACATAAACATAAACAAAAATATTTTCTTTTTAAAATACAAATAAAGGATCAATTTTTAAAAATTCATTTCAAATATTGCATTTTTCTTGGAATCTAAGGTGCTCTATGAATGTTGCACTGTATTCTGTGAAGAAATCTAAAAGGATAGTGCCTAGAAGTTTTTCTTTTCATGTTCCAAGTCCAAGCAAGATTTTTGTGATCCCTAAAATAATCATGTTGTCATCAGGGACTTAGTTAAGCACTTCAGATGACACAACAATAAATTTCAGTTTTATTTTACTTACCATCTTCTGTAAACTCAACATAGGAGAAGCAGGACTACTTCCTAAGCTTGTTCAAATGAAATTTGAATTCCTGAATGAACATTTGAAAGCAAAAATGTTGCACCACAAACATCATTGAAAGTAAACCTAAACCTAGAAACTATACCAACGATATCTATTCCCATCAAAGCTTGGGGGGAAGAAAAAGGAAAAACGAGAACAATACACAGTTGAATTTTTCAAAGTATTTCATTTGTACAGGGTAAGAATTTGTACATTTGTACATTTGTAAGAATCTCGCTGTGTCCTCTCTTGGCAAGCATAACTTTGCTGATTTGTTTTTCAGGGGTCTTGTCAAGAACCAGCTTTTAAAATGCAACAGATTTAATACAAGTATCAGTAGGAAGAGACCAGAGCGTGATATGGAATTTTGTGATATCAAGTTAGTAACTTCTTCCTTTAAAATGAGTCAGAAATCAGAACTGCTCCTGATTCAGCAGGAGCAAGTGGTGGGGTCTCATATTTAACAGATTAAGGCCTTGGTATATTTGTTTCTACATAAAACCTATGTAAATTATGTACTTTTCTCTTGAATAAGATGGTATAGCGATAGCCTGAAAGTTCATTTTGTGGTTAGCAGCCAATGTTCCAAGGCAATCCCTTTTTGGCTATTTGCTTCATCTAATGCACCTCCTACTGATGGGTTTCATTCTGTGGACAGTCACTAAGAAAACACACAGTGCCCATTTTGTGGCATTTAGACAGATATAAAGATTACATTAATCTAATTTTCCAAGCATATGTTCCCTCTAGAAAAAAAAAACAACCAACAAACCAGGAACTAGAAACCTCAAAGGGGAATATGAGTCTTTTGGAAAATAGCAGGAAAATCTCATAAATAAGAATGCCTCAATGCTGATCTACACAGTGGCAGAAAACCATTATATTTTTTCATGATTAGCAATATGTTCTCATTTCTGAGATGGTCTTACTTTCCTCAAAAAGATCTAAAGCTCTGTGCTTAATATAGCTGAAAAACAGCTGTTGGATTTTTCACAGCAATGGGTTTTATCCTCATGCTACAGAGAATGCAAACCAGTCATTTGACTAATATATAGTTGCAGAAAACATGCCTTCAGAATAGTTTCTCCTGCTAATGACAACCCAAGGAAATATTCCCTTTTACATGAGTTTTCATGTGCTTTCTGAGTTGTTTTGGTTTGGTTTTGTTTTTAACACTATCATAGCTGTTTGGCACGAGAGCAGCTTTTCTCATATGCATGAAGTTTCCCACCTCTGGAACCATCTGACCAGCTGAACCCCTGGCTGTAAAGGGTGAAAACATTCTGGTTTTGCCTGTTTTATAGTCTCGTCACATTTTAAGTTTCTCTGGTGACTGGAGATTGTACTAAAAATACAGTACCTTACCTGAAGATTACTTTTGCATATTTGCACTTACCTCAGATTCCACCATCATTCAAGAAAAAGCTATTTCACTTCAGCTCTGTCTTAGGAGTTATTAGATTTGACTTCAATATTTTTAAATGTCTTATTTAAGCCTTTAGAAAACTATTTTCTTAGAGCATGATCCCCTGCTCCCTTAATTTTGAGGTAGATATTGGTTTTTGCCTAGAGAAGGAGACCTGCATTGATTTCATCACAAAGCCAAGAGATGCTTCATTCAGTGGCCATCCAAAGATTTATACTGAAAGCTGAAAAAACCCAAAGAACCACAACCTGGCAAGACCTCTCTCTATAAAAAGAATCCTCTCAGCATATCTTTTTTTTTTTTTTTTTTTTTGCTTATTAATTTCAGGCATGAATATGAGCTTCAGAAACTGGGGAATCTGGGGTGTGGGGACAGGCAAAGAGAGAAGGGGTGGGGGGAGGAATTCCAGTTCAAAATCATTTCGTAGGTATACTTCAAATAATTCTTTCAAATAATCTGTTCCATGTCTAAAACTTTATTCCCACTAACGTGACTTTGGATTTCACAAGTCTGCTTAAAAATAACCCAACAAAACACGTCCTAAATAGGTAGAAGGGACTTGCCTCTCTGCTCTCTACCACATCCTATGAATGTGCTGCTGTATTCCAGAGACTTTCCAAAGGTGGCAGGGCGAGCATGTGTGAATAGGAGAGCTTTGTCCTCTGCAGCTATCATTGTGTTGTCCCTATCGTCCACAAACGCAGAGGGCAGATGAGAACTGGATAGAAACAGACTGTGCAGTTGTAAAACCCGGTTCTTTTCTCTCTTTATTTATTTATTTCTGCGACTGAGTAACACCTCTCATTACAATTACCGGCTCAATGGCAGAAAAGCTCCCCGGTGTGCTGTGCAGATTTTCACAGCTTCATTTGTCTCCTCCTGTGGCATCAGTTTAAAAAGGTTCCTAAGGAATCGCCACTAACAACCGTTTCTATTTCGAGCCTTCAAAGCCGGAGCTGAGCACAATACAAGGCACTGGTAACTGATCTTTAGGTTTCAGTCCACAGACTTTCCACACTGGGAATAGATCCCATCTGTTTCCTCTTTATGCACCAGCCTTTAGAAAGCACAGATCTGGAAACTGCCTCCGTACAGAACCGAGTATAGCCGGCTTTCCCCAGCTGACGGCAGAAAAATCCCCATGATTATGGATAGCTCTGCCCCAAGGTTTTCTACTCCTCTTTTCTCCCTGCTCTCTGAATACGCGGTGTGGTTTTCTCCATGTGCGGTGGCTTTTTGGAAGGGTGAAGGGGGTGCACCGCCTCTCTCTCCTTGCCCCTTCTTCTTTCCCCTTCTTGGCTGAGGTTTCCCCATTTACAAACCCTCACAGGGGGAGCATTTCAATTCCAAGCCCCAGCACAATCAAACCCAGGCAAAGCCCCCTCCCGCTTTGGCACCAGAGCGTGAGGCATTTCCCCCACCACTCGCCCTCGCCGGCAAGCTGCTCTCCAGATGGATGCTCGTGGCTCTCCCTTGGCTCTTCCCTTTCCCTGTCCCGGCCAGAGGGAAGCAGAGGGTACCGAGCAGAGGATTCTTTGGGGCAGGGGCATCCGCACAGAGCAGGACGCTGTGACCCCGGGCTGCTCAGCACCACCGAAGTCCTGAACTCTTTCGCCTCGGGGATCTCCCCTTGTCCTCGCTTCCCTCCCTCAGCCCCACACTGGGGGGTCCCCTCAGCCACACATTGGGGTTCCTCAGCCACACACTGGGGCTCCCCTCAGTCCCACATTGGGGTTCCTCTTCCTTACATTGGGGAGTCCCTCAAATCTACACTGGGGAGTCCCTCAGACCAACACTGGGGAGTCCCTCAGCCTCACACTGGGGAGTCCCTCGGCCTCACACAGGAGGGTCCCCTCAGCCCCGCGCCCTGCCCCGCTCCCCTCAGCCCGGCACTCACTACTTGTAGAGCTGCTGCAGGCAGAGGTCCAGGCACTCGCCCTCCACCTCCTCCTCCGTGATGTACTCCGAGAGCGGCCGGGGCAGCGAGGGCAGCGGCGGGGGCGGCGGC
>VZRL01001286.1:37066-62042 GCA_013397895.1 Origma solitaria | reverse complement strand
CCTGCCTCCTTCGGGGCTTCCCTGAAGCTTCCGCCGCCGCCGCCGGCGCCTCCGCGGCTGCCGGAGGGTGCTCGGGGGGCGGCCCGGGCTCACCCCGCCGTGAGGGGACGCCGCTGTCCCGCCGAGCCGCGGCCCGGGCCGGGGCCAGGAGCAGCCTCGGAGAGCGGGAACGTGAGGGAAACTGGCCGTGAAAAAGGAAGAGGGTAGGTTTAGTTTAGGTGTTCGGAAGGAATTCTTCCGTTTGAGGGTGGGGAGGCCCTGGCACAGTTGCCCAGAGAAGCTGTGGATGGCCCTGGATGCCCAGCAGTGCCCAGGGCCGGGCTGGATGGAGCTCTGAACAGTGGAAGGTGGCAGGGGTTGGAATAGATGATCTTTAAGGTCACTTCCAACCCAACCCATTCCATGATCCTATGTTAAATTGTATATTACACAATATCTACGCATTCCATGTTCTGGCAAAGGAGAGCTCATGAGAAACTGGAGATGCTACACCAACCAAAACTTAAAAGACAACCTGTCAGTGGAGACAAACTGTAATGAATATTCTCTTGCTGTCTAATAAATGTCTTTCATTCGTGAAAGGCATTTTGGCTTGTTTTATTCATTGCTGGTTGAAAGCTATTTTCAGAGTTATCAGGTCCATGAATACCAACAGTGAACAGGTATAATTACCACACATTTAAAATACCTTGTACACATGGGAGGGAACTATATCCTTAGTGTCAGATATACCTTGAAAAATGGCCAAATCACAAGCCTCATGTGCAAAAATATCCTCAAATTTTTATGTATTGTAACAAGGACAGTATCTAGCTGAAACCTGTTGTTCGCTGCATTGTAGTAATTACCTCTGCATGTCAGGTGCTCCTGTAAATCTGTCTTCTCTTTGGTGAATTATTTTAGAGCCAAACTAATTTTAGAATATTTCCGGCAACTGCATCAACTGATCATATTGCAATCTTGTGAATATGTAAAAGCCCTGAGAGTTAAAAATGTGATTGTCACAGTTAGTCTTAGTCTTTCACAGCCGACAGTGACAGAAAATCACATCCTTTCTCCTGAAAGATTATCTCTAAGCAATATTTTTCTTTATACCATTTCTATATTTTCAAATTAACATTCATTTATTTAGGGAATGCCAGGTGGGTTTGAAGGGTAAGAAACATTGCAGTTCTTTTTGAGTGGAGAGCTCCCAGTTGCAGCTGACGATGTCATTGCTGGATTTTGTTTTTTATTTTTTTAGGTTTGTGTGTTCTGCATCATCAGTGAGTCACAAGCCCCAGGAGGATGCATATCAATGCAAGTATCACAAAGCAGTTTCAACTTCATGATTAGCTGTTTTTCACTACAAATCCAGAGGCAGTTGGAATTTCTAAGAAACTATAATCCAGATAATCTTAGTGTAATATGATCTGAATTCTAAAAATTCCTATTATTACAATGTCTAAAGGAAGTAACAGCTAATTCAACAAGATGCAAGATGAGCATTATGTTGTCTGACAAACAGCAATTAGAACTACCTAAGAAGAGATTTGAAAGCATTTAGGCAGCCTTTTCCTAACATTTTTGTTAATTTTATATAGCTTTGGTTGTTTCTAACAGCACAGAAGAGTATCTGGGAGTAATACCTACTCTGTTTCATGTTGAAATGTTAAAGTTACCAGATGTCTTTGATTCATCTTGGCAGTCCCCATGTGCTTTTCATCATTTGTCTCGTGGCAGAAGACACTAATTAAAATGAGATAGAGTAGAACTCCACGCTCAGGACACTTTGTCAACTTTTGGCACCGCGGTCAAGTCGGGATTGTTTTGCTCTGATATTAAATAGAGAGCTGATGGCTCCCAGCCATGCCGACATTTGTTTCTGGGAGGGAAAGGTGGAAAACCACTCCCATTATGCTGGAACGTGGAGCATACGTTCGCTGTGGGTGGTGTGGCTGAGCCAGGCAGGAGGAACCTGCTGGCCCTGCTCTCTGTGGGGCCGCTGGAGTGGGCAATTCCCCCAGAAGGAGCCACCCTGCTCCTCAGTGCTGCCCAGAAAAGGAAGCTCTGAGCACAATGTGCTACCCACTGATCCCTCAGTGCGTGCGCTTGGTGCTGTTACGAAATGTTTGGAGTGTTCAGGAACTCTGGGAGCTAAATTTAGAGTGCCTGGCTGCACTCTGGATATCGTTGGGTAGCAGGAGGGCAGATGGTTCCGACGGGATGAGGGGAGGTGGATGGAATAAACTCCACCATTCACAACATTCTGAGACTGTTGCAGTCATATGGAGGATGAGGCTTGCACCTGACTTGAGAAGGAAACACAAGTACATGTATCCTTTTTGGCTTAATCATGTTGATTTTTTATTTAAAATGAAAGCATTTCGCAGGGTTGTTTTGGAAGAAATCTGTTTTATTTTAGCCTTAAAATGATGCCTATCTCTTTCTCATTTGCTGTTGAGAAATAAGCAGGATTTGAACAGGCCTTGGGGAGGTGGCCTGAATTGTATGGAGGGCAAAAAGAAGTGCTTTTTAATTCTTTGGAACCTTTGGAAGTGACTCCTGTGGGCTGACAAACAGAAGACATGTAGGGATGTAAAGAATGCTTTGACAATACTTAATATCCCTCTGATATATGATCTGATATCATACAAATGAGTTTAATGGGAAAAATCCAATGGTAAACGCCTCTCCAAAGTGATCTCTTTAAAAACTAGGGCTTTTGCAGTAAACCTGAATTAATTTTAGAAGCCATATTCAGTTTTAATAATTCCAGTTGCTCAAGACTAAAGACAGCAAGAATTTGTAAGGAATACAGCAGGAAGGCTCTTGTTGACAGAGTCAACATCCATCAAGCCCCAGTTCATTTTCTTAGGTTCAGTCTGTTCAATTGCAGTTTAAAAACGCTGAGTAACTTCTGTCACCACAGTTTTACTGGCTCCCTTACCATAATAAATACTGTATTGGGGTGTTGCTAAACACCAAAGTCCTTCTCTCATTTTCTTCCTCTTGCTATTTTTTTTTAAAGTTTTTGAGGTCAAGTCAGCTTTTCCAGATTAATAGTCAAAGATTATTCTGAAATATCCCCCATCCATTGCAAAACACAGGATTTCAGGCCTGAATCCCACTTCCAGCTGTCATGGAAATTTCCAGTCCCATTCCAAAGGAAAATTCCATTTTCAGCCTTCCATTCAGACCCCTATTTAGCATAGGGTGTGCTTTGAATGAGTGAGGAGGCAATTGCACAGTGTCCCCCTCAAATCCCATCGATGCTCTCATTTAGGTGTTCAACAGTGGGTGCATATTCTGCCCTTTTGGATGGAGCATGAAGTCCATCCTAAAACCGGAAAAAAGTTTCGGTTGGGTTCCTAACTGGGATTTAAAATAAATTGTGTGGGTTCTTCCACAGACCTCCTTTATATGAGTTGTTCATCATCTCGCTGCGGATTGGATTCCTGGTTCTGTGATATCCTGCTCCAGTCACAAGACCTTGGATTTTACAGTCGCCTACTTAGAAATGTCTCTTAAAAAAATAACTAAAAATCAGCCACTTCCACGAATATCAGAAACCAGCCACTATTGTGTTCAAACTCTGGGCTTTATTTTTGTTATTTATAAAATACAATGGTAGGACTCATAGACTTTAAAGAATGTATGCAGCTGATTCTAACTTCTTTCAGCAGTCTCAAACCCTGTGATTTAGCCACAGCAACTTGCGTTCATTTTAGAAATTAATGAATGAATAACTTTTAAAGAGATAGATTCATGTGATGTAACACATTTACTATCAAAAGTGTAGTAAGCACTAAGCTTGTCTAGTCGTAAAAAAAAGTGTTACAATCTCATATTGACATGCTGCACTTTATAGATATTATTTTCTTACTAAGAAGATAACTTCTTCTTTAGCCCAAAACATTCTATTTTAGTAACATATATGATACAAAAAGAATTACTAAGTAAGTGCAGTTGTAACTGTGTTGCTAAAATTACAGCAGTTCACACTAAATAAATTAAGGGTATTAGAAGGATATGTGTCAGAAATTTAAACCTCCAAAATAATGCAAACTGAGAAGTATTTAAACAGCATATTTGTGGCCTTTGAGAAAAGCATCCAGACCCAATTAGAACCATTTATTGAGCTCTGGGGAGTTTCTTTTTAACTTTCTTATATATGTTACTAAATATTTTAAACATTCCCCCTTCTCATTGTTTGAAACTGAAATGTGATTTTTTTTTTTTTTAATATCCTGATGCTTCTTTGGCTCCATTTAAATCAATGGCAAGTAATTCTTGTAATAAAACGAGCAGTATTAGCTATAATTCTTGAAGGATGACTTAGTAAAATACAGACTTTTCTATGCATTCTTTTGCCACATAATCTACCATTTTTACTGCTAGTGTAATGACGGAACTATTGGTTTTAATACCATTTATTATTTCAATAGATAGAGTTAAAACTGCGTAGAGCTCGGGCTCTCTAATAGATAGATAGTGGATATTGTAGGAATATTTCTTGCTCGTGGGAAGCGAGACAGGAGCTGACAGTTTAACAGTGGGTGCATTTGTGGGTGAAATTCAGTACTGGGAAAGGGGCCAGTTCCCGGTGATTTCATTCTTCAGGACAGAACATTAATGCAAGCAGCTTGCTCTAGCCAAGGGAAGCCAAGTCCCCTGACCCTAATCATCCCAAATGAGTCCATGGCCAGCAGCCACAAGACACCGAGTGCCCAGCCTGGGGAGCTGGGTGGAGGGAAGCCCAGGAGCAGCGAGCAGCTGGCACTGCTTCCTGCAGCCAAGGGGCTGGTGCGGAGGAGGGCTGGCCAGGCTGCTCCAGGACACTGCCAGCTCCACATTCCCCTGCAGCCAGCCTCCCTGGGCGAGCTCTTAGCAGGCCCTTGTGCTCGAGCTGCTTTGGGAACACAGGCTGACCTCCCTGGGTCTCATCCTGTAAAAAAAGTGTTATTTCCCTTATGCGCTCTGCTGTAATATTTGTGTTACTGCCATGTCAGCGCTCTGTTTATTCCATTTCCCTCAAGGACAAGTGTGCTTCAAACCATTCTTCAAAACTTACCACATATACTTCATATAGAATTAATGTGTTAAAACAGTATAATGCATCTTAATGAGCCTTCCTAAAGAATTATTACCCTGGGCATGGTAAAGACATGCTTCTTTTCAGAAGCTGGAGCACAATGACTTGCCCTTCCAACTTTCCTATCTTCTTTTGTTCAGGAAAAAGGTGGGGTTCAAAAGCAGGCGGTAAGGATTTCACCTTTGTTGTTAATCCATGAAATACCTGAGAATAAATCTGATTCTAAATTTAGTCCCCCTGTCAAATAACTAAAGGAACAGTAACTGAAATCCAACAGGAAAATGGTTGTTGTATTTCAAATGTACTTATCTCTGTATCCAACATTCACGTTAGTGTCCAAATCTCCTTTCTACATGAATCAATCTCTTTGTGATTGACTTCAGGAGACTGATTTCCTACCTTGAACCTTGGCTACACCTTTGTACCTCCAGTTAAACTATTTCTTCTCCATGTTTTCTTATATTTACTCGTTAGAGGCTAGCTGCTTCCTCAGTATTTCATAATGGAAAAGGTGCAGAACATCAAATCAGGAATAAATAAATTGTTATTTTCCCTGTCCAAATGAAAGAGTTTCAAGGCAGGACTCAGGGCTTGAGAATTATCCTGTGACGGCAGTGTTTGCTTGTTGCCAAGGCCTGTGGTGGGATCTGGATTCTTCTTGTGGTGACTAAATAAGTTCCTCCACCACAAGTAAATGTCGTCCCCACAAAATGGAATAATTTCAAACTCAGCATGACAGTTAAAGCCCTTGGCTTTCAGCAAACTGGGACTTAAGCAGCAAATCAAACAACCCGTTTTCTTTTTGATGCAGTGCCATGAGGTTGGCTAGTTAGATTCTTACTTTTTGTGCAGTAATAAAATTCTCCTCTGCCCCTCGCTGTTGGGCACTGATGCTGTGACACGCATGAGAATTCCAGGCACATGTGGAAAAAAATCAACTTGCCATGGAAGATTTACTGGTGAGGCAACGGTCAAAATTTTTCTCTCTGCAATTCTGAGCCTGGAACAGCTTCCTTGTCTCCAGCAGATGAGAACGAAATCTGGCTCATTTAATCTAATTTTGTCTCCGCCAACAGATCCTTCTCTCAGTTCTGGTCTGCAGAGCTGATTTTTATAATAGCTTCAATAGGAAAAAAAGAGAGAAAAATTTAAAAATCTCAGCATAGAGAGCCTCCAATGTTTCCTCTGGACATTTTGTAACTCCCACTGTTAACCAGTAACTGTGCATCTTTTTTATGCGAATAATGATGCCCATAACACTGGAAGCTCTAACATTTACTCAGCCAAAACCATTTATCTTGCTATAACAGGATCAGCATCTCAGCTGGGGCTTCTGGATGCTACTCTACTACAAACAAAATTAAAACCACAGTCAGCTGAAATTAATAGTATATGGGAGGCACACTGTTACTCTCCTCACGCATGGAAGGACGTGTGGAGGGTGTTAAATCCCAGCACAGTGCATTGAGAGAAATGGATTTTTCCATAATTACCAAACCCCTTACATGGCAGCTATCACCAGGAGCCGGGAGAGCTCCTGAAAATATTGCTCCAACATTCCTAATGGATGGTTTTCCTTGTGGCTACGTAGGCAAGAGCTCAGTGCCAGCTCCCCCCTCCTCCTGCACTGCAATACGTAGGAAGCTTTTATTCCCAAACGGGAGCGTTTGCTTGCTGACATCACATGCGGTAGGATCCTTTTGTTTGCCTGTGTCTCCTGCATTGAAATGTTTGTCTGAGTCACAGATCCCGCTGCCTCCCTTCCCCTATGTCATGCTGCTTGCTTCAGAGCTTCTCCCTGACTCACACTTTTTAAATTTTGACACAGCCCAGTTTGCTGCATGGCAACTCAATACTTTCCCCTTTAATATTTTATTATGTAATTTTTATCTAAACCCTATAATGATGCAAAAATCACTGCCTTTTTTTAATCTTTTTTTTTTGCAGCCTTTTTTGAATAGAGAGGTTTTATGACTCAGATTCAGCACTGAATTTCATTTCAAGGCAAAGTCAGTTTAGTGTATACTAAATTAAAAATTTAAGATAGTGACTCCCACAACTTGAATTCTCCATTTAGCTGCTGGCTGAGTTTCCTCAGCTCTAACGTTACCGAGTGCTCTGCCAAAAGGGGTCATCTCTGTGCATGTGTACAAACACTTCTCATAATTGAAGTAATTACTGTTTTGCAGTGCAGCACCTTTCTTCTCCTCTAATAATCTCCTCGATTTGTTTTCTCTTAATAAAAAGAGGACAAAAAGCTGCTGTGCTTTCAGTGTACATTCATTCTCTGGGTTTAGACTCCAGAGCTGCTGATATTGCTGGTGCCTAAGTCTGGGTTTCCTCTTTATAACAGCCACGAACAAAGGAGATCCTGATTACAGCATGAAATGAAATGAAATGAAATGAAATGAAATGAAATGAAGAACATGGAAGTCAGGGCTATGCAGCAGTTTGGTTCAAGCCTGAGTCATGGTAAAATATTCCCACTTACTGAGACAGGAACATAAAATTATCGTGCTGGATTAAATCTTTTGTCCTTCAGATCCAGTCTTTCATCTCTGTTGTTGCCACTACAGGATAAATGAGAAGTTCAAAGCAGAGCTTTGATTGTCCTTGGCCAAGGACTTTGCAGCAGGTGAGGGCTAAAGCCCCACTCAGGTGCAGCACTGAAAGCTGCATTTCTCTTCCAGCATCCACTGCCTGTGTCCTGCTCTGAGCCTGTAGAGAGCACAGAGCTGCATCCAACCTCCTTAAAATTCAGGTACACACAAAGCCAGATGACTGATCCACATGCCTGTCATTAAATGTGCTGCGCTAGAGGCTCTCATTTCACTGTCTTTTCACCGATGTGGTTGTAGCCCCCACACCCACCCCCCAAAAAATCCCAAACCAAACCAAGAAAAACCCCAAACCAAAGCCACTTGTTATAGAAAACATAGATTTTTATTATAAAAGTACAATTATGCCATACACAAAAGAATTTTCTGCCACAGAAATTTGCACGTTGCAGTCTTAATGTTAAAATAATGTCCGGAGCAGGAACTGGAGAGCCTCCCAGGCTTCTCCTGCAGGTTTGTAACATTCCACTTTGGAATCACTGGTGCTTCTCCTCCTCTGTCCGCGGCCGTTTCCGAGGGTTCATCTCAGTCCCTTCAGCGCTGTGAGTGACAGCTGGAGGCTGCACATCTCGGAAGCCATGGGACTGGAAGATGTAAGGAAAATCATGTGCTAAGGCTTGTAGGGATATAAAGCGTGAGTAACCAGTTCCCAGAAGATCAGAATGAGGGATGATGCTGCCATTTATTCTGGATGAGAAGCCACAGAATGTTTATAGACCAGGTTAAGTTCAGCACTGTGAACTTTTCAACGCATGTGCCAACTAATGCCTCCTCATTTTGTTTTTTTAAAAATATTTTCTTTTCACCAACCAGGCTATCATTTTCATTTTACTGTTTATCACCCCTATGACTATGAAAAACTGCTTCTCTGTAAATTAGCTTATGTTGCCTATTTAAATAAATCAAAAGACAAATCCATCAGCTCCCACAGAAGCAAGGAGACAACTGGATTAATTGCCTCAGTCATTTTCAGAAACAAAACTGTGAATTTCTACAACCTAGGATATTTTTGTTCTGTGTACCTACTTAATGAACTGAAAACATCAACGAGACATTGTAAGAGAACAGCAGAGCTGAATCTGTCTCTAGACTGCAAAGACTGTTCCAGCATAGTAATTTATGGGACACAATGGGATGAAAACCTTTGACTGCCAAAAACTAAATGTAGAAGTGAAAACTACATGCTGCTACTCAGGAGAGTGTTTGAAGTGATCTATCTGGCCTAGTACCGCTGATATTTTCTGGGACTGTAGCTCACAATTTAATTTTTAACCATTTTAAAATATGAAAGATTTCAAAGTCAGTTAGTTAAACATGTCATGGATGCAGATGGAGATGATGAGATGTTGTGTGAAGCCTGCAACTGTCTGAATTCCCATCTCCAGACAAATTCTGTGCAGAGAGCACTGCTGACAGCTCAGTGAAGACTCTCAGTGCAGACTTGGAGAGGAAAAGGCATTAATCAGAACACAAAATTGCTTTGCTGATCCGAAATGCTCAGGTAGAGACAATGTGGGGACAAGAGCATTTCAGGAACGCTGACATTTCGGGTTGGTGCAGTGTGAAAAAAGCAGGCAGAATTACCATCAGACGTGACTCTTCCCAAATGCCAATGTGTCCCACACCAGGATCAATCCCAAACCCGATCAAAATGTCTTGTTTAAGTCTCCCATCCCTGTATTTCTATTTCTGAACGCCTCACCTCACCCAACCCGGGGTTTCTAAAGGAACAAACAGCAGGAGTTGCCACAAGGGCAGGATCTGTGCAGCCCCTCTGCTATTTATAAACAACTCAAGTGTTATTCTAAAGAGCATAATGGGGAATCTTCAAGTTTAATGTTTCACTGCATCTAATCTCTGCCATTTCCCTGAGGCACAAAGGTGGATCTGTAGCCAAGTATCCACTTAATTCAGAATGCTGACTCCCAGTGAAAGCATTCCAAGGGTTTTAAGGGCCAGAACACAAAGTAGGCTGCCCAGGATGGATGTCTCGCACTCCGTTACAGGCAGGCACCTTGAAAATACAAGAATTTTATGTCTATTTGTGAGGCTTGGTAGTGGGTTTCAGATGGCGAGGAGGAACCAAGGACAAACTCAGTCTCCTGTCATTCTGAATTGTCCCTTAATGTCCTCTGGATTTACACCCTGTGGAGCAAAACTAGATGGCTTTATTACCTGAGCAGTGCTCCCATTGCTGGCCTGGCAGACCCTCCACAATTCAGGGAAACACAATTCCTACCCAGAATTTAGATCCCAGGTCTCTGTCTTTCACTATGAAATAATCAGGTCACATTCCTGGGAAACGCAGGTGAATCAGCTGAGCTACTTACTCCCTTGTGCATAAATCAATTTCCATTTCTATACTCTGCGTTTAAGAATGAATCCTTATCAGCCTGTGGAAGAAAGGATTTCATGGGAGAGGAGTTCCACAGCCCCCTCAGAGTGGTGACTGACTCCAGTGTGCTGGAAAGGACAGGGATAAAAAAACCCAAAGCTCAGTTATGAATTTACACATTTCACCAGCTCATGGGCACTGAGGAGCCACTTTGCCAATGGCACCAAAGCACCTCATTTGCACATTTCTGAGTCCTAAGGAATTTATTATTTTTTTAAATTTTCTTTTTTTTTTTTGTATACTGGTTATACACATGTCTGACTTGGAAACACTGGACATGTATTAACATCTTCCAGTTTAACTATGGAATGAGAAATGATAACAACAGACTGTTATCAGACCTGAATTTCATGAAAGAAATGGGGATAATACATTTTTTTACTTAAAGAAACCATCTGCTAAAGCGGTTCATCAGGATTAAGGGAGAAAACACAGGGATAATCTGAAATTTTAACTAATCTTTGATTAGGATTCACTCTCTACTGTATCTCAAGATTGTGTGCATTCACACAGAAGAGAGCATAGCTGTTTTATGATGCTTATAAAACGGAAAGGAAAAGGCAATTAAACTGTCTGAGATAAAATCCATCTGTTTGTCAGCTGGAGAAAAAAAGGACTCACATCACATGATCCAAACAACCTTGGGATGTAGCCCCACTTCCCCTTCCAGTCTTTATAAAAGTATATATTTACAGTATTTCTTCTGTCCAGGTGAGTACATTCAGGAGCGGGGAAAAAAAAATCTGATTTCTGTTTGAAAGTTTGAGGATCTCATCGGATGGCAGCATTAAAATCTGCAGAAAATGCTATGGCAACGTGTTTCCATGAGGACACGTAGCAAATAGTTATGGAATAGTACCTATGGATGTGACATATGAGGATGTAAGGGTTGAGTGGTGCTGTCTGTTTAAACCTAAATACAGCTTAGACAGCATGTCTTCTCATTAATATGTATCTAAGCACTCCACAATAGGAAATAATCACAGGATTTAACTAGGGATGAATAAGGACTCCAGCCATAAGCTGGAAGCTCCTTATATGATAGTGGCAGAAGAGAAAAATCTGTGTGTATTGGCTGGCTGTAGGGTCAGTGTAGGATGGGAGAAAAACACAGAAAGCAGGGATGGGGAAATAGCCACAGAACAAAGCACTGGTGAGGCCTCTGGAATATCAGCTCACCCTGATCCTAAAAACATGAACTCAGAGCCACCTGAGAAACAACAACCAACCTGACCAGGGAGAAACCAGTCCAAGTCTCCCAAAATGAAGGTTCAGATCAGTTCATGGTAATTGCACTCAGCCCAAAAATTAACATCAGGGGCAGATAAAATAAGCAGCACTAGCAGCAGAACAGATGGGGACAGGCTGCCTGAAAGTTTGATCTGGAAATCAAAGTGTTTTGACTCTGACAGGACAAATGCTGGGTCAGTTTTCTAAAGAGAAAAAGAGCAAATTACCCCTAAATCTGGAGATATCCCAATATTACTGGCTCCCTTCAGAAGGCAAGGGAAAAGCAACACTAAGAAAGCAAAGACCATTCTCATGTTTGTCTGAAAATTCCTTTCCAGCTGACAATCTGTGAATCTCTGTCCCCCAAGGAATACTCACTGTGATGTGATAGGGTACAGTGGACTCCTTCTGACTCGGTGATTTGTACAACGTGGCCAACCTGGCGAAACAAAAACCAGGTAATTATCATTGATTAATATAGTGATAAAAATTCCAAATAGCCCAGTGACCAGACCCAGGTTTTCCTACAGTACCAGTGGAATTCTTACGGATATATTTTTATATAGGTCATTTAAAGTGTGGATTCCCATCCTTACATGACCTGTCAGCTCAAACACAATCTAGACCTACTAAAAAGAGTGAATGATTAATTAGCCTTGTTTCATCACAGTATTTGATGACATTTTTGGAACAATATTCATCATGAATTAATTCCAAATGTCACTTTCTTAAAATGCAAACGAAAAAGGTTTTGAGCACAACTCTTCCCTACTCCATTAATCACTTGTTCATTGACCTCTCAAAGCAGGGGGAGACCCTCAAGAATTCCCATACTTCCAGGGAGGCTTTTTCCAGAGATTTCAAAAGCCTGTCAACATAACCCAGAGGCTGGAGGAGATGTTCTGTTTCTAAGCCTGCCCTTGCCACTGACACACAGCACAACCTTGAGAAAATAGTTTCCCTTTCATTTCTCCTCTGACACTTCCCTGATTTGGTGCATTTAGACTCTAAGCAATACACCTTGATTTGTGTTCTACAGTAAACGTTTGCATAATACAGAGAGAAAATTGCAAAGCCGCTCAAAAGCAAAGGGTTTTTCAACCCTTGCCAGGGCTGCTGGTCTGCACCCACCTCCCCAAAACTCACACTTACATAAGCCACTCCAGAAAGTCTTCTGCTCTCTGTAGCAAGACACCCTGCCAGAAATCCTGTTAATTATTTTCGGGGGTTTTTTTCCTCCCTGAGGTGCCATTCTATTAGAGAGCACGTAATTACAGCCTGAGGAACACTGCCACTTCATGTTAGCTACACAGGGAATTCCTCAGAACACTCAAGTGCTGGGTTATACTCGACAAAATTGCCCAAATCTGGAGCTGCAGAAGCCAGGCTTTCACAAGAGCTCAGCTGGAGCCTCTGACTCAACAGGATCTTTCCTCCCAGCAAAGAGAACCCTTAGAATTAAGTTCTGACATTTTCAGTAGTAGAGAGAAAGGAGGAGATAGGTATCAGAGTTGGCCAAAGCACATTTAAAAATTTTTTTTAAAGAGGCAAATGTATCCTCAAATGCTCTTTGTGCCTCAATAACCTGATACAAAAACAACAAAACCGTGATGGATCATCAGCTATAGGCAGCCTGTGCAAAAATAAGACAGCACTGAGCTATTTCTGCTTTTACAGTTGTAACCAGAATTGCTGTTTCTGCAGGCCCCACTCCATGTTAGCTGCAGATTTAGATCAGTAAATAAGCCATGTTTGTCTATCCTTGGCTTGTTTTCTGGAACTTCTATCTGCAGCATTCCTAGCTCTGTTGCAGAAGGAAAAAAGAGTCCTTTTCATATATAAAATTAACTTTTGTTCACTCTGCAATCATTATGTTGATGCAACTTGTCCTAAAAAGACTGTTAACTAATCAGTGATGTTAATTTAATTCCAAATTAAACAGCCTGCTGTAATCATTCTGCATTGCCTTCAAACTTAGAATTTAAAAACAAAACTCCCCAAGAAAGTTGTCACTGCATTTCTCTGTCAAATTCAACAAGCAAAACTCTGCACAACAACATTCCAGCAGCATTTTTGCTTGCTGTTTGCAGAAGATTAGGGAATTGCAGCACAGCTCCTTAATCTCAAGCTGCTGCGTGGTGATATTATATACAGGACAAATTTAACTGACCAGGAAAGAGAAATGACCTTGCAATATAAAGAGGGGAAAAAAGAACCAGGAAACAGAGGAGATCTCATTGCAAGAGACAGAATTTCACACTGTTTTTAGAAGGGTCAACCCTCCACAGCTCAGCCCTGAGCTGGTTTTGGACTGGCTGGAGATGAAAACATTGAAGCAAAAAATTCTACTCAAAGAAATTACAGTGGCTACAACCAACCACGGAGGAGTAGAAAGTTCTTTATAATGAGACTGTTGAAACTGCACCTCTTCAGAGTGGGGAATAAAAATCACCTTGGACCCCACCAGCTCAATACTTGCACCAAGTCTCCGGCATAAATTCAGTATTAAATTCAGTATTAAATTCGGTATTAAAATCAGAAGAGTTTTGTTCCACTCTGAAATGCTCAAAAAAACCCCCCAAACTTCTCTCACAAAATACAGATAGTAAAAGATATTTTCTGCTTAGCCACCAGATCCTAAATCCTTGAGTGTGAACAACTGCCCTTGGGATGTTATACTTTGATAAACCACGGCACCTTGTCAGACAGAACTCACCACAGTGGGGAGGAGAAGACTCACAGTTCAGCCCACACTGTCCCAGCCTGAACGAGAAAATTCCTGAGCCTTGGGATGTGGCAGACTGAGGCCAGGAGCCAAAGTCGAACCTCTGCTTGGCCACTGTGGCCAGTTTGAAAAGGTTCTCCAGTGCCACTCTTGTCATTCTATGGATTTTGCTCCCATTTTCACTCACCTCTGACAGTTGTCCCAGTGGAAGATTAAACGGACGGTGGCAGCGTGTCCCCAGCTTTCTCCTGAAGGACACAAAATGACAGATCATTATCTCTTACACCACCACCAGCAGCAGCAGCAAATTGAACTGAAATTCATCTTCAAAAACCCCCCATGATGAAAACAAAATCTGCCTTTCTTGCAGTGATGCATCACATCTTTTTCATACATGCAAGGGTTTCACAACAAATACACCAAGACAAGAAACAACCTCCATACTCACAATGTGTTCTACAGAAATCTTGAAGCAATACTTCCATTTTTGTAGAACAATTTTATGGATGCCTAATAAAGGACAGGTATTAGACAAATCTTGAAAACAGAGGCAGCTTGAAGAAGAGGTTTATCTAATTACTACTGAAGAAGTCTGGTGAGGAGGCCTAAATTCTACTTCAGAATTGCGATGTTCTGTCTCTCAGGCATAATTATGAGCAAACATCACTCCCTTTGGGATACCAGCTTTGGGAGATAGTCAATGATTATTAAAGTATTAAGGGCCCCTGAAGCAGTCTTCTGCTTCTGACAGCAAAATGCAAAATAACACAACCCAAAGGAAGGCGCAGGGAGGCGTGGTGGAAAAAGAAAAGTTTAGATTGTTCTCCTGCTTCAGGGGCTCAGTCCCTGTTTGAGCTCACACCTGACCACAAGTTAGTGTACAGACAGATTTATTGGGTGTTTTTTCCTCTGTTTATCCCTGTCAGCAGCCCAAAGATGGATGGAATTTTAAACCAGTCAAGTCTCTCCTGTCCACCTGCTCTTTTTTGTCCATCCCTCTCTGGCCTCCACCACATCTCCAGCCCCACGTGCCCCCTGTGCTCTGGTATTTATTAGAGCACAGAGAAGGGAAAAAAAAAAGAATTATCCCACTGTAATGAAGACCTAGACCCTCTGGGCATCTTGCCAGATCTTGCTCCACTGTATCTGAGTTGAGATTTAAGATTTTGGCTCTCAGACACAGCTCTGAGGCAGAGATCAAAACACATTTTACAATGGCTACAAATTCCACACCAGCACGTTTCCAACTGCATTGGATATGAGTGAAAAATGCTACTGTAAAATGAGATATTTTTTAGTTGAACTGCCTGTAGATTAATATTTGACCTCCTTTCTAAATATATTTAGTAGAAATGTCTAGGAACACCCAGCTTAGCTATCACTAGTGGGAAAGAAAGCTGTCCCCTTCATAAAGCTCCTGACTTAATACCTTGCAGCATCTGTGCTTTCTTCTTTCTTTTTTTTTTTCTTTTCTTTTCATAATTAAGATCTTCCCTTCTGCTCAGGAGCTGAATAAGAGTTTAGAGATTAATGCTCTCATGAAATCTTAGAAAAAGCTGTTTCTCAGGCTTACCAATCAATGGGGGAAAAAATAACAACCTACTTAGTGGAGGCAATAGGATTGATTGATTGATTTTACTTGGGGGTTTGCTGCTGAACTTTTGAAACACCATCTCTCCAGAGCAGGGCATCAAAACCACTTGCTTAAATATTTTGTACCAACTGGTACAAAGTTGTATTTTTGGAAGAGTTCACATCACTCAGTTTAACAATACTGTGGTCGCACACACTGGGGAGAGTCAGTCAGCTCCACAGGAGGTCATGTCAAATTAATTGTTTGCGAAAGAAAATATGCACAAGACAATGCGGGATATCTTTGAATTATAACCTCCCCTGAATGTCTTCACATTCTTTACCGTCCCCATGACTCAATAAACACAACAGCTCCCAAACAATGCTGGCCGGTGAAAAAAGACAGACTCTATTAGCGTTAATTGAGTTTGTAGCCAGAGAGGCTGCCAAAAATAATCCATCAGAGAGCAAGAGGCAAAACTGACAAAAAGGGTCAGATCCTGGGAGCTGGGTCTGCCTGCACTGCTCCAAATTCCACATTCTTCATGTTCCTGCAGGAGATGGGCTGTGTTTGTTCATTTTACCCTATAGCTGTGCCAAATGGTTTGGTGCCTGTACAGACTCTGGGGACATCTTTGCCTCTGTTCTGTCCCCTTCTCCCTCCTCTCCGGAACAGGGGAATCATTGCTGAGCTCACAGAAACTGAAGAATTTGTGCCCTTTAAGTGAATCATAAAATAATGCAAAGCTACAGCCTGAAATAAGATTTAAATGCTGAACTTCTCCTTAATTTGTAGAAGTCTCCACTTCAGAACTGTTTTCTTTTCCCCTGTGACTGCAGCAGAAGGGCCTGAATGAGGTATCTGCTCATTACAGGGCAAAATTGAGCAGCCTGGAAAAAAAAAACTCTTTAACCTGGCTCAGGGCAGGCTGTGCCTGAGGATCCCACACAGAACTTCCCTCTCCATCATAACTGCAGAGAATTCCAGTGCTGCAGCAAATATGAAATGCCTTTGCAAATAATTAATGGAACATGTTCAAGGGTAATGGGAAAATAAACAATTTAAACTGTTTGGGAGAGGCAGTGAATGGTTCTCAGGGAATTTAGGAAATTGCAGCTTAGTTTGGGGTATGCAACCATTAAGCTGTGTTCTTTTTTGAGTGATTTAACCTTCTCCTCACCACATTCCTGCTAGAGGTTTACTCCTCCCAGGTACGTTTTTTTGAATGCAGCCAATTTTGGTTTAAATTATTTGATTTATCAGAGGTTTACTTATTTAAATAGCTCGAGCTTATTTGGCCCACTTTTGGCAGAAAAAAAAAACCAACCAACCCTCTGAACCTGTGAGTCTCTGCAAACTGAAAATGTCATGACTTTTAAACATATTTATAACCTCTTTTCATAAATCTAACCAGGAGCCTAATCTACATACCATGTTTCAGTCTAGAATAAAATTTGACAGTTGCTAATTATAATCACAAGGCTGCCATAGATCAGCACAACTGTGGAGTTTCACAATGCCAGCAATTCCAGATGTTATTTTCACCACGGATTCTGCAACAGCGCAGGGATTCAGCAATTTCATTTTCTTTGTACATAAAGCCAAAGGAAAGGAAGTCAAACATCAATTTTGAACTCAAAGCTAAACACTTACCCAAAGCAGGTACCAACGTGGAATGGCTTTGTCCAATCCTTGTCGTCATTTGGTTTGTCAGAACTACCTGAAAGAGGAAAACAGAAGCAAAGAGATAAGAAAATCTCCTGGAAAAGCAGCATATCGGTGGGAGGGAAGAGAGGGAATTTTCAAAAAGCTTTTACTGATGAAGCAGTTTCTCAGGCAAAACTTGGCAACTGTGATGAAGCTCCTGTGTTAATGAGGAGAAAACTGTAAAGGTGCCTCATCTTTTCAAAACAAATGAAGAGAAGCCTGTAAAATGTATTTTTGGTTTGAATGGGAGATTTCTTTCATTCAACACTTTAAAGAAACCTCAATTTCTCCCTTCCCAAGGGAGGCAAACCCCACACCAATTGTTTCCCCACACCATTTGTCCTAAATTTGGATCTCTGTTTAGCTGCACGTGACTTGCACTGGCCCTCTCAGCCAGTGGGGTGAATGAACCTGGTGGTGCTGCTCACAACGTGCATTAGCCTGGTGATTAACTGAATTTCTGTGCCTTGTAGTCTAAAAATGCACAAGTGGGTACAACACAAAGCAGAATGGAAGTGAACAGACAGAGCGGGGGAGTGTTTTCGCAGCCCCAGTCACTTGTGGGAGGCTCACAGACAGTCTAGGTTAGATCCCTGGTAGAAGTGGGGGTGGGTGAGACAGGAAAGAGCCAGGAATATTAATCACAAAGTTCATTAAAAATGAAAAATTGTACCCATCCTAGACCCTAGAGAGTTCCATTGTTTGACATGCTCGGAGGAATCTTGCTTGAGCAGTTCAGAAAAAGTGTGTGAGAGCAACCAATTCCACTGAGCACACCCTGAAACATTTCCACAGCTGAGAGCCCAGTGCATATATTGCACATTTTCGAGAAGTAACTCATCACAAGTGGATGGTAACAGCCCCAAATAGCCTCCTCATCTCCCTGCTGGAGAAGGGGTGGGCATCCTCTCTCCGGGTCCAGCTTTAGGATCTGACTTCCTACCATATTAGAGCATCCAGAGCTGCCTGACAAGCAATCCCTGGCACGCAGGCTGGATTTAGCCTCACTGCTCATGGAACTAACTCCGACACTGCTCACAGGAGGGCCAATCCAAGCAAAACCATTCCTGCAGCTCTGACTCCTTTAACAAGAGTTTCTTTAGCAGCCTTGTACTAAACTGCTCGCTGGTTCAGAAGAAATAATTTCTATATTTTTCTCTTGACCAAAGGAAAAAAAAAACCGCTGTCCAATGACAGCTGCTGCTGTTCAAGGTCACCAGGTATTTTTGGTTTGAATGGGAGATTTCTTTGGTTTGAATGGGAGTTGCGAGGGAAGGAAAGCACTCAGGGAAACTGAGGCTGTGCAAACCCTGGAACATCATTGCCTGGTGCAAACCCTGGAACATCATTGCCTGGTGCCCAGAGCAGCAGGAAGGAGCTCCACAGCTCATGTCAGAACAGCGAGGGCACACTTTGGGAATGCTGGGCTCTTCCCACAACTCCCAGACGAAGAACAGTTTTATTTTTATCAGCTCGGAACAAAAGCCAACTCCACCAGAGTGCTGTGGGTGACAAGGTCACAAATCACCTGGACACTGTTAGAGCCACAAGCACCATTTTGAGGGCTGGGGAAGCTCCAATTCCTGAACAATGCTTCTCTGAGCTTTCAGAGACTTCCAAAACAACTTCTGGAACAGCTGCAGCTTCCCAGTGCCATCTGCTGGCTGCGGGTCTGCTGCCTCCAGCCCGTCAGTGACGTACAAACAATGGCCAGGAAGGAAGCTCTGGGTTTCCATGGTTGCCACAAGAGAAGGCCAGAGCAGCAGACAAAGTGGTTCTCCTCCCTAGGAACACTGAGACCATCATTTATTTTTAAACAGAGAGTGGAAAGTTGTGCTGGAACTGCTGAATGCTCGGAGGTATTTTGGTAGGTTAAAGTCACCAGAAGAGCACTCCTTGTCCACCCAAGATGATGGCATTACAAACAGCATTACAAATGATGTGCTACCACTTCAGATCCACAGGATGCTGTTGATGCAAACTTGGCTTATTTTGGCAGTTCTAGGAATTTTCTACCTTTTAGGTGCTTTGCCTGTGTCATCCATCTACATTTACCAGCTAAACTGGCAAGAACGACTGCAGATGACATTACTGCGGTTTTATTTTGCTATTTAGAGACAAGAGCAAATCACATTCCCTTAATTCTTTGTTGAAAAAAGTAGCTTCTTTTGGGATTGAAAGGTGCCCTGGACTTACTGCTGCTTTATGGTCGTTGGCTATGATGATGAGCTGCTGTGCCAGCCCGTTCAGCAGCCTCGTGCGGAGGGACAGGTCCTCAAAGTCATGGCGAAAAGGAAAGGCAATTCCATCAATCACCACCAGCCGGACCTAAATGCAGGAGAAAAGGAAAAAAACTGCCATTACTACCCTATAAAAAATGACAAAAAGCAGCAAGAGCCGTTTTAAAGTACACTGGAACGTTTTATTTCATCCTTAGGTGAGCATGACTGAGTTACGCTTATTTCTCTCTCAATTCCAGTGACAATCAGCACCTCACAGGAGTGCAGGTGAAGAGCTTCGAGCTCCAAACACTCCATGGCTGCCTTTTGCACAGGAACCAGCCAGGCCAGAGCTCTCCCATGAGTTAACAGCACAGAGCTGTCCTCCCAAATGTTCCCTCACAGCTCCCTGACTTCTCTGCAGGTACAGAATACAAAATAACAAAGCTGGACTTAAAGCCTTGCACAGAAGCTGGAGAAAATAATCATTAAACACCAGAATTGTACTTCAGTCAACTCTCCATGAAGAGCAATTAATTCAGCTTCTCCCTCAAAAATGAAATCCAAATCAAAATCAGAATTCAGGCTGTCTGGAGCCACTGCTGAGATAACTCAGCTCTTATCAGAGATCTGTCTTGGAAACATGGAGTTTAACAGTTGCCTCAAGATATTCCAGGCACACTGGAGCTGAGGATCTATCTTGCCTCAAGATGTTTGCTTTGCTGAATTATTTCTTTTGTAGCAATGATTAGCTGAAGTCAGAGCACGCTGCAGCTGCTGGCTCATCACCCTCAAGACACTGTATAAACATTAGTCTGGGGTTTTGATTTATTCTAACTTCATTTGTTGTGGCTGTTTTGATGACCCAAGTTTGAAACACAGGAGGGAGATGGATGGTCTTACAGTGCCTGCGTGTTCAGATGTCACTCAAATCCTTGGTGTCTACAAGTTCTCACATTACTGCACGAGATAACAAATTGGAACATCACAAAATTGCTGATTTTCTACATTACTGATTTAACTCGTTACTGGGAAATCTCTTTATGACTGGAGCATACAAACCTGCACAAACATCACTATGAAATGGTCCTGGGCCTCCAACTGAAACCTCCCCCCCTTAATTTGCAAAAGAAGATTAATTAGTTGGAATTAAAAGAAAATATTCACCTGTATTCTCATTTTCCCTCCTTCCTACGAATTATTTTCCATGAGTCTGTACATCTTCCTCATGTATTATTTCTTTACTTCAAGAACAATCAGTTTAACAGCATAAACATGACTCATGCTGGACAGGAATGTATACATGGTTATATAACTTGCCTGTCCAGGTAGAATGCAATTTAGTTAAATTTCTCCCAGCTGCACTTGTTTTAAGACAGCAAACAAGAAAACTTAAAGTATTTAAAGTAAAAAGAGAGCTTGGTAACAACTGCCTTGTCCATGCCAGCTTGGCTCTAGAATTCTAATTCTAAAGAATTAGTTTTTTTATGACACGAATATTTTTAATCAGTCTTTCTCATATTATTAACAACATCTCAAACTAATTCACATTTCCCAATGGCACATTTGGATCTCTAACTCTCCATCTTTCTCATCTCTAAATCTCCACAACTTTATCTCTCTCATAAAACCCCCTAAAATCTGGAGGCTTCCTGTGGTCCCAGACTCGGCTCCGGAGGGGTCAGACTAATTTTAATAAGAGCTGGACTGCAATGAGCAACCTGCCAAGTCACTTCTAGCCCGTCCAAGGAATCAGCAGAAGCTCTTGTGGCTCTCCTGCAACCTTCAGTCCCTTCAGGCTGCAGGCCAAGCCCAGCTAATCAGCACAGATGGTTCCAGGGAACTGCAGCCCAGTGGAACTGTGCTAATGAAGCCATGTACTTTCCACAAGAGCAAACACAACAGGGCACCGTTAGTACCTGGCAGGGGAAGGGAAATACCAGGCCACGCCGAGCAAAAGTGAGCCTCCCATCTGTGTTTGCAGCGTCCGTAAATGAAAAATTCTGGAATGCGTGCAAAAGACAACCTAATCCAACACTGATTTGTGCTCTGCTAGAACAAGGCAGAGTCATTTTTCCCAAATCCTGACAGGGAGTGATCCGCAGTGCAGAATCAAGAAATCTGGAGGGGAGGTGGTGAAAATCTGCCTTACAATAGCATTTCTCTAAGACATTAGGTACTAGGAAACTTTCTGGCTGCAGTCCACCCAAGAGTCAAGCTGCAGGCTCTGGTTGCTTGTAGCAACAGAAGATGCACTGAAAGGAAGAAGAGTCACTTTCTGGATGGTGCAGGATATTTCTGATCCTCAGTGATCTTCTAGGGCAAACAAAATGGCACTAAGCCTTTCTGGTGCCACCCTCGTGGTCACCACACACCCCCCTGGCTCAGAGGCTCTCGCGTGGAGCAGTTCTGTGAGGATCCACAGCTCAGCGCTCACAGAAATGGAACACGTGGCAGCACAGACCCAGTGTCCTCGCCTCAGAGTGGAAATTCGGAAGGATGGCAAAAGCAAATTACTCTCCAGAGTAACTGGGACGGGAACGAAAAGGCAAACAAGCAGAAGGCTTTACATTTGTACTCTGCTATCAGCCAATATTTCACTGCCAAGCTGACGAGGTACCAAGGTGTTTACTCATGTTACTACAGCAGACAAAAATCTTCAGCGGGAAGATGAGTGATGCCTCCTGACAAGCTCGCGATCACCCTCACCTTGGAATGCTCTGACAGGAATTCTGGCAGGAGGTAGACCTGGGCCAGCAGCTCTACGTAGTCACGACAACGGAAGTAATAGATGTGAGAGAGGATATTTTCCAGAGAGAAAGTCTCCAAAGCTTTCCGATGATCTGAGAACAAAACAAACAGATGAGTAAATGAGTCAGAAGTCTGTACGAGCATATTGTTACTTTCATCATCCCACCAAAGCCTGCCCTCCACACATAGCAACAGCGAAGCCCCCAGAAACAGAACACGCAAGGTAAGGAGTGTGGAAACATATTTTCCATCTGGCTTGAAAGTCAGGAAGGTGGTGAGCAGATGCTATCCCAGCATTTGCACACAGACACACCGGGGCCTCCAAGGGAGGCCTCCAACAATGAGAAATTTATTTCTGAAGCAAGAACTTCTCCAGTAAATCATCTTCAAGCCAGAACACCACCAGAGAACATCGGGGACTATTAATCATCCCTTGTTTAATATACAGGTGGTAGCTCATTTAATAAAGTGTCTTTCTAACTCAGTTCAAACAGAAGTTTGGTGCATAAATTCTCCAAGAGTAACATAAAGGTTGTGTTCTTATCCCCAAGAGACTCATGACTTAGAGAATAAAACTCTTATTAAATGCAGTCAGGCTATATTGATTTTATGGAGGAGCTGAATTCCAGCTATGGTTTTTGTATATGGGCCTTCAGCAGCAACACTGCCTCAAAAAAATTCTGCTGTTCCTCTTTTCTTTCCCCACCTGCTCCTGTGTTTGGAAACAAAACACTCAGTTTTGCTCTGCAGAGCTGGGTTTGGGTGTTGCTGCAAATTCGATCATTAAGGTGCTAAAAAAATGGAAGGAAGGAAAGAAGTGAGGAAAGGAGGAAGGGCAACCATCAAAACCCCACACCCCAAGGTCAAAATGATCATAAAATCACTGTGTAGAAAAAAAAAATATTTTTAAAGTGTAATAATAATAGTAATAATAGTAATAATAATTTATTAATAATAATATTAATTATTATTTTGAAGTAGACCAGCTCAGTCTGCTCCAGACACAGTTGCAGTTCAGGGTTTGATACACACAGGTGGAAATAAAAGGCTGTCAGCAAACACTCCCTAAGTCAGCCCTGCTGCTGAAACACCCAAAAAGTAACACTGCAGCCCACAAGACACTTGTTCCACTCCATCCTTGCCTCCTAGGCAGAGACAAATGAGTTAGCAACGTACCTTCTTCCTGCTGAGCCTCAGCAATGAGGTGGCAGTGCTGCACGCAGGCAGCTGCAATGTCCACCACCCTGTCCACCATGAAACTTCCCTCGGTGTCAATGAACACGGCTTCTCCAGCAACGCCCCCGAAGCACTCCGGGATCTGGACATCCACTGCCAGCTGCATACTGCCACGGGAGACAGAAATGGAGATCAATACTTACATCCCAGAGCTCTCCCAGCTCGCTCCTGGAGTGGTATTTCTGCTGAGGAACACACGGAACAGGGAGCAGTACAACCATTATTGTATTTTTAACGCTGGAGAAGAATCAGAGACTGCGGTCACGACAACAAGAAATTGGACTTGTTTCATATCTGAGTTAAACAAAAAGTGATTGTTGGTTGCACAGAAGCCACGGGACAATAAAATACCACAGCTGTGTTTTGCCAACGCCGGGTGCTCCGCAGATCTCGGTGATTTTTGTCAGCTGCACGCCCCCTCCCAGGATGTTGTCCAGTGCTGAGCAGAAGGTGATGATGAAGCCCTGGGTTTGCTCTTCTTCCAGAAGCTCCAGGGCTGTGCACTTCCTGGCGGCAGCTGATCCCCCAGCTGTCCTTGCTGCGTCCCCGTGGCACTCCTGCCTCACCACCTGTAACGCTTCCAGCGCCTCTTCCCTGGAGATTCCAATTTCTACAAAAGTCAAAATCACAAAATACGACCTTTATTTTATAAGCAGTGACTGATTCTGCAGCATAACACAAAATGATCCTTATTCACCCTCTCAGGACAATGTGCACGCAGCCCTGGCACTAATGATGGGATTTTCAAACTTTTATTATCATAAATAATAACACTGTTGATAATCAAAATCCCAGACTGGTTTGGGTTGGAAGGGGCCTGAAAGACCACCCAGTTCCAACCCCTGTCATGGGCAGGAACACCTTCCACTGTCCCAGGTTGCTCAGAGCTTCATCCAACCTGGCCTTGGACACTTCCAGGGATGGAGCAGCCACAGATGCTCTGGGCAACTGTGCCAGGGCCTCCCCACCCTCACAGGGAAGAATCATGACAAATTCCTTGAAAAAGGCAATTTTCTAACTTCAGAGAAGCTTATTTCATTTAAATCAAATTAAAAAAAAAGAAAGAGGGAAACTGGGGAAAGAAGATGAATGAGCCTGACAGAATCCTTTCATTTTCCCGCATCTGATTTACACCCATCACTCAGCGTCAGATGATCTTCTACCAGAATCGCATTTTTTTATTATTCACTGTGCCCACTTCCCGGAGGCCTCACGGGGGTGTCCCGGGAAGGGGGAAGGGCCCGGAAGATGCCGGGGAGGCCCCGCGGGGCCGCAGGCCGCCGGTACCTTTGCTCAGGCCGCACGGGCCGGTGTCCAGCAGCTCCTGCGCCGTCTGGAAGCCGGCGGCGGCGAGGCGTGCGCGCAGGGCGGGGGCCAGCGGCAGCGTGCCCACCTCCCGCTGCATGGCGGCACCGGCACCGGCACCGGCACCGGGCGGCACCGGCCCC
>VZRL01001286.1:25266-35919 GCA_013397895.1 Origma solitaria | reverse complement strand
GGGCGTGTCCCGCACGCCGTCACACACGGTCACTTCGGGGGGCGCGGGCGTTCCCGAGGGGCTCGGGGCGCGCTCCCGCGGCCGCGGGGGCTCGGCGGGGCCGCGCCGGCTCATCCCCGACGTGCGCGGAGCGAGTGTTCGTGGTGTCCCCGTGTGCTGTGTGTCACACTGTGCGGCTGGGCCGCGCGTCGCTGCGGGTGCAGAGTCAAGACTATACTTTCAGGGATCATTTCTGTAGTTGGTCACTAGAGGAGAGTGATCGCACCTGATCGGCGTCACAAGCCACGAGGAGGAGCAGGGTGTTCTCTCCTGAGCGCGAAGCGGGCGGGCGGTGCTGCTTGCGCAGGGGCCGCTCGCCATTGATGACCGTTCCCGGCCCCGGTGGTGGGGCTCGGGAGGGAGAGAACACGGGCTGAGTGGTTTGTGGCCCTTTTTTTTTTTGTGGTTCCAAAGAAAGAGATTATCTGAGCATTACGGAATGGAATGTTCCTTGCCAGGGTCACTTCCTTCCCCTGTTACTTAACACGCAGCTTCTCGCTGCAGTGTCACTGTGAGCGACCCCCGGCGGGGCGGGAGCGACCAGACAGATTTAGGCTTTAATGTCCGGTGAGGTTGTTCAGGCCGATATTCTCGAACCGATAATATTCTCGAATTCATCTGTTGTGTAGGGGCAAGGGGACTTGGAGGGTGCGGTGGAGTTGTCAGAAAGTGGCACAGGACTAAGGAGATCCTGTTCAGGATTTGCCTGAAGTTGTGGAAGTCCCTGTCACACAGGCTACAGACATTTTGTCAGACTCTAAAAGCGGGTTAGGGAGAAACTGCTGCATGTACTGTGCTTTATACTGTGCAGTGCGGTGGAAAATGGGGTGTGTCCGGGTGGAACCCGGGGCCGCAGGCTGTCTGCTGGCATAGGGACAAAATGCTGCGTGTTATCCTCTCGGCTGTGGTGTGGGGGTCCGCGGTGCTCGGGCAGAATCCAGAGATGTAAAGGCGAGTGTTGATTAAACAGTGCCCTGTGGGGTTGTTGTGGTCGGTGCGTGTGTGCCTGAAAGCCTCGGGAGCGGCTGCGAGCCCGTGCCCCCTCGGCGGCAGGCGACACTCGTGCCGCGCTGCTGGTGTTGGTACCGCGGCTCCTGTCCTCTCCGGGAGCGGGGCGGGGGCACACGAGCTGACATGGTCCCGTAGATGGTCCCTTAGATGATCCCTTCTGTCGTGTCGCGACAACTGTCGCCGCCCCGCCGCCGGTTGCGTCATGTCTCGTAGGTGGGGGGAGCGGGCGCGCGTCTGATTGGCCAGCGGGGACAGAACATGCAAATGAGGGGGCGTGTCCCGCACGCCGTCACACACGGTCACTTCGGGGGGCGCGGGCGTTCCCGAGGGGCTCGGGGCGCGCTCCCGCGGCCGCGGGGGCTCGGCGGGGCCGCGCCGGCTCATCCCCGACGTGCGCGGAGCGAGTGTTCGTGGTGTCCCCGTGTGCTGTGTGTGGCTGTGTGAGGCTGGGCCGCGCGTCGCTGCGGGTGCAGAGTCAAGACTATACTTTCAGGGATCATTTCTGTAGTTGGTCACTAGAGGAGAGTGATCGCACCTGATCGGCGTCACAAGCCACGAGGAGGAGCAGGGTGTTCTCTCCTGAGCGCGAAGCGGGCGGGCGGTGCTGCTTGCGCAGGGGCCGCTCGCCATTGATGACCGTTCCCGGCCCCGGTGGTGGGGCTCGGGAGGGAGAGAACACGGGCTGAGTGGTTTGTGGCCCTTTTTTTTTTGTGGTTACAAAAATAGACATTACCTGGCTGTGGGGCAGCAGTGCCAAAGGCGCTTCCTTGCGAGCTTGAACAAGATCTCTTGTGCTTTCTGTGACTATCACAGAATCACTGAGGTTATAAAAGCCCACTGAGTCCAACCATTAACCCAGCAGTGTCAAGTTATGGCTAAATCGTGCCCCCAAGTGCCACAGCTAAATGTCTTATTAATCCCTTAAGGGGTGGGGACTCGGCCTGTGCCCTGGCCAACTGTGCCAGTGCTCGATAACCCTTCTGGTGAATAATTTTTCCCAAATATTCAGCCTAAACCTCCCCTGGTGCAACTTGAGGCCGTTTCCTCTCATCCTGTCACTTGTTACGTGGAAGGAGAGACGGACCCTACATGTCTACATGCTCCTTTCAGGCACTTGCAGGGAGGGATAAAGTCCCCCTGGAGCCTCCTTTTCTCCAGGCTGAGCCCCCTCAGCTCCTCCTCATCAGATTTTTGCTCCAGACTCTTTCCCAGCTCCGTTCCCTTCTCTGGACACGCTCCAGCCCCTCAATGCCCTTCTTGTTGTCCTGGAGCATAAACCGGACACAGGATTCGCGATGTGGCCTCACCACCAGTGCCGAGTACAGGGGACAGTCACTGCCCTGGTCCTGCTGGTCACACTGTTGCCCACACAGGCCACGTTCCGTTGGCCTTCTTGGACACCTGGGCACTCTGCCCGCCCTTGTGCTGCCCCAGGTCCTTTTCCTGCAGGCAGCTTTCCAGCGACTCTTCCCAGAGCCTGCAGGGCTGTGACCCAGTGCCCGTCAGCGAGTGACAAGGGACAAAGGAACACTGTCGCGCTTCCGCTGCCGTGACGTGGCGCGGCGGTTGCGTCACCGGTCGGGAAAGGGGGGAGGAGGCGGGGCCGCGCGGGCGCGCGTCTGATTGGCCAGCGGGGGCAGAACATGCAAATGAAGAGGGCGTGTCCCGCACGCCGTCACACACGGTCACTTCGGGGGGCGCGGGCGTTCCCGAGGGGCTCGGGGCGCGCTCCCGCGGCCGCGGGGGCTCGGCGGGGCCGCGCCGGCTCATCCCCGACGTGCGCGGAGCGAGTGTTCGTGGTGTCCCCGTGTGCTGTGTGTCACACTGTGCGGCTGGGCCGCGCGTCGCTGCGGGTGCAGAGTCAAGACTATACTTTCAGGGATCATTTCTGTAGTTGGTCACTAGAGGAGAGTGATCGCACCTGATCGGCGTCACAAGCCACGAGGAGGAGCAGGGTGTTCTCTCCTGAGCGCGAAGCGGGCGGGCGGTGCTGCTTGCGCAGGGGCCGCTCGCCATTGATGACCGTTCCCGGCCCCGGTGGTGGGGCTCGGGAGGGAGAGAACACGGGCTGAGTGGTTTGTGGCCCTTTTTTTTCATGGTAAAAAAATAGGCTTAGGTCTTACTTCCTCAAGATTAATGCGTGTAAACCTGAGCGAGTTTCTTCTTGCTATCAAGCGCTCAAATCTTCTGCTACAACAGAGCCCAAGTCGAGCAGAGCCGCGCATTGCTGCGAGAGCTGCTGATATCGAGCCCGTCAGGATCTCAACCAAACTTTCCCATTTTTTAATCAGTAGCTCTATCCAGGCGGTTACGGTTAAACAATTTTATTGTGCACCTTGGAGGCTCGGCTGATAGTTTAAAGGAAAAGGGATCGCGATCCCGAGAGGAGTGGGCTCTGGACAAGCACGACTGAGCAGTAACTGGGGGATGGTGAATCCAGCAGTGGCTGATCGCCACCACTGACTCCACTGACCACCTATTTATAACAACGCCCGGCCTAGGTGGAGGGAAGAACAACACAAGCGGACAAATTAGGATGGGAAAAGAGAGATAGAGCTAGTAAATAACGGGTTAAGTACTAATTTAAAAAGCGATGCAATTTGTACCCAACGAATGCTGACGCCTTCATAAAAATACATAAATAGTGTAAAGTCTTGACAGTCGGGGAGCTGTCTCTGTGAACCACCGCGCACCGTGCTCGGCGCAAACGGGAATAACGCAGCAGAAATCGCCCGCCTGGTGCGTGAACGGGCTCTGCACACCGCGGGATGAGCCCGCGCTCGGGATGGCGCTGCTCTCGCCTCGTTCCTCGGGCTGGGTGTCCGCGGAGCCGGCGTGCCGGGGAGAGGAGAGCCTCTGCTCACTGCCAACACAGCGCGGGGAGCGGAGAGCCGGTGCTGGCTGTCAGCACTGCGCGGGGAGCGGAGAGCCGGTGCTGGCTGTCAGCACTGCGCGGGGAGCGGAGAGCCGGTGCTGGCTGTCAGCACTGCGCGGGGAGCGGAGAGCCGGTGCTGGCTGTCAGCACTGCGCGGGGAGCGGAGAGCCGGTGCTGGCTGTCAGCACTGCGCGGGGAGCGGAGAGCCGGTGCTGGCTGTCAGCACTGCGCGGGGAGCGGAGAGCCGGTGCTGGCTGTCAGCACTGCGCGGGGAGCGGAGAGCCGGTGCTGGCTGTCAGCACTGCGCGGGGAGCGGAGAGCCGGTGCTGGCTGTCAGCACTGCGCGGGGAGCGGAGAGCCGGTGCTGGCTGTCAGCACTGCGCGGGGAGCGGAGAGCCGGTGCTGGCTGTCAGCACTGCGCGGGGAGCGGAGAGCCGGTGCTGGCTGTCAGCACTGCGCGGGGAGCGGAGAGCCGGTGCTGGCTGTCAGCACTGCGCGGGGAGCGGAGAGCCGGTGCTGGCTGTCAGCACTGCGCGGGGAGCGGAGAGCCGGTGCTGGCTGTCAGCACTGCGCGGGGAGCGGAGAGCCGGTGCTGGCTGTCAGCACTGCGCGGGGAGCGGAGAGCCGGTGCTGGCTGTCAGCACAGCGCGGGGAGCGGAGAGCCGGTGCTGGCTGTCAGCACTGNGGGCGTGTCCCGCACGCCGTCACACACGGTCACTTCGGGGGGCGCGGGCGTTCCCGAGGGGCTCGGGGCGCGCTCCCGCGGCCGCGGGGGCTCGGCGGGGCCGCGCCGGCTCATCCCCGACGTGCGCGGAGCGAGTGTTCGTGGTGTCCCCGTGTGCTGTGTGTGGCTGTGTGCGGCTGGGCCGCGCGTCGCTGCGGGTGCAGAGTCAAGACTATACTTTCAGGGATCATTTCTGTAGTTGGTCACTAGAGGAGAGTGATCGCACCTGATCGGCGTCACAAGCCACGAGGAGGAGCAGGGTGTTCTCTCCTGAGCGCGAAGCGGGCGGGCGGTGCTGCTTGCGCAGGGGCCGCTCGCCATTGATGACCGTTCCCGGCCCCGGTGGTGGGGCTCGGGAGGGAGAGAACACGGGCTGAGTGGTTTGTGGCCCTTTTTTTTATCACGGTTTAAAAATAGATCAGATCTGTTCAAACTGAGCTTTTCCTGCATTTTAAGAGTCAAGGCCATCGTTCCCCCATTCAGGCTCATCGTCCTCCCGGGTGGGTTAATGCAGATTGGAATTATTCTTTTCTTTATAAAATTAACTGTTGCAGATCGCAGGGGATTCTGAGTTGAAAAGGACCCATGAGAATCAAATTCATCTCTTAAGTAAACGGCCCATGCGGGGATTGAACCCATGATCTTGGTGTTATCAGCACCGTGGTCTGACCGATTACTTAAGAATAATTTATGTACTAATTAAGGCCGTTCCCCAGTGTGATCTGTGCTCATCCATCCGTACTAATACACCCATCTCCCTAATTTAAACAGTACATGTAAGCACTTACTACTTCTGTACACAGCTCATAAAAGTACCATTTGTTATTTACACTTCCTTAATTTAAAATCCTTGTGGACAGGCAGCGCTTTCAATAGCTGCAGAAAGTCCTCAGAAACACTGTTTGCTCTTGTGAGAAAAAATTTACAATTTCTGCTGCTATATTTCCATATCAGAGCAGTCAGTTTGGTGGTGATGAACCACCAGCTCGTATTAAAACAAGCACCACCTTGTTTCAATAAAATCTTCAGTTTTTAATCTTTAATATTTCAATATTAAGTATTTTATATTTTTTTAATTTATTTTTTGTTTTTATAAATTATAAAATGAAATATATTTTATTGTTTTTATTGTTTAATATTAATATTAAAAATCTTTAATGTTAAAAATATTTAATAAGGTCTTCTGCTTCCCTTCAGGAATTTTTGTTGATGCTGTGAATTCCATGGGCCAGACCTCTCTCTTCACTGCTGCCCTGCTGGGATTGGGTAAAATAGTGGATGTGCTGCTGGAANTTATATTTTTTTAATTTATTTTTTGTTTTTATAAATTATAAAATGAAATATATTTTATTGTTTTTATTGTTTNGTATCAAGCATTTAATTTTTTTTTAAATTGTAATTAATCTTTGAGTGGGTTTAATCAGTGCAAAACACAATATTCACTGTACATAAACGAAGAAGTGCTTAAGATGCCCTTTGGTATTTTACCCAAAGCTTCTCAGAGTCCAACACATAAATAATTCCCCTTTTTTCATGGCTTATTTTGCTATTTGGGAGTAGATAAACGCCCCAGATATTCTCCTTTCCCCCCAAAGCGCTCCTGGTGAGTGCAGTGGGGTGGGCTGAGCATTCCCTGCTGTTCCGCAGCCGCTGCTACGACGGGAGCACCCCAGTGCACGCCGCGGCTTTTTCGGGAAACCAATGGATCCTCAGCAAGCTGCTGGATGAAGGAGGAGACCTCCGAGTCCACGACAGCGAGGGGAAAACTCCGCAGCACTGGGCTCTGTCAGCCAGGAAGGACAGCAGTGCTCAGGTATTTGTGTGGAAGATTTATTCCTGACTGATTTAAAACTCCTCTTCCCTCTTATCTCGAAAAGAAACCTGAAATTACAATTTCCCCCGGGTAGAGTTTCAAAAGTTTTGTATGCAGTCAGCTTTTCCCCCATTTTCACGTAATGAATTTTCTTCAAGTGTTTCTGTCCGTCCTTTTCTCAAAATGCCCATTTCGATACCGCGAGTTATTTTTTCCTGATTTATTAATTTGAAATGGTTTGCCCTGTCCTGAAGCCATGTTTTTATTGTTTTCCTCTCCTCCTGGTCGTGCCCAGGTGCTGGAGTTCATGCAGCAGTGCACGCTGCACATGCAGGCTGCCATTTGGAATTTCCCCTCTGATCTGCTCAGGAAAGTTGGCTCCTCCAAGGCCTTGATCTGCAGCCCCTCGAGGTTCGGTGGCCTCGTCCAAGGGTAACAAAAAATTCTCCTTCCATGTCCTGTTTTCTTCAAATTAACCAATTCTCGTGTCTTTTTGGCAACAGCAGATTTAAATCCGCTGTGATAGATTTTATTTCTGTTGTGGCAGTTCCAGATAGAAACTTTATAGCTGTGAATATCTCTATATTGAGAGAAACTTTAATCAATTAAATGCTTGAAATCAGCATTAAAAGCACTGGGTTTTAGTAGCGTTAAAGTGGTAACATGAAGTGGTTTGGGTGTTGACGTTTTAAGGCCACTGCAGATTTTTTTGGGGAGTTCTTCCCAGCCGTTTCAAGAGCTTTTGTGTCAGATACGTGTTGGGAAAAATACAGACCTGAGAACAAAAAAAGCAGTGCAGGATGTTTGTCTGTATATTTGTATATTTATATATTCATATATTTATGTATTTGTATAGTCATATATTTGTATATTTATATATTTATATATATTATATATTTATGTATTTATACATTTATGCATTTATATATTTTTATATTTATATCTATTTATATATTTTATATTTATATCTGTTTATATATATGTTTATGTATTTATGCATTTATACATTTATGTATTTATATATATTTATATATTTACATGTTTATATTTATGTTTATATATTTGTAGTCTGCCTTGCTTTAAACAAATCCATATCATAACAGTACATCTAAAAATCTTGAATGAGCTGCACAATAATTTGGAATTTTAACATCCACATTATGTGTGTGGGACCTGTCAAATGCGTGGTTCTGGCAGAAATTCTGCTTTTTTTTTTTCCCTGTCTCTGTATTTTTCTTTTACTCCAAGCCTCGGAGTAAGTAAGTTGCTCTCACTGCTTTTATTTTTGATGTTTAGAAATGCTGACACTCCTCTGGGTAAATTACTGAAAGGAGAGCCCAGTGTGGCCAAGAACATTTACAGCTTTGGTTTTGGGAAGGTAAGATGCTGTGGGCAGTGATTTTTCTAATGATATTCAAACTTTTTTTCCAGAATCACGTATTCCTCACCTACCTACCCCACCTATGCTATTTTTAACTTTTATTGCATCCTTATTTCTGCTGAAAAGATAAGGAAAAAAACCCTTGAAGAGCAGAAATATTCAGGCCTTTGGTGGTTAACAGGCCCTGTCAGAGGGAGCTGCTTGGGAACAGCAGAAATTCCTGTTAAATGTCACCTCTGGGTGTCCCTCAAAGCTTCCCCTGTTCCACCTCCACCGGGAAATTCAAATTTTGGCACTGATAATCAGCATTTCACAGTGATGTTTGAGCTGTGATCCCGCTCAGGCTGTAATGGGTTAAAATGGATGGATTTGGGGATTTTGGCTAATTCCTGGCTACTGCCCTGTTTCAGTTCTATCTCGCAGGCAGTGGCCACCTGGGCTACCTGGCCTCCCTCCCGATCATTGGGGAGAAAGACGTGGTTCAGGCAGATGACGAACCAGCATTTTCCTACCACGTTGGGCCCTACATGATCATGACCAAGTGAGTGCAATTAAATGGATTTTCGCCCCTCTTGGTGTCTCTCCATCACTATTACACAGCAAATTGTTGTACTGGTGTTTTTTTCTGGGTAATTTTCCATGTCTGTTGTGTATTTATTCTGTTTCCTGCTTGCAGCTCGTTTTCTGCTGTTCATTGATTAATATCTGAGTCATCTGAAAGCAACCTGCAAGCAATATTAACCCAATTATGGCTAATCACCGATGGCCGTGGTTCAGTATCGATCCCTCTGTGGTGGGAAATACGTTTGGGGCTGCACACATTGCGTTGTTCGGTGTTTAATCCTTGTAAATGTTGTGCCAGGATATCCTCCGGGTGCGCTGCCCACTCGCTCAGACCTCTGGAGAAATGAGAGTTGCAAGGGCAGGCTGAGAGTTTTTAAAAACTCTTTGGTGTTGTTCACTAATGATTGTGTGTTAAGCAAGTAGTGGTGTCTCAGAGCCAGAGAATTGACAAATTGGTGATTTAATCTCCCCAAAACTCTGATTTGTGTCACGGGGGGCTGATGGCTTTTGGTGAGGGGAATTTTGGAGGGGAATTTTGGAAAGGGATGGGATTTTTGGGCACTGAACCCTCCCTGCTCCACCAGCCTCCAGCAGGATGAGTTTATTGTCATTTTGAAAGAGCAGCATCCTCAATTTAAACTTCCCGACAGCGGGAGGCAGCACCGGAACACCACAAAATCCCCGTAAACAACCACATAAAACCGGGAAAAACCACCGCTGGAAGCTTCTGGTGTGAATTGCTCTCCTTTTTTGCAGCCTGATGTGGGGAGGCAGCAGAGTGACGGTGAAGGAGCTGAGCCTGCAGCCCTGCAGGAACAGCTGGAAGCTGCGCCTGGCCGACCTGCTCCTGGCAGAGCAGGAGCACAGCAGGTGGGTGTGGGGATTCGAGCCCCAGATTCATTTGGGACGGTCGGGACGGAGACGAGAGATCTCTGGAGTTTGGTCTTAGAGCATGAGGTTTACTGTGAAAGGTTTATTGGAATTTTAACATCCGCATTATGTGTGTGGGACCAGTCAAATGCATGGTTCTGGCAGAAATTCTGCTTTTCTGCTGCCAGACACAGCTCAGAGCAGGGCAGAGAGGTGAGAGAGAGAGAGAGAAAAGAGAAGTACACAATACGGAATAGAATAGAACAGAATAAAATAGAAAAAAAAGAATAGAATAGAATAGAATAGAATAGAATAGAATAGAATAGAACACAATAGAATAGAATCCCATGGTTGCGGTTTACAATACAATAAATCATCTTCTGTGCTGAATATTCTGATTTTCACTAACCAATCTAGAACAAGCTACAAATCCTACAACATTTACATACAGCCTATGAGAGTCATTGCATTACCATACGGCGTTGTATTTTAAACTCTAAAAACTGCTTTTTGGACCCTCTGCCAAGTTGGCAGGGTCTGCTCTGCCCCTTGGAGCTGTCTGCAAACAGAGGGGATTGTTTAATCCAAAGGGGATTGCCTTCAGTGGCCACACCATTGTTTTCCAGCTGTTCAGTACCTGGGGTTTGGTATCTCCAAGCTTGTCTTCATTTCAATCTCGCTTACAGTTTCCATACTCTCAGCATCTTTTGCCAGGTAATCACATTGATAAAGCTTTCCTATTTCATCCTCCCCAGCAGGTGGGGAAGGCTCTGGAAGCTCCTGGGGTTTGGGGTCTCCAGGGATGAACCTCGGCAGTGTCAGGCTGGGGTGGCACTTTCCCTCCAGATAAAAAATAGAATTTTCTGTCTCTCCCCTCCACCTTTTCCAATTGAGCGTTTTGGTAAAAAATGCGTTTGCACTAAAAGATATTTCAGTGAAAATACAACATTTATGTCATGTTGGTAAAAGCACTGAGCAGGCCAGGGCTTTTCTTGTTTAAATCTCAGATTTGCCTTACAAATGTGCTTTTTCCTCTCCCCTTGCAGCAAACTCCGCCACCCTCACCTGCTGCAGCTGATGTCTGTTTGTCTGTCCAGGGACCTGGAGAAATCTCGTTTGGTCTATGAGAGGGTTCACTTTGGCTCTCTGTACAGCATCCTGCATGAAAGGGTAACTGGAATTTAAACTTGGGGTTTAAATACCAATTAATTACAACTTTAGTGACTAACATCTTTACTCAAGAAGACAAAATCCTTAGTCTGTATCTCAGTTTCTGTCGTCATTCTTTTTCTTATCTTTTTCTTAGCTTTTTCTTTTTTTTCTTATTTTTTCTTTTTTTTCTTCTCTTTTTCTTATCTTTTTCTTATCTTTTTCTT
>VZRL01001286.1:7695-22729 GCA_013397895.1 Origma solitaria | reverse complement strand
TTGTTTTGTGTTGTTTGGTGTTTTTTTTTTTGGTTTTTGGTTTTTTTTTTTTTTTTTTTTTTTTTTTTTTTTCCCCCCCTTTGGGGTTTTTTTTTTTTTTTTTTTTTTTTTTAAATTTCCAGCGATTTAAATTGACATCAAATCTGTCCTTATGTGTTGCAGAGAGCCCTCCCTGGCAGGGCGTGGAGGACTCGGCCATCGCGGAGCTCGTCGTGTCGGGGCAGCGGCTGGCGGCTGACGCCAGGCTCCCTCTGTTCTCCTACGAAATTGTCAAATCAGGGCTGGAGCCCAAGCAGAGGAACCGCTCCATGAAGCTCCAGGATATTCAATATATCCTGAAAAATGACCTGAAGGTGACTCCTCCCAGCGCTGTAGCCTCTGATGGGTATAGAACAGCAATTTTGTGGCTGTTCGGATTCAAATTGTTCTGCTTAAATCCGGGTGGGAGGTGATCCTGAATTACTGAAATGCAGATATAGATCTAATATCGATATCCACCTGAGAGGGACAAAGAATCTCTAACTTGTTAAGGCTAGAAATGTTTATGTTTATTTGAGCTGCAGGGATAGCTCCCAAATGTACAGCTCAGGGTGACAATGCAACACAGAGCTTATTAATCTATAACAATAATGCATATTTCAAATACAGATACACAGCATAAGCGCCTCCCATTCCTCGCTTCATATAGAAATTAGCAAAAAGTCATTAAGCACAGTGCAACACAGAACTTATTTATCTATAACAATAATACTTATTTCAGATACAGATACATAGCAGAAGCGCCTCCCATTCCCTGCTTCGTTTGGAAATTAGCAAAAAGTCATTAAGCACAGTGCAACACAGAACTTATTTATCTATAACAAAAATGCATATTTAAAATACGTATTCATATTCATAGCGTAAGCACCTCCCATTCCCCTCTTCGGATGGAAATTAGCAAAAAGTCATTAAGCACAATGCAACACAGAGCTTATTTATCTATAACAATAATACTTATTTCAAATACAGATACATATTCAGAGCATAAGCGCCTCCCATTCCCCGCTTCGGATGGAAATTTGCAAAAAGTCATTAAGCATGCGCAGTTAATTGGGTCGGTGGTCGTTAATTGAGTCTGAGGGCTGCTTTGGATGAAGTAATATGAGTCTTCCTCACTGTGACCTTCTTACCTCGCTGGTTTTTGACAATACATTTGACCCTGGAAAACTCCCAATGATCTCTTCCGTTGCTTCTAAGTTGGTTTCGTCTGGGCAAAATTTGTAACTGTCTAGGCTCTCCTTTGAACTTCTTTTCTTAAGATTATTAATTGTTTATTCTAAGCACAGCTGAGTAAATATCAAATAATCAAAAGGCTGCTCTACATGTAATCATTAATTTCCTTCTAGCTGAGTTCTGCGTCTTTTTCTATTCTAGTTGATTTTAACAGAACTAACTTTTATCTGAAATCTCTACATTTAAGCGTCTAAAAGAAAACCCTGTGTTTCAATCCAACCCTGAGGGTTCTGATCAGGGAGCTGAACCCCCTCAGAAAAGAAGGCAGAGGCTCTGAGCTATCAAACCCAGTTGTATTTTATTATTTTATTCCATTTCTCTGTTTGACAGGACTTGGTGAAGTCTGAAAGCGGCCGTGCTGGGGAAGTGTCCAAATTGCAGAGACCTGCTGTTTTTGCAGACGTGAACATCTGCTGGGCATCAGCTTTTAGCTTCCAGAAGAGAACCGTGGAGTTCCAGGGGAAGGAGACAGCCAAGGCTGGTGAGTTCCTTGGAGCACAATGTCACTGTGACCTTCACTCGGAGTGCTCCTCAGTCCGCAGAAATCATTAAAACGGGAGCACTCTCAGATTTTATGATGCGGGTTAAAAATCAGAAAGAAAGAACGGCTTTGTATTTTAGCCAGCACTGAATTAATGTGGGCTCAAGACTTCAAATCTGTTTTTGTTCAGGCCCGGTTTGCAGCAGAGGTGTCAAATGCTGCTCATGTCGTTTCTAAATTTCTAAAATTAACCTCCCCAAGCGTGCCAAAGCAGCCTGGCCGTGGGACTTCTGGAGAAATTTAAAAATTAATTTTAAAATGTAATTTAAAAATTAATTTAAAAATTAAAATTAATTTAAAAAATTGATTAAAATGGACTTTTCCAGGTGGCTTCTCTGCCCCCAAAGGCTCTGTTTTCCCTGAGGAGAGCAGTGCTCTGGTGGTCCAGGAGGCACCAGCCAGCGCAGAGCCAACTGCTCAGGACAAAAGCCTCGATGTCTCCTCCGAGCTCCAGACGAGAGCTTCTCGCTCCAGTGAGAGCGATGTGGACGGGAGCCTGAGCAGCTTTGAGATGAATGAGATCCTGGCCAGCTATCCTGAAGGTCCCCAGGAATTCCTGGAGGGAGGACCCGCGTTGGGCCGAGCTCTGAAGGACACGCCAAGGCAGCAGAGGGAAGGAGAGCACCGTCGGTGGGAGGATGAGGAGGAAGGACAATCCTCAGGGTCCAGCACTGCCTTCACCATGGAGGAGGATGAAGATGAGGATGAGGAGGATGAGGATGAGAGGGTGGGAGAGGCCTCGGGGCTGTGGCAGCCGAGGGGAGATGCTGTCGGGGGGCTGAGCAGCCCTTCCCAGAGCAAGCAGCACATCAGCAGGTGCGTCCTGGACCTGAAGATCATGCAGAGCATGCTGCAGCAGGCGGGGGATTCCCTGTGCAGGACGGGGCAGCAGCTGGACAGGCTGACCCCGGGACAGGAGACGCTCCAGGACAGCAGGATGGATCTGCTTCCTCAGGAGGGTCTTCCAGCAAGGCACTGGGATGGGTGTGACGCTGCTTCCCCAAATCCCCAGAGCCCTTTTTCGGGAGGTGATCCTTTTTCGCACGAGGCTGTAGCTCCACCGTGCAGGGATTACATTCCTCCAGCGGTGACACGGCAGGCTCCAGGCAGGGATGCTTTCCAGGCTGTTCCCAAGGAAATCGAGGCGGTTCAGGATGGGAAGTGGAAGAATAAAACTGCAAACAGCCGTCATGATCCTGGCTGCAGCGTGGGGAAGGGCCTGGATGATGGAGTGGGCCTAAAGCAGGAGGTAAAGTGTTGAGGCTGACTGTTTTTATCATTTCTGTGTCAAAGAGTCACAGGGATGGGTGGTGGCCAAGAGGAGGGAAGAATCTGTCTTTTAAAAGCTGTTCGTGTGCGTTATAGACAGGAAAGAAAACAGCTCAGCAATGCAATATTTCCTCTTTCTTTCCAATCCTTCCAGGGAAATACAGATCCAGTGGCTCAGGGTGGGGTTAAAATCCAAATCCTCCACTAAAATGGAGATGGGATTCTCAGGGAAAAGGCCAAGTGGAGAAATACTTTTGTTTGGCCTAAGCTGTTATTAGGAAGGGCTTCTGGATCGCTTTCATTGTTAAACACATAGACCAAAGAGAAAGAGAGAAATTCAAGTACATCTCTCCCATGGGGATAATCTTGAGTCATTCAAGTCCACCGATCCCCCTGGAAACTGCAGGTTTTGATTGCCTGCCTGCATCTGAAAGCCTCTGTAAATCCAGGGCAGGGTTTTTGCTAGGCTGAGTTGTCATCCTGAGCTAAAACACAACTCAGGGAACGAAGTTTGTGCTGCCCTGTTCTCAGCAATTAGCAGAATGCCCAGCGTGTGCTGAATCACACTTGCTGGACTCGTTTCAGCATTTCCTCCCACACGTGTCTGCGAGGTGCCAAAAAAAGTTCAGCTCGCAGTGTCAGAGAGGAGCTGATTCACATCCTGCAGCAAGGAGGGAAGAGGAGAAGTGGTGAGTGCTGATCTTATTCGTACAGGAGTTAATTCTGACAGATCGCTCTGCAGAGAGACACTGCCAGAAGCAGCATCAGGATTGAGGCTGGCTAAATGTTAAATGGTTAAATGTTTCTCAGTGAGCCCAAAGTACAGAGGGGAGCCTGCAGAGCTGCTGGGGTGGGACAGTTTGTGCTAAAAAGTGCTGTTAAAAAGGATTTCAGATGCCTCAGTGGTCCAAAACTGTGCCAGTGCCTAAGGAGAGCGATCTGGGAAGATATTGATAAAGGTGGTTCTCCTCTCTGGGCTCAGCCTCCTCCAGTTCCCAGGAGAAAGGCTTTTAATGTCAAACTTTGTATTTCTAAGCACGAGCGGGAAGCACATGTTGGAATTAGCTGGCAAAACTTGTGCAGATTAATGTTGGAAAGAGCAGGCAGACATCTCCAGAAAACTGTGGGCAGTCTTCAAACGAATCCACAGCCCATTCGGATCAGAAAGACCTCTTGGTCACGGTTAGAACAGAAAGTGTTAAAATGAATCCACGGCATGTTTGAATCAGAAAGACTTCTTGGTCATGGTTAGAACAGAAAGTTTTAAAATTAATCCGTGACCCATTTGGATCAGAACCTGTTGGTCATGCTTAAAACAAAGTTTTAAAATGAATCCATGACCTATTTGGATCAGAAAGACCTCTTGGTCATGGTTAGAACAGAAAGTTTTAAAATTAATCCATGAATCATTTGGATCAGAAAGACCTGTTGGTAATGGTTAGAACAGAAAGTTTTAAAATGAATCCATGGCCCATTTGGACCAGAAAGACCTGTTGGTCATGGTTAGAACAGTTTTAAAATGAATCCACGGCCCATTCAGATCAGAAAGACCTGTTGGTCATGGTTAGAACAGTTTTAAAATGAATCCATGGCCCATTTGGACCAGAAAGACCTGTTGGTCATGGTTAAAACAAAGTTTTAAAATGAATCCCAGACCCATTTGCATCAGAAAGACCTGTTGGTGATAGTTAAAGTTTTAAAATGAATCCACGGCCCATTTGGACCAGAAAGATCTGTTGGTAATGGTTAAAACAGAGTTTTAAAATTAATCCATGGGCCGTTTGGGTCAGAACCTGTTGGTCATGGTTAAAAGATAAAGTTTTAAAATAAATCCATGACCCATTTGGATCAGAAAGACCTGTTAGTCATGGTTAGAAGACAAAGTTTTAAAATGAATCCCAGACCCATTTGGATCAGAAAGGCCTCTTGGTAATGGTTAAAACAAAGTTTTGAAATGAATCCACGGCCCATTCGGGCCAGAAATGTTGGCCATGGTTAGAACAGAAATATTCTCGGTGCTGACACGGTCAGCGATGGTCAGGGAGTGAACTCTGGTGGGAGGGTGGTTGTTCTCCAGCTCTGAAACTGTGATCACCTCAGGAGCACAATCCCCACATCATCGCTGGTGTAGAGCTGCAGCCTCTGACAGCTCTGAGAGGCAGAGCTGAATGTGCAGCTTGATCCATAATAGACCTAAATAAGTGTCTGTGCTTTCCAAGCTTCTGGCAGCTCAATCTGCTGGTTCCGCCGGCTTGTTAAAAGGCTGAGAGCGCACGTGCTCTAATTAATGCTAAAACAACTCGGAGCCTTTTGCTGGCTGGGGAATTCTTACCACAATATGCTCGTGCTCTAAGGGAGTTTGTGCATTTCATTCTCATTTATTGCAGGTGCCATTCGAAACCAAGGGCTGAATTCAGCCAAAAAACCAGCGAGAAGAGGAGGGCGATGCAGTCAGGGTGGAGGAGTGAGTAAATCACTGTTAAATCAATGTTAAATCGATGTTGATATCAGAAATCTTGCTGCGTTAAACCTCAGCACACGAGGAAAGGTCTCTGTGCCTTAATTGCCGGAGCTCTGCGAGGCTGTTCTTGGATGGCAACCGAGTGAGTGGGATCCTGTGTCTTGCACGTTCCGGGCGTGGAATAATCCCAGGCACGTCGAGGTGGTTTGGTTTGTGGAGCTGGAGGGATTTCTGGCCTGGTTTTGGGTTCGGGAAGGGCAGGATGGCAGCGCCCAGTGGATGGCAGCACGAGCATGGATAATAGAGAATCCAGCTAACCAAAACTCTTGCTGGAAGGGCTTGTCCCTATCAATTTATGCAGGTTTTAAGCTTTATTTAAAATGGAAGGAAGTGTTTAGCTCTCTACGTGACAAAGGCTGTCATGACACCAGCTCTGACTTCAGCATTTCCAAATCCGCAGGCACCGCGAGGCTCGGGGGATGCTTTGAAAGTGCAGATTCTGTGGCATGAGTGATAATTTTGGGTTTTTTGTGCAGTTGAAGTGAAGCAAATGGCCAGAAGAGTGGCCTCGGGTCGGCTGGGGCTCAGCTGCCCCTACCCAGCCGGCGAGTGCACGTCTGAGAGCGAAGCAGAAAGCGTCAAGGAAAGCTCCGAGCGTGTCCCTCCCGGAGCCCCGAAAAGCCGAGGGCAGCAGAGGCACAGGTGGCAGCCAGGTGATGGTGCTGAGCCCTGGGAGCCGAGCGAGGACAGGACTGACTCTGGGGACAGCGACTTGGAGCTCAGGAGTCCCAGAGGTGAGGTCTGGCTAAATTCCAGGCTCATCTGCTCTCTCTGCTCTCTGCTGCTGCAGCTGTGCAGAGGAGAGGGAAAAAAACGAACACAAACACACCAAAATCATGAACTGAGATAAGATCACTGATAAGCAGGACACACAGACAGGCAGGCATGAGAACTTAAAGTTGCAACGTGATTTATTAACCTAACAGAGTTGGAGGGTAAATCAGAGGTAAAAATAAGCTCTCAAGACACCGTTTCTTTACTCACTCCCCTTCCCTCTTAAGGCACTGCTTCTCAGCTCACCCATCCCTCCTTTCAACTATCCAACAACTCTGGGGCAGGGGCAGGGTGTGGAGTTTTTTTTTCTTTTAGTCCATCACCACAATTCTTCAGCTACCAACGCTGTTTCTCTACTCACCCCCCTCCCTATTCAGGCCATTTCTCAGCTCACCCCCTCCCTCCTTCCTTCTAACCAACAGCTCCGGGCTGGGGGCAGGGTGTGAGGGCTTTTTTTTCTTTGGTCAGGGTCAGTCCATCAGGGGGAAGAATCCTCTGCATAGCCATGGGGTCCCTCCCACGAGAGACATTCCTCTGAGAACTTCTTTGCCGTGGGTCCAGTCTCACGAGCAGCATCCCGCCCGAAATCTGCTGCGGTCCGAGATTCTTCTGTCCAGGTTGCAGAATTTTAAGAAAAATGCAGAAAAACCCTCCATTCTCTTCTCCACCCTTTCCATTTCCAACCAGACCTCAGCTCCTGTGATTTTTTTTCATGAGAACTGTCAGTTTTATCTCCCAGGGTTTTGCCCCCAGAGCAGGTCAGTCACTGAGCCATTGGTGAGCGTAGATAAATGAGCATTAGGTGTTGATAGGTGGAGGGAATGAGTTCATCATCGCTGATTGTTGTTATCAGCGTGAGAAACCCAAAGCTTTCAGACCTCTGGGTGTGCTTCACACTTTATTTCTTCCATTCTGCCCACGGAGCTGCTTTTTCTGCAGCAGCTCAGTGGGCAAAGCTTTTGAAAAAGTTAGGGACAAAGGAACAGGGAGAGAGGTTCCCCTGCTTAGATTAATTAACGAGGTGACCCTTTAAATGTCATTATTTCCCCGTGTTGCTGACAGACAATTAGTGTCGCTGTCTGCTCTCATTGATATTCCAGCAGCGCCTCAGATCGCTCACTCCACATCATTTTTAATAATTTTGTTCCGTTCTGACATCCTAGGGAGGAGGAGCTGCCAGTCCCCAGCGCCAGATGAGCGAGCAGAGTGTGGAATAGCCATTCCTAGGAGTTCAGTGCTTCCCCAGCCAGCTGAGAATCCCTCTAGAGTATGTACAGAAACCCAAGGAATTTAGCTGCAGCTGCTTTTCCCTGGAAAAGTTTAGCTTGGTGTTGCATCCTGAGCCACCCCAAGTAAAAATTCTCCTCCTCCCTCCCCATTTTTTTGTTGTTTTGTTCTGTAAAACGCACAAGGAGCAGGAGGTGGGTTGAAAGTCAGTGAGCAAATTGAATAGAATTTCAGAATTTTGGTGGGTTTTTTTGGCTGAAATGTGTTTTTTGCCAATAGAGAGTGGGATCCTCTCAGGTGATGATGTCTTTCACAGGGAAATTCAAGGGAATTGCATTGTTCCCTTAATTCACCTCCTGATGTGACTGAAGAATTCTTCACTCCTGATTATTTCCTTCCTCCTGCTCTTGAGGGAAGTTCAGAACCAGAGGTAAAAATAACAAATTTTGGACCTGAGTTGCACGGTGTGTGGTTTAATTGTGCTCCCATCTGATTTGAAGAAAGCTGTGGAGAATGGGAGATTTTTTAAAAAATTCTTTTCTTTTGAAATAGTACCTGCAAGTAAAGATTTAGATAAGAGTAAGAAAATTAATCTTCATTAATTTCTTGAAGATGCAAAACTTTTCTGTGTTAAATCCAATCTGGACTTTTTGCTGATGAGCTCCTAAAAAATTTCTCTTGTTTGGAATGTTGTCCTTCCCTTTTCAGCTGCTCCGTCAAAAATTGAATTAATTCCTTTTTCCCCCATTTTCAGACCTCAAACACTGAGGGCAAAGCAGAGGATGCTCGTGAAGGTTTTTTACAGAAGCCACCTGGAGATGCAGGAGCAGGAATTGAGGCTCCAGGTAAATGTCCTTTTTCTTGGAGCACTTCTGAGTTGTTGCATTGGTATTTTTTGCCAGCAGCACTCCTGGACCTTAATTCTCCAGGGTCCCTTGGTCTCTCATTCCTTGTTATTTTTGGGAGAGTTCAGGACCCTCAGGATTTTGGTTTGGGCATTGCAGTGCCCGAAATAATTCCGGATGCAGTGTTTATGTACTCGCCGTGTTTCAGTTCAAAAGCCAAAACAAAACTTGTTGGAAACCTTTTTATTTTTACCCTGGGGCCGCGTTTAATCCTTTTATGCAACTTGCTGTGGTGCTGAAAACTGAATTAGAGTTGTATTTACACATTAATATTCTCATTGCTGGGAGGATCTTGGGTTTAAAAACAGCGAGAGCTGACAGAGTGCGTGTGCAGAATAATGGAAGAATCATTGTCGTTTCCTCACTCTGTTGTCTCTTTTAGCTCAAATTTGTAAACGTTGTGATATTCCCCAGTGCTTCAGTGGCTGTCTGGCAGCTGTGCCATGTTTATGAAAATGCATCTTTAAAACACATTTGTCTCTCGATAACAACAAAGGTCGCAAGAACTCTTTAAAAAAAAAAGAAAGAATTTAATAAAGTTGCAATTTCCTGTTCAATGAGTTGTGCTGTTTTTTCTTTTGTACTTGCAAAAGCCAATAACAGGGAACATTTGTTATTTGTATTCAGGAGGAAAAATACAATTGTGCGGCACAGCACCGCAGAAGAAGCTGGGAGTGAATCAGCTGAGCCCAACGCCTGCAGCCAGGTACAGAACCTCATTTCCATTGTTCCTGCAGGCAGAAATTAGCTTATAAAGTGTGCTCTCTTCATTAATTCTGCTTATATATCTAATATTCAAATGAGCTGCCGGTGGTGGTTTTTAATGATTATCTACATATCTCAGCTCGTTGCCAAGAAAACACTGAGAGGGCTCTCACAAATCTCGTGGGGTTTTGTCTTTTGCGGAGTTTGGTGAGGGTTTTTTTGCCTTAATGAGGGAGCTAAAATAGGGGGGGAAAAATCCCTGTACGTATCACAATTGCACTGATAAACCCCAGCCTTAAACAGAGCAAAGATAATTCAAATTAAGGCTTCAGTCATGTGCTTTAATTTCGTTGTGCTTTGGTTTTGGAGTTCCATGAAGATGCTCCTCCTGCCTTTTCCCTTCCCCTGGGATCGGCCCAGGGCAGGAATGTTCCCTGGATCTTGCTTGGAGATTTTTCAATCTCCTCTGTCAAAAGCAGGGTTTATTTGCTGTAAAATTTGAGTTTTCCCAGCGTGGGGAATATTTGGGCAGAGCGCTGTGACTGTCGGGGCTGTGCTCCCTCCTCCCCTTCCCTGGGCCAAAGGGAGGCACCAGCGGTGGAAATCACTCAATTTTAGGATTAAAAAAAATGTTTTTGGTTGTTCCTTCACTCAGGAGCTGAGCTTTTCCAGCAGGACAGAGGGAGTGTTGCTCTGGGGGCTTTCTCCTAATCCTGCTTGACCTCGAGTGGGTTTGTCCCGATCTGAGACAGATCAAAGAATGGTGAAGTAATGATGTGTATTCCCAGGTTTTTATTGATTTTATTTAATTTCAGCTTTGTTTTGAATCTGCACGCATCAGTTAGAAGTTGCTGAAAAGAAATCCGTAATCTGTTTTAAATGACATTTTTCTCTGAGGTTTTCAGCAACAAGTTTTTATGAGCTGCGGTGTACCTCAGAGGAAAGGTAGCGCTTAAACTTCCTGAGTGAGAGGAATCCAAATTCTTCTATTTCCATGATTTTCTGAGGGTGAATATGAGCTTTCCTCCCTCATTTCAGCGTGGATGCTGCACGAGAAGCGACGCTGTGGGAGCCCCAGGAAGAATGCCAAGAAAAAGATGTGTAAGAGCCACATTTTATGGCAAAACTTCAGCAAATTGGCCATTAACCACAAAATTTTGTGTTGGTGCAAGACAGGGAGGTGAGACAGATCAAGAGAAAACTCCCCAGAGTATCGAGAGAGTATTTTCCTGTGAAAAGTTGTGAGATCGGTGTAAAAGAGTTGTCCTTAGTTTGAAATATTTTGATATTCCTAAGTAATCAACTCGGTGTTAATCTGGGTGTGCTTCTTCCCATGAAAGTGTGAGGATTCCTCCATATGGCACAGGGGGAATAAAATCACTTTAAAGAGCAAACTGTTCGTGCAGAGCCAAATAAATTTTATTACAGAAATAGTCCTGTGATTTTCAGGGGGGAAAAAAAAATTTGCAGAATATGTTTGCGACTCAATAATAAAGTTAGTTTTTTTTTACAGCTGATGGAGATTTGCATAAAATTCCTGATTACAGGAGGTGTCTGTTCTTTTCGTGGCCTTTGAGGACGATGTGGTCCAGGGTGTATCTCCCCAAAATGTTGGTGCGATTAATTTGGATTTCATTTTGGGAACTCGGGGCCGTGTCAAGTCCTGTGCAGATCCTCAGCAGTCTCAGTTTATCAGAGTCATTCTTTCAAAAGCTCCCAAGGCTTCCATTTAGCCTTAATTAATAGCTCATTAATTTTTGTTAACCCTTGAGGCCTTCCCTTGGCTTTGGGGAATTTTTTTCTACCTTTTGTAGTTCCTTTTCTGGAGACAACTTCCTGAGCTGGTTTTGAAGGGGAAGCAAATAATGAAGCTTTCCTGCCTTTGCAACATTCCCGATTTTGGGCCTCCCAGAATCCCTGCGGGAAGTTTCAAAGGCAGCACCTCCCTTCGTTCTGCGCGAAATTAAAATTTCAAGACCCCGCGAATAGCAGGAGGCGGTGATTCACAGGTGCAGAAGGGCCGCTCTAACTCTCAGAACGTCTCTCAATAATTCAGCTCGGTGGCAGATATTCAGGATTTGTCCTGCATCCCCTGCGAGCACAACTTCCAGAGGGCTGTGCAGTGCCGGACGCCGCGGCTGAGCCACGCTCCCGCCAGGGTCAGCACCCCGCTGGGCTCAGGTAATGCGGGAGGGGAAAAGAGGGAATTCTTTGGGCCAGACTGACCTTTCTGCCAGGGATTTTTGGTGGAAAATCATCCGGTGGGATCGTGGAAGCTCTGTTTGCACTCTGCGGAAATGGCAGGCCTGGGATGAGTGACCGCAGGGAATGTGCCTGGTGTTTGAAGTTTAGTTGGCAAAAAATGTGGGGTTAAAGGGGAATTGACAGGGACACAGCTGGAAAAAACTGCGCAAAAGGTCTCTGGAAGATGTTCACTCGGTAGTTAATGGCAGCCTTCAGAAATCAGAAATTGATTAATTACATATTATAATAATTATTATTATATTATTATATACTACTATATACTATTCTATTCTATTTCTATTCCATTCTATTCTGTTCTATTCTATTCTGTTCTATTCTTGTTACGTTATATTCTATTGTGTTGTATTATATTATGTTATGTTATATTTATTATATTATATTATGATATATTATATATTACATATTATGTATTATGTATTATATATACTATATTATATATATTATATATATAATATATTATAGATTATATATTTCTATAACATTACATTATATTACATTGTATTACACCATATTACACTATATTATCTATTAAATAATAACATTTAAATTCAAAGTTATACCTGCGGATTTTAGCATTCCAAAGGCACAGTAATTAACACTCACTGGGGTTTGAGTGTTGCTAATAAGTTAAATAATGTGATAAATGTTTATTGAACTGGAGTGCTTGAGAGTAATGAATGAACATTTGCTTTGCACTTCATTAATTTGGGGTAACCCAGCAGCTGAAATTTCTCAGTTGCCAAAATTCTGCAAAAATAAGTCTGGGGTGGGACTTTGGGTTATCAGTTTGCTCTTTTATGGCTAACAGATTTTTAAGAGTTTCTTTTGCAAGTGCCTGTTCTCTTGAAATTTTTTTCTGCTTCTGTTGAAATGTGATAAAGATACAAAAATAATTTTCCAGCTTCGCTGTCTTGTTTTTTTTTTTTTTTAAATTCTAGAAGAAAAAATTCCATTAGCCTTCGAGAAATACAAACACAGCCGTGAGTTTTCTTCGGATTCTTCCTTTTGTGGCTCTCAAGAGATGTCCAAGACATTCACCACAGCCTACGAAGGGGAGAGGAGCATGGAAATTGCAGCGGTGCCTTCAAGAGCTTGCCCGTTCGGACTGAAAGAGCCTGTAAGTCAGAAAAGAACTTATGCCGTGAGTTTCTTTAAATATTTTATTTTAAAAATTTTTGAAAAGGCTTTTCCTGGAAATAAATGCGAGCAGAGAAATGCTCGTGAGTGTTTTGGAATTGTGGCTCTGTTAAAATGCCCAAAGTGCTGATTAATTTCGAGGCCGTGTTGCCACTGATGATACAAAGCCTTGGGTTCCTCTTGCACACATCACTCTTACTCTATTTTCATCTTCTGAACTGACTGGAAAGCTTATTTTAAAATTGAATGGTCAGCTAAGGCTTTAATTGAAGGCTCTGCCTCATTTTGGAGGGGAGGATTGAAGAGCAGAGGTTTTTCCGTTTACCTTCTCTTGTTTGATTCTGTTTGATCTCACCCAGGCTGGGTTGCCACCACTTGCTTCGCCCCTGAGAAACACCAGGCAGGCACCTGGTAAGTCATTTATCCCAAAATAAATTCACCAATAATCGGGGAAACAGATCTGAAAGGAAATTTTGCGGCTTATTAATTTTTTTTCCATTCTTTTTTTTTGCTCCTGGATGTCTCTTTTTGGAGGGATAAATAGCTTTGCACTCAGCCGTGTGTCGCTGGTGCTAATTAGGTTATGGATTTTGTGTTTGGCCCCTGCAGGCTGAGAACTCTGACCTCTAAATCAACTCCTGTTTGAAGTGTAAATATCACTGCCCTCAGCTCCTGATGCAGCCCTGAGAGCTGAACGTGCGAGTTTGGCTCGGAATGATTTTTCCATTATGGAATTATTCAAGGATATTTGATAAAATGTGAACGAGCCGGGCTCGTGCGGGGTGTTAAACGAAATATGTAAGCAAGATGCTATCAGAGTGTAAGCCTATGTCACGCTTATTAAGGATTAATCACTGCTAATTAACGAGGATTTTTTTTTTCTCTGTCTCAGCACTCTCTGAGGCATCTCCCCCCTCCATTGACGAGCTGCCTCCACCAGCCCAAGAGCTGCTGGATGAAATTGGTAAGAGGCACTTCACCCCAAACTCTGGGAGGTTTTCCAGCTGGGCTCCATCAGGATTTCTCCCAAACCATTCACTGCCAAAACTCACAAGAGCTTCCGAATTAGCCGCAGTCGATGATTAGGAAGTTGGGCATCGACAGCTTCAATTAACTGGCGGTTCTTGAAGCCTCTCGCATTTCTCTGGATGGTTCCTTGCACTGAGTGCAGGTGGAGGCGAACGCAGGGAGGAATTTTGTGTGCGCTGAATTTTTCAGAGGTGTCCTGGAGCGATTCGTGTTCCCCATCAGAAGAGGCAGCTGCACCCGCAGGTGTCTGCGCAGAGCTCAGTGATTTACATTTCCTTTTGTGTTCCCACACATCTCCAGGCAGAAAGTGTAAAAACTCTAAACTCTGCCTGCTTTTCGCTGGGAGGGTGTTGCGGAAGAGTTTGCTTTGCTTGTTCCTCGTTAAGCTCTTCCTAAATTAACAGCAGACGTTGGGATAATTAAAATATCCGTGGCTCTTTCTGAAATGAGACACCCAGACACGTCCTGATCTTATTTTCTCATTCACTGAAAGAAGAACCTGTGAGGATTGGCATCATCAGCGATGCCATTAATGATGGTCAGGGGCAGGTTAATATAAAAAATAATTAATATATAAAATAATTCCAAATCACTTGAAGGTTTTCCTCTAGGGTTGGATGAATAAAGTCACCTGGCACTTTGGCGAATACCTAGACCAATATGGAAATAATGCTGTTTTTAACAGAACACTTAAAGCAGCAAGATTCCATCGCTCCAGACTTGAAAGGGATGGGATTGCAACACTCTGGAGTGCAAACGAATGGTTAGTTGCTAATAGCCCCAATGTAGAGATTAAAAATAGAAAATCCCTTTTGCCTCACCGCAAAATGAGTCCTCGTCACCGTGCGTTCAGCTGGAACAATAAACTGCAGTTTTTAGCTCGGTCTCCGTGGGTTCCCCCCGGGGAGCTGGCGTGGGAGGCTGGCAGGTCTCACCGGGAAAATTCATTTTCTGCTTTTATTATTCCACCGTGGCTTGGGCTGTGTTCAAACACAGGTGACAGCACCCCCGGAAGGAGAGGCAATGCCAAACCCATTGAAATTCCCATTTTGGGAGCGTGATTCAGTTCAGAGTGGCCACCGCACCCCACCTGTTAATGTTCCTAATTCTCCAGCACGAAAATAATGCCTCTGATTTCACAGAGCAAGGAAATAGCTTCCACTGGGGTAATGAATATTGTATTTCCTGCTCCGTTACAAAGGCGGCGGAGTGGTGAATCTTTGTGCTGCTGCAAATGCAAATGGTGCTAAGTGGGAATCATTTTTAGATGTACAACAAGTCATGTCAGAGGAGCAGAAAACCTAAATGTTTATAGGCTGTGCTTTTTTTTTTTCTTCCCCAGTGAGTCACAAAGCGAGTAAAAAAAAGCAGACCAAAAAAAAAAAAAAA
>VZRL01001285.1:2218205-2312740 GCA_013397895.1 Origma solitaria | reverse complement strand
TCCTTGTCGGTCCCGGGAGCATCCTCCCCGCTGGAGACAGACCCGCCACTCCATCCGCCGTTCACTCGAGCCCAGGCGACTCCCGGGTTTCGGCACCAACTTGTTGCCTTCAGAAAGGCAGTGGCGACCTGGTTCGAGAACGGCACGGCGGCCAACCCCAGGCCGCTCGGGTCATCAGCTCACAGACACCAATGTGGTGGACGGCAAATGGCATTTATTATTAATTAATACTGCATTTTATAGCCTTGGTTCACAACGTCATTTCCACGTGCTTACCTCATAGACTAAACTCTATTAGCTATCTGGGGAGGGGTCTGATCTTTCCGTACAGCCCGATATCTTCCGGCCGCCTGACCCTACCTGTCCACAAAGTCTGGCAACTGTGTATAAGTTCCTGTCAGGATCTTGCTTATCTGGGCAACTCTCTTTCCTTGCTTTCCGTTGACCTATATCCATGGGAAGCAAGTGCTCAGAGATACGCGTGATATATATGATATATGTTAAGAAATAGTAAATATATTTTATTGTTTATCACAGTGTGTAATTTATCTAGTGTGCATTATGGATAATGGTGTTTCTTTTATGCCTTTAATATTTAAATACACAGAAGTATCTTTAGCAATATTTCTTGGAGTCTAAATTCTTATTGTCACAATAGACAGAACATAATAAAGTATCAGGAATATTTTTCAAAGTGATACTAATTTTTTCTTCTACTAAAGTTTCTACTCTAAACATATTAGTCTACTGCAACCATACTAATAGATAGGCATCATTATTATCTTCATATCACCTAGTACCTCAAGAATCTTCCTCTCTTCCCTGACTCTCAGGCAGAAAGACTTAATAATTTCTACCACTGAAGTGTAATCCCATTTCTATTACATTAGTCCACCAGATTATTTACATCTGTTTGTATGATAATCTGATTTTTTCTTATATTAGCAATAATTTGCATAACCTAGAAGTACAGTAAATGTACATGCAATTATTTCAAATGAGAACATTCTACCATTAAAAAAACCTGATCCTTACAACATTTCCTGAGCCACTCATTTAATTGCTTTTGATCCTAATGATTCCTATTCATGACTTTCTATATCTCTTGTTTATCAGTTTTTCAATTCTAGGACTAATTCCCTTCTACACTATTTCAAATCTGAATTTGCCTTTGCCTGAAACTCAGTAGTATAGTTTCATTGTGTTGTGTTTGTCTATGAATTTTGATCAAAAAAGGATATTTGTTTAGGATGACGTCTTCTAGGTAATCTATATGGACTATCTTAATAACAGCTAATAAGAAGTATATCAGTGATATCCTAGTTCACAGAAAATATTAGGTTAAAGAAATTATCTATCTGTTTCATAGTCTGCTCTGATTGTGTCAATTGTTTCTGCAGAATTACCTGCCGATAGTAGAGGCATATTCTCAAATACTTAGCAATTTAGAATCACAGAATTATAGAATGTTTTGGGTTGGAAGGGACCTTAAAGATCATCGAATTCCAACCCCCTGCCATGGGCAGGGACATCTTTCGCTAGACCAGGTTGCTCAGAACTCCATCCAACCTGGCCTTGAACACTTCTGGGGCTGAAGCACCCACAGCTTCTCAGGGCAATTTGTTCCATTGCCTCACCACCCCCACAGTAAAGAATTTCTTCCTAATATAAAATCTAAATCAACTCTCTTTCAGATGAAAGCCATTATGCCTTGTCATATCACTTCATGCCCTTGTTAACCCTTTCCAGCTTTCTAGTAAGTGCTCTTTAGGTACTGGGAGGCTGCTGTAGGGTCTCCCAGGAATCTTGTTTTCTCCAGACTGGAAAATCCCAACACTTCCTCTGATTTAGAGACAAGGATGTCCTGCAGGACTGTCTCAAATGCTCTGCACAAGTCCAGGTAGATGACTTCACTGCTCTTCCGTTATCCTCCAACACTGTAACCCCATCACAGAAGGCCACCAAATCTGTCAAACACGATTTGCCCTTAGTGAAGCCATTTTAGCTATGGCAAATCACCTCTGAATTTTCAGAAGGATCTGCTCCATTACCTTGTCAGGCACAGAGGAGAGACTGACCTGCCTGTAGTTCCCTGGGTCTTCCTTTCTTTCCCTTTTAAAAAAAGGGGATTTTTTTTTCCCCTTTTCCAATCAGCGGGAACTTCCTTGTACTGCTACAACTTCAGCTGGTTAATATCCTTTTCTTAAGTTTATAAGCTTTCAAAAATTTATACTTTCATAAACCTTTGAAAAGAGTGTAAATACTTGACTCCTGATTATTCTGTGGAAAGGATTATGCTAGATAAGTGTGAGAATGGCTTTGTAATTTCTGACATTTATATTCTAGATAATTTACATGAAAAACAGCATTGAGTTACATGTCCTATTGGTTTTTAAATCTTTAATATTCCAGAATTGGTATTTTTCTTTTGCAACTGCCATATCTTATGTTTTTATGGTCTTCTTCGATTATATGAAAGTGGTCACAAATCCGTTTATCTTTTTAGACAATTCAATCTTAAATATACACATTTATCTCACTTCTTGGCCTGTGGAATGAAGTTTACTTCTTATAATCACTCTTGGAAAAAAATTACCACTGTTAATATTTAGGAAATTCTATGCCTAACTGATGAAAAATGTTTTAAATTAAGATGTCTTTGCTTTTGTTTCTTCCTTGTTTGGACAACAATGAACCTCAACATGATTGGTTGTACAGCTGCTGTCACAGATCTAGAACAGCAATCCTGATGTTAACCACATGTGGAATTTTATTTTCCTGAGGTTATGCTGTGATTAAAGTGCTGCATTGAAGTCACTAATGTATTCAAGAGGATATTTTCCATTTATTTCAGAGGACTGTAGATTCTAACACAATTTAAAACTCTGAATATACTACATATCATTCCTTCATTGACAGAAAATCTTCTTCTCCACAGCTACCACTTAGAATATCACAGGAATCTCCTCAAAGTAGAGAATTACAATACTGCATCTGATTCACAGCCTGACAGGTAACTTCTCAATCAGAGTTTGACTGAAATGTTATAACTCCAGCCCCCTCAAACTCTTCTTTCTACAGTATAAACTTGTTGCAGGAAATAATTTCTGCTTTAATCGCTTGTGGGAATATAAAGATAGCAGAAAGTTAGAAAGTCACTCATATATTTCAGGGGCTATTTAACCACCTTAAGATTTATTTTGCATACCTCTAAATACATAAGAAGTAGAGATAAATATGAGCAAGATAAAATACAAAGTACCTTCTCGGTATACAATAGCAGCAGAATTCAGCACCTTGCAATATTTCTACACTGTGCTCAATATATATTTTTTCCTATTTTGTTGCTCAGAGACTGAAGGAATATAATTGCTTTCAAGGACATCCCCACCCCTTAACTAAATTAAGGGTTTTGATTCTAAACATTGTAAGAACAATTTAATTTTATCTAAATTCAGACTCCAAATGTAAATGTCCAGTCCAAGATAGCCATATAAAATGGAGACAATTGTGTCCAGATTATTCATTAGAGATTCAAGGAAGGATGTGTATGTTTCTGGGACAAAATCAATTGAATGATGCATAAATGTGCTTCACAGTCTCAAAAGAAACTATTTTCTTTTGTTTTCTGACCTAGGCCACACACTTTACACAAGACCTTTAATAAGCAGGTTTATGTCAGCAATTCTTTGTTTTAATAAATACTACAGCACAAGAGTAGCAGTCTAGTACTACCAGCAGTCATAGCAATTCTTTAGCTCCACCCATACCAGTATGAGGTATATCTTAAAATTATTTTCCAAATATATTTGACAGGGAATCTATGAAAAATTATAGAATGCTGTGTGTTAACCCTGGCGAGCAGCTCAGCCCTACACAGCCCCTCACTCACTTTCCCCTGTGGGGTAGTGGAGAGAATAGGAATGGTAAAAATGAGCAAATTTGCAGGTTAAGACAAGTTTAATAGGTTTGTGGTTTGGTTTTGCCTCCAAGGGGGTTTTGGGTTTGTTTTTTGGGGGGAGGAGGGGTGTGTGGAGGGATACAGGGGTGGCTTCTGTAAGAAGCTGCTAAGTGCTTCCTCCATGTCCAACAGAACCAATGTTAGCCCACTCCTTACAAGGATCCATGAACTTTTCATTATATTTTCTCTACCCTGTCCAGTTGAAGAGAGGGAGATATACAGCCGCTTTAGTAGGCACACCATATCTAGGTAAGATTAAGTCACCACACTGTGCATGTGAACAGAACAAAACAGGTAATTCCCTCACCCCTTCCCATCAGCAGTGTCCAGCCATCTCCACGAAACCAGGGCTCCTCTGTATGTAAGAGTAGATGCTTGGGAAGACAAATGGCATCACTCTGAACATTCCCCCTTCCTGCTTCTTTCCTCCAGCTGTTATTGCTGAGCACGATGCCATGTGTTCTGGAATATTCCTTCTGTTGTTTGGGGTCAGCTGTCCCTCACAGCTTCTTCTGACCCCCAACCCACTCACTGCCAGGACATCGTGAGGTGGGCTTGATGCTATGCAAGCACTATTGAGCAGTTACTAAAACACTGGTGTGTTATCAACACCCAACTGTTCACAAATACCAACCAGAGAACCATACAACCTACTATGAAGAACATTAAATCGATCCTAATCAAACCCACTATATAGTGGAATTAATCCCTCTCCATTGTTAAATGTATTTATAATAAATAAAGATTAAATAGCTTTAAAATACTTAATAGACTGGCAATAAATTGTAAAAGTTTAAAGAATTTATTAACTAGGTCAACAGCTTTCAAAATATTCTAAATGGTAGAAAATCACATTAGAGTTCTTTTTCAGCATTTTTTTTTCCCAACTGGAAGTTAAAGAAAGTCAATAACATGTGTTTTTTTAATGGCATCAGTTATTCATTTGCAATCTTTCATGACATGAAATAAGAAATTGAATAAAATAGGGAAAAATGTGAGTCATGCCTTATTTGTCTAGATGCCTCTCCTGAAGTTAGAACCATCTGCAACATTTATTTGCTACATTAGACAAATGAGTGATTTTTCATTCCCAGGGCTAAACTCATTTTTAATTTAATTCAAGAGCACGTAGAGTTTGTCCTCTGTAATGACTTCTGCAACTATTCTCCTTTTACTGACTTGCCTCAGGCCCATATATCTTTAAACTGCAAAATACAAACAGGTATCCTTTTACTAATCAAAATAAGAACCAAGTTTCCAAAAATTGAATATGTATTTCATTAAAACATACAGCAGATGTACAGGAAAAAAATCTTAGCATTCAGCATAATTCAGTATATGCATTAAGGTCAGCTATGTCAGGATGTACCACATTTAACACTGTTAAACCTTTACCTGGGTTTAGTAGATTCAGGCAAATTAGTGCAGAAAAATCCATCAAAGACTTTTAAACACAAGAAATTCCACATTATGACTCAGTAAGCTGCAAGGCCACAGTTAACCAAATGCTAAAAGACTGTTTAGAGGAAATATTTCTACATACTTACTCTGTGCTTTCATAGTTTTCTTCTAATATAGAGGAGAAAAAGTGAGAAAAGGTGTGTACTGTATATTATAGTATCAGAATATATTTTCTCTATACTTATATCTTTATATTCCTGCTGTATATTGTACTAGTTGTTGTTGCAGAGAGAATGCAAGCGTAGAAAAGCCTTTATTCTGATCCAGTATGGAATCACTCTCCTATGTTCTTAGATTCTTAACCTCATTTACCTACAGGGGAAACATCTGCAGCAGACCAGCAAGGTGCCCAGGAACTTTTTGAAGAGAGTAGATCCAGGCAATTTTAAAATGTGGCTTATCTGACCTGTTGAATAACACCTCTGTATTCAGAAAATGTAGGACTTATCGCCTACAAATCCCAGCCAATGGGATGAATTATCTTTTACATTTGCGCTCAGTGATTATGTGTATATCAGACCTTTTTATCCTCACTAGTGCTGTGTGGTCAGATAAAATATAAAAGGCAGCTGGAATACATTTTTTATAATACATTTTTTTCAACAAGCCTCTCTGCTGATTGATTTATTGCAAGTATAGTAGGAAGTGAGGTATTTGTTCTCTGCCACCAAATAAATTGACTGGTCTTGATTAAAATTTTTACGGAAAATGACAAAATTTATGGATGAAACCTAATTCTCTCAGAATTCCCACTTCATTAACCAGCCTTTGACTGGCTCTATCCAGAAGACCTTTGTTGGGCCCTGTGATTTCAGTGTGGTTTGGCATCATAAATAGCAAGGTGGAGTTGAGCTACACTCCTGCAGAAGCAGAGCTGGATCTTGAACATACTTAATATTATGCATGGTTTATATGAGCATTCTGGCAAAAAAACCCCAAAACCAAATCTATAAATGTTTTATTTAAAAATATGTATAACAGCTGCTTCATACATATGTATCAATCACTACTTTTCAAGTGTCTTCTTTCTGGCCATGATTAACTCTGAGTAACTTGCATGTGGAATTTCACAACTTAGTTATTTTTCTCATCAAAATCATTATGAAGGAAGAGTCATCAAAGACAAGGCAAAAAGGACCATAGAGTAATGCCAAGATTACAACAATGGCTGGATAATGATCTGAAATTTCCTCCTCTACAAATAGAATTAAAAAATCTGAATTTGGGAAATTTATGAAAATGAAAAAATATTTACTTGACAGGACAGAGAAGTTTCTAAACCTCCTACCCAAGTTCTAAGTGTGAGAACTATCTCAAAATATCTATCCAATAAATACTGCTAAGGACAATGGCAATTAAGTTCTAAAATACAGAATACAGAAGAAGACAGTGATCCAAGTGGTTAGATATGAATTAAATTGCAATACATATAATATATTTACAAGAGAATAGCCCATCTGCACTATAAGTGGCTATTCAAATGAAGAATTAATTCTTAATCTATGTCCAAATCTGTTGATAAATTATTTTCTCTGTGCCTTTTGAGAGGGAAATAAAGGCAGACAGTGAGCAAAATATAAGTTGGCAATCAGCACAGCAGCAATAACTTTCACGGTATGCAATAACATTTTTTAATTTGTATTATCTGCCAAAATCTGCTCTTTGGAGGTTATCCCACCCCATCTCTAAATAATCTACCCCTTTCAGAGGAAACAAAATCCACTGAGGAGTGTAGACACAGTGCTCCAGATGTATTCACACAAGTGGTGATTATAGAGGAAGAATTATTTCCTGCAATCTACTAGCTGCATTCTTGCTCATAATGTCCAGAGAGCTGTTGCCTTTTTTTTTGCAACAGAACCCCAATTCTTTTCCTGCAAAACTACTTTCTGATGAGTCGGACTGCAGCCTGTACTGGTGAATGGGAATTTTCTTCCCAAAAGGCAGAATTTGGCACTTCATTGGACTTCAGTCAGACCATTCCTCCACAGTCTACTGAGGTCTCTCCAAATAGCCATCCTGCCCTCCATCTAATTGACAGCTCTCTCAATTTTGTATCATCTGCAAATTAGCTGTGAGTGCTTTCTAGCCCATCTATCAGTTTATTAGCAAATGTTAAATTGGTTGGTATTGGCTCCAATTGGCTCTTCACTGACTAAGGACAGGCTACCAGCCGTGCTTTGTACTGCTGCCACAAGCCACTGAGCCTGGTGGTGCAGTCAAGCATCCACCTATTTTATAATCCACTGTACTGGGTTTGTGTGCCCACATTTTGGCAGCAGGGGGACAGGGGCTGGCCACAGGGGCTTCTGTGAGAAGCTGTTAGAAGTTTCCCCTATATATTCCCTGGTCAATGCCAGCCAGATCCAAGCCAGATCCACCACTGGCCAAAGCCATGCCCATCAACCAGAGAGGTAAAGCCTCTGTAATTACATATTTAAGAAGGCAACACCTACTGTGCAGGATCAAATTGCAGACAGATGAGAGGAGTGAGAATATGTGAGATGTGTTCTGCAGATACCAAGGTCAGTGAGGAAGGAGGGGCAGGAGGTGCTCCAGGTGCCAGAGCAGAATTTCCTCTGCAGCCTGTGGTGCAGACCGTGGTGAGGCAGCTGTGCTCCTGCAGCCCATGGAGGTCCAGGGTGGGGGCAGAGATCCACCTGCAGCCCCTGGAGAGCCCCACACTGGAGCAGGCGGATGCCCAAAGGAGGTTGTGACCCCATGGGAAGCCCATGCTGGAGCAGGCTCCTGGCAGGACCTGTGGGCCCATGGAAAGGGGAGACAATGCTGGGGCAGGTTTGCTGGCAGGACTTGACTCCCTGTGAGCAACCCACACAGAGACGTGATGAGCTGACACAAAACCCATTCCTCGCTCCCCTGTGCCACTCGGGGGAAGGAGATAGAAAATATGAGTAGTGAAGCTGAAGAAGGGAGGGGTGGGGTGAAGGTTCTGACAGAACACACTGACGGTGCTTTAAACAAGGTGCAGAGAGAGGAGACAGTGCAGCTGAGCAGCAGGGAAGCAAGCCCATGGACAGGAAGCCAGAGTCGATGGTGACACTAGCAGCCCAGCTGAAGGCCACGTATACTACGGCACACAGCACAAATAACAAACAAGAGGAGCCATGCACCACAGCGCAGCACAGGCATAGACTCAGAGAAGTGAGGCTTAAAGATTCACGTGAGTTTGACTCATTAAAACAAAAACTACAGAAAGAAGCTGCAACAAAAAAGGGCTCAGAAAAGATACCTGAGTTTTAGGTTTGTTTCTAATTATCCCACTCTGATTTAATTGACAGTAAATGAAATTATCTCTTTTCCCCAGACTGAGTCTGTTTTGCCCATCCTGGTAACTGGTGAGTGATCTCTTCCTGCCCTTGTCTTGACTCACAAACCTTTTGCTATATATTCTCCCTCTTTTCCAGCTTAGGAGGGGAGTGATAGAGCAACTTTGGTGAGACCCTGGAACCCAGCCAACATCAACCCACCACATCCACCAATACAAACCATGATAAATGTTGCTGCAAAAGTAGAACTGTCCCTTGAGTAGTCTAGCCAAAATTCAGCTTAGCTGGGAAGCAGCTATGAAAAATAGACACTTAGGATTTTCTCTCTTAACCTAAGACGCTATTTACACTGACAAAACAGGGACTCTAGACAACTAGGTTAGGTTATAGATCCTTAAAAAGGCAAAATTTAAGTGAGGTGAATCCATTCTCTCTTGAGAAGCTTCCATTTAAAAACTGCAGTGACTGACCTAGCAATCCTTCAGAAACAGATGCAAGTATCTGCAAAGAGGGACCTCTAGACCACCACCAACTGGAGAGGATTTAAAGGACAGTCAGAATGCTCGGAAGAGTGGAAAAGTTCTCACAGGAGGAAACACTGAGAAACCCTAAGTTGTTTTGTCTCTGCAGTTCTCTCTAAGTCCATGGTGGAGATGGCAAGTAATGAGCCTGAACTGCAGGAAGAAAGGTAAGAAACAGATGCTAGGAAAAGGCGAGTAAACGAAGCACTTGAGCACGATGCCTGACATAGTTGTGGAATATTTCAGTCACTTAAGAACATACTAGAAAAACTCCTAATATGCCGTGGGGTGCCTTCAGTCTCAGGATATCTCCCGGTCTTATTTTCTGTATTTGCCAGCGCTGTGGTTGCTGCATTAACAGATGCTTCTAGATAAACATACCTCTTTTTTGTGTCTACCTGGGGGGAAACCTTTTTCCCTCTCATCAAGCATGAAGCAGTTGTGTACCAAGCTATTTGATCAATCTGGATGAAAACATAAAATCTGGCCCTCAAGAGCTCTTGTCTTGACAGCAGGCAGCATCACAAAATTATCATTTTTCCTTCTGACTGTTGGTAGAAAATAAACAGTACATTAATTCTTTTATAACTGGTATGCAGTTCTATAAAGGAGTAATAAATTTCTTTTTGCATAGAGTTACTTTCAAGTATGGGATAATTTGAACAATATTTACCATTCACTCTGGAATATTTAAGCAGAAATATTAGAAGTATATAAATGAATTAATCTTTAGGTCTACATTAGTTTAAATGAAATAATTTTTGGCACTTGGCATGTCATCAACCACAATATTGTGTTGACCAATTAAGTAAAATTAGTTATTTACTGAATGTTTCATTTCCCAATGAATGAATAAGAATCTAGGCTGATTTTACTGGGAATGTGTGTGTAACAGATATGATGAGTAAGGCATTCATCATGAATTGAGTAATACTTATGGCTAGCAGTCCACACCACCTACTCTTTCTTATGGATATATTTCAAGTGCATAGATCAAACCATACAAGAAACAACAGTAAAGCAATCTTGGATGTGCAATACACTTGAGAAGGATATGTGGCTTATGGTTACATTTGAAAGTAGGTTTTCCCACTTCCTCTAATATACAATTTATATTTACATTCTATTATATTTTATTGGTTTAGATCTCCTGAGTGTAGACATTTGTAGCTCTCTGAGGAAATGTTTCATACCAATGGAACCACAGTCTCTAGGTGACCTTTAACCCAAACGGTTGTGTCCACCAGCAAGACTGAAAATGCAGACCGGATAGCAAATGAAAAGAGTTTTTAGCTAACCAATAAACAGCCCTGATGTGAACATCAGAACTGACTGGTCATCAAGACACATATCCTGTGTTATCTAAAATTGCCAAGGAAAAGATGAATGCCTCAGCATCTGCATGGATTTTCTGTGCAAATATGGTGACTCCTGCTGCCAGCAGGGTGCTCCAAGACAGGTTTCTACAAATTAGCAAACAAGACATTCACCTGAAAAAGTTCAGCAGAGGATCTATCATAATAAACATCATCAGGCACACCGTCTATCACAATATGGACGAAAAATATATATACATGTTTTGTTCAGACCACCTTTCCTAATTATGAGGAGGCCAGACCCAAAATCATCTATTACTATAGAAGTAGAATGGTTAACATTTAGTTGTTGTGCAAAACCTGCTGGACTGTATAAATGAAGGAAAATCAGTTCCTTCAGAAAATATTACATCTCTCTGGATTTAGAGTAGGATGAAGAATTTCCATGAGTGGCATTTTCTGGATCCAAACATGAATTTTATGTGCTGTATGAGTGGCATTTGCTTGACCAGATCATGAGATTTCTCAGTCCCTGAATAAACTGCCACATTCTTCCCATAAAAATGTAAAACCATCCAGTGGGAGCCTTAGACTTATGGAGAACAAGGCAAGCCACAAGGCATTTTCTTCCTATCCAGAACTGCTGCAGAAAATTGCATCAAAAATCGCAGAATTCTCATGATAGCTTTCCAGCTAATATCTCCCAAGTACTCACAACTCCTAGACAATAAAAGTGGAAATATGATGAAGTTATGAGCCTAAGGGATATATGAATGTCCATTTGTATGTAAAATAAAAACATAAGCTTTCTACATAGTATTATAGTCTACTGTCTTCGCACTTTCTTAGCACCTAACTTTTTACTAAGCTTTCCTTCTGTAAAGGTGACTTGCATTTACTCCAGATAAATTTTGTTGGTCCTAGAAATTTTAAAACTAAAAGAGTTGTATAAGCAGAAAGCTTATTCTGTTCAAATGATGAATTCATATATAGTTTGAGGTTGGAAGGTAAGGGAAGAGGAAAGTGAGGCCCCTTCACTTTGACAGGTGAATTCCAACAGCAGTTGGAAGGGGGAGATAAGATTAAAACCTTCACCATTCATGAAAAGTTCTATTTAGCTGAAATAGTCCTTATCTTTTAGCTTTATAAGATAAAATTCTCTAACATAAACTGTAATTATAGGAAGTATTTCAGGAAATTGTTACAGTACAAAGGAACATTTTTCAATAATATGCACGGTAAATACTGTAGGCATTAGCAGGTTTAACTCTTCTGAGGGGTCCATACTTGTCCTGGTCACTGGCTGATGTCCAAAGGGAGGAAAAAATTTATTTTTAAAGATTACTGAATATTTTTGATAATACTTTGCCAATACTTACTTTGCAAATCTTTCACAGTAAATCTTTTCATTCTCCACCCCAGAATGAGTTCTTTGGACATGTCTCATTTTCTATCTTCTACACTGGTATATCTTCAGCTCCTCTTCCTATAGGACTTTGTTATCTTATACTTGAAGCTAATGGGGAGAGGTACCAAAGAATAAATCACCATAAGTCAGTGTTTATTTTTTTCATTTATATTACTTACTGAATCTATTAAAAGCAAAATATTCTTCATTTTACTTATCTTAATCAAAAATCAATAGGAATTTTTGCAGAAATAGTCTAGTAAAATTTGATTTTACCAATACATGCCAGCTAGCTAATTCAGTACTAGCAGCATATATTTTGCATGTTAATATAACACACCTTGCAGGTTAATAATTAAATTATTATCATTTATTTCTCATGACACATAAAACTATGATTAACTAATATTTAGTTAGAATTTTATAGGCTAAGGACAACAACAGTAATAATAATAACAATAACACAAATAATAAAGCCTGTAAGATACATGCTTTGCCACATGTAGTAAGTGCAGGGTTTCTTCCTGTGACCCAGGTTTTGCCTTTAACCACTGGTTCATGACACAGTAACACTACAGAGGATTATAGAAAATAAGGAGATGCTCAGTACAAAGCTGGGATTGTTTCTGCCTCCTTCCATGTGGTGGTATAGAGCATTCCCACACATGCAGTTGTCCATATTGCAATCTCCCAGTTCATCTGTTTTAATTCTGGCATGAGGAACTCTCAAAATAATGAGTCATAGGAATTAACAACAGAGTTATATCGAATGTTTTTGGATTATGTGTATAAGTGTAAAATAATTTTATAGAAGTTCTCCTTTCACAATTATGCAATAAGTAGATGAAGCAGGAGGGCTTTACCCCAAACTGAAAAAAAAATGGATGGATAGATAGATAGATAGACTAACAGATAGATAGACAGATAATTCTTATGAAGAAATTTCTAATCAGTTCTAGGAGAATTCCAAGCATTAATACCAGCTGTTAATTTGTTTTTAGTGTTAGTGAAGGATTTCTAGCTATTCACATTTTTCATTACATGCAAAAATAAATACAGCTTTCTTCTCAAATTAGATTATAGGCAATTCAATGGTTTTTTTGTTTTTGTTTTGTTTTGTTTTTTTGCATGCTGATTGCATAGGGGTCAGGAGGAAGGAAATTTCAAACAGCTTTAGGGGTCTTCATACAAAGTCATAATACAAATTTGGATGGAAAATTAGAACTCTCCCTTTCCTTTCCTTTTTCAAGACTTCTCTGTATCCTAAAAATCACATAAACTCTACAAACCCAAACTAGCACAACTGTCCAAGTTATTAAGAACTTTTTTAAATTAAGGATTACTTTTCTAGCCTTCTCCAGGTTTCTTTGCTGACTGATTCATTTTCAATACACACATTCTGTTCTCTCCAACTGCTCCAAATGGTAGCTTTCACAGACTTATTTAGCATTGCTGAGGTTTCCTTACCTTGTGCTGACAAGAATTTTAGAGGGCTGTGGCTGGAGGCTGGTGTTCAACATTTACCACAAGTTTGTACAAAGATCTGATCAGCAATACAGTTAGACTTGCTTAGAATTTCCTCACCCTAAAAAATAAATTACCCCTTCAGAACAACAGTGGATAACGTGAATGCCTTTGTTCTTAGCGGATAAGAAGTTCTTTTGACTGTATTTTTTAAAATCTTTTGGGTTTTTTGTTTGCAAAAGAAAATTTTAAAAAAGAAACCTTACTTTAATTCTTTCAAAAATTACTATCTGCAGTATAACTTCATAGCCTTATAAAGATGTTCATGTTCAAATAATTAATTTTTAAAGTGTTTTAAACCAATTAGTTACACATATTCTGTTTAATAGAAAAGGTTCATTTTTTCTCCAGCACTTACTAGTTCACTGACATTACCAAGGTTGTTGGGAAAAAAAGAGTTATTTCTTAGCAGAAGCTGCAAAAATGAGTAAAACCTGACGTGTTCAAGTCCCAGCTTTTTATTCCAAATAGTTGGGTGCACACAGATGTTAACAGATTTTGCTGGAACTACTCTGAAATTTCCACATCCGAAGTGAGTCCATGTGCTGGGTGCAATTACCAACTGCAAGGCACTGTGGTGCAGAGAGCTCCTGACCCAAAAGAGGACACCAAGAGTCTGTTGTAAACTAACATAGCCAGGAAGCTAAAACCAGGAAGCTGCCCTCAATCCAAGCAGCTAGGAAGCAAAGAACATGCCCAATGGAGCCATTAAATACAGAAAGGATACTTATATAACAACATAACTGGATGGTGTTGCTTGTGCATAATGTATACAAAGAAAGGGTTTATGACTCGTTTTTGCAGCAACTTGTATACTTTGAGGAGTCAGTGCCATAAAAGAGTATGAGTAACCTACCAGCCCTCTTGTACTGCTAGCTGAAGCCAAGTAACATTTGTAGTACATTCAGCATGTTTGAAAAGAGTACATGTGAATTTCCTTTCCTTGAAATGAAAGAATACATACTGTAGAAATGCAATCACAATACAATTTTCTTTAATCTACTTTTACAACCCTTTTTTGACTTTTCCAATACCTGTGCATGAAAGAGAGTGAGGCAATTAATCTGATGTTATTAGCTGGGAAGCAAAAGCTGTTGATGGCTAAAATATTACTCTGGCAATAAGGAATTTGCCAATGACCTTTTTAACTACATTCTGTCTGAAAGGACATGTCTGTGGTGTCATGGCTAAACCAGAGGACCATGTTAAAATAGCTGAGAAACACCCATAAGAAAGTTATGCCCTGAAATCTCTATCAGGGACACAAGAAGACAGGGGCAAAACATTAGAATGTGACTATTGTGACTTAGTGTTTTCCCTAACTTATTGTAAAAAGTGGAATTATTAAGCGATTTTCCTGTTCTCACATATACTTCAGCCCAGGCAGATATCAAAACTGCAAAAAACATTCAGGCTTCTCTTTCAGAAGAGGAAAGCTCTATGAGAAAGAAACTGATCCCTCATATCTTCATTTTCTGCTGATATCTCAGAGTGATTTCATTTTAGTCCTTAGCACCTTCCAGAGACAATTCCTTTTTAAGACTGACTCTGTAATGATTTTTAGCATAATCTACCCCTGGCTAATGCTCTTCTTCAGACCAGCTCCTTCTCCTCGTACTAAAGATTTCCATGGGGAGAATGAGTTATAATTTTTAGCCCATTTATTAATCTTTTTTGTCTTGCTCACCTTATATACCAAAATTTTATTTACCTGGTAACTGCGGTGCTATTACATTCTCATTTTGCACTTATGTGGATCAGAAGAGCATGTGGCTCAGTAGGGGTACAGCAGGGGTAGGAGAGTAGAGTGCTGCTGTCCTTCTAAGGTGGGATACTATAAGGAGCATAGAGTTGTTACAATTTTAAGTTAGATGTATAAAATTACAGCCCTAAACCTACTCCCAGTTTTTGTTACGTTCATGATATGACCTGTGTCTAATATAGCAGTCTTTTTGGAGTGTTTGTACAGATTAAAAATAGCTTAAATGAGTAGGTGCCTTACAATAGACTAGACAAAATAAAATAGAACTTATAAATAACCATGAAGCTCCCAGCAAAATATTGCCTAAAATCCATTAAATATTGTATGGTTAAATTGATTTATTTGAGAAAAATACTTTTAGGAGTGCTCCCAATACCATAAAATATTGTAACTACCTATGTGTGAAGGATTTATAAAACCCTCAGAAAAGAAAATATTTGGTTTTTCAGATGTTTTGTTCATAGTGCCACACATTTTGGCACTCTCTGTTTTTTCTCTTGTCCCAGACAGTAAGAAACTTCACTGTCATATCTATTGTAATGATTTGCAGTTCTCATTTGGTAAATTCAGATGCATCCAGAGTGATCAGATAGCTCCATTAACTTCTCTCCTTGTGGAGACTTCTGAGGTGATGTGACTATTCCCAATAAGAATAATAATAAGGGTATTATAAAACTTTAGTGTCATCATATCCCTAACACTACTACCACTGAATCCAATCTGCATTTTAAACTATTTCTGGCTTCACTGCCACTGGCTATATTATCACCATTCCTATTTCATATACCTCAAGAATATGCAGTGCAGATTAGTGATAAAATTATCATGTGGCTCAGAGGGAAATACCAGGTAATTTTTCCAGCAAGTTGCTGACTAGTTGTAAGGCCTGAAAATAAGGGGTGGGCCCTCCCAGCAGCTCCAAGGGAAGCAAAACCCAGAAAAGTAGGTGTCCTTTGCTGACATCTTATAAAGGAGAAGAAGAAATGAAAGGCTCTGTCTATAATAGCAAATGAAATAGATCTCTGGTACAGGCTCAAGCACAGGAATGTGGTCATCAATGTTATTAGCGCTCCAGCAGACTGCAAACTGCGCTTTGAGAGGAAGGCTAAGATAGTCTATGGAAATGACACTGTGTGTTTCCTTTTTCCTTAGGGTATGCTAAAGACAGGACAGAAAACACTAGACCTGACCAACAAGTATTGCCCTTACACAGAAGTCACTGTTCTTTAACTCACTGTCTTTAACAGACATTAGCTCCTTCAGACTGAACCCGAGAGTGCTGCTGCTGCCGTTCAAGGTCGCATCCAACCACATAAAGCACAATGCAGGAATGTGCCGAGATTAGGAGATCTGCTACCACACCACGTGCAACCAAAGTGAGCCCAAAGCCAGGCCATGAAAACCATGCAAAAGTAAGCTTTAGTGTGGCAGCCTTCAGTATCACCAGTTAATCAGCTCACAAAAGAGAAGGTGGATGAATGCCTTATTGCTGTATGCATTTACTTGTTGACAAAAGAGACATCTGACAAAGGTTTTTCACAATCAGGTAGCATGTATTTTGAGTTTAAACAAACTGGCCCATAATACTACACAGTTTCCTAGAAGGAATAGTAAGGGTAGAAGGAATAGTTTGGGATTTGAGGTTTCTTTGCAGGACTGGGACATACATCATCAAAATTCGATTTTCTAATGGGCTGCAAAAGAGAAGAGCCTCTACTAATGTTTACATGTCTGTAGAAAGGATGGAAATTGTGACAAAAGTCTAAAACTAGCATGGTTTTCATTGTTTGCTGTGAGAGTCAGGATGTAAAGAGGTTTGGTTTTGGTTTCGATTTTTTTTTTTTTTCTGTTTGGGGGAGGGGATTTGTTTCCTTTAATAATGTATATATGTTCAGAAGTACTCTAACTTTGTACTACTTTGCGTTGTTGAGAAATATGGAGGTTGTTACTACCTGCTATGTGTCTGTCTTCAGAGCTGAAAGACTGGAAAGGATGGACCCTGCTCTGCAGCAGAAGAATGTTTGTTCCAAGTGTATGAATCTTTCTCTCAGCTCCAAACTGACAATCAGAAAGAAAAAGAAACTGCTCATCTCTTCAGTGTGGTAGTATTTTTAGAAATGTTTTTAACTACTGAATCCTGGGCACGGTGCAATCATCTTGAAATTGCTCACCAGAAACTGGTGGAACCTCTGTCTCCCTCTTAGTTTGCTGTGGCTCAGCTGTTCAATATTTTGAAGATGAGAATCTCCAAATCTAGTCAAAGTCCTTTGGCTTCCTATAGGAGTTTCTGAGTGTAAGTTAATATGCTGAATACACAAAGCCAGAAATTATCTAAAGGTCTCCCACAGCCTTAACTTCTAAGTACCTGTTTAATTAATGTCCCCATCACTTACACGTTCAAGTGCAAACCAGGTCAGCTGTTGTGGTTTACTCAGTTATGAATAAAACCTATGCAAAAACAACTGATTTCATTTTGATTTGCCCCTTCCCCTCTTCCCCTGTCCTGAGTCTTTTTCCTTTCCAACAAATGAGTCTCCAATATCAAAATGAGTTTGAAAAGTGATCACATTTCATGCTACTTTACTCCTGAGAGAAATCAACAAACTAAAAAGAAAATATTTCACATCCAGCAGAGCAGAATGAAAAAAAAGGAAAAATTACAGTAAACCCTTAAAGAAAGCAAACATACTTGTTCTTGAACTGAAATCCCCTATATTTAATTTTAAAAATTGGATGGAATGTATTAGTCAAAAACAAAAGCAGGCATGAAAAGCAAGTTATCAGCATATTTCATATCTGAGTAAAATATAATACTCCGAGTTTATTCTAATCTTCTTACAAACCTTCTTGTTTAAGGTACTTTACTACAAATAATAAAAAGACATTGCTCATATAATTTAAAATTAAGTAATATTGTGTAGTTATAATATAGTATATTTGGTACATTTTGATTTTGTCTGAAGACAGGTGCACGCAGGAATCAACTCTGCCCTCACTTCAATGCTTCATCAGAAGCTCTTTGTGAACAGCTGGTGCACAGAGCTGTTGTGAAAGCAGGAGAGGGCAGACGTCTGCTGTGCTGCACGAACAGAGAGAGCTTGCTCTTACAAGTATCAGTTTTCCTACCACTGCAAGGAGCATAGATTTGTGTGACCATCTGCCGATAGTTTTGGTCTGCAAACAAACACTCAGTCTTCCACCTCCAACATGCACTTGAAAAATTGAAATTACTGACTCTACTCAAATGTCTCTAATATTAACTCATTTCCTACTCAGAAGGCTAAGGTGTGGAAGAGTATTGTCAAAGTCAAGCGTCAAGACATATCACAAGACATTTAGTCATCAGTTTGTTGATCTGATGTTACAAATGAAGACAAAAAAAAAAAAATAGAACCAAAACACTTTTCAAAGTGATGACAATTAGATAGTGCTCAGGAGGCATTGAGAGAAAGTGTAGGGAAAGCTACTGAAAGCTACAGGTTGCCTTTGGTTCAATATGCCTAAATTTTTGCTGCCCTACTTGACATGTGTGTTCAGTGCTGAGGTATGTTTAGGGTGACATGAAGCAGAGACAAAGTGTAAATGTCACCCTTAGGTTTTATAAATTTGAGTGTTCGCACTTTATTTGTGCATCATAAATACACACTAGAGTCAGCATTGTTTCTTCCCTGTTTCTTTCAGAACTGCTGCAAGCATTTAACTTTTTCTATTTTCTTTTACTTTCACTCTAAGGTGCAAAATATGAGCAATGTCAGAAATTACAGTAGGAGTAGCACATACCAAAGCTCTCTTGCTAAACAAAGATACAATATATATACCATGGAAAATGTTTTATCAAAGGTAGATTAAGGAATTGACATTACAAAAAGTTGATTTGTACAAAGTCCCTGGAAAATTATACCATCGTAAAATTGGGCTAATGGATTTAAAGAACTTGGGAAAACCTGATGCATTCATTTTGTTACAGCAATTTACTGTGTTATGAGTCTCAGGGCAAACATTGGAGATAAATTAAAGTCAATACCACTTGAGTGAAGGATGATTCTTACAATAATGTCAGGTTGTGCTGACACTATACAGTGAGCAGCTCCTGCTCAGCTTTCCTATTTTCAGATGCTACACACCCACATAAAGACAAGAGTCTGATTTTCATGTGTTTCGAACACATGCTGAAACTTATTTACAGTTTCAGCCAGGCTTCTGGCAAATCAGTGGAGCAGAAGAAAAAAAAAAAGTAGCATGGATGTGGAATAGCAATAAAATGAATTGAAGGATAAAGCCTTAAACTAACCAGTTTGTAGAGAATAAATCTTTTAATAGAAACTAAACAAATTTATACTGTATTTTATTCATAAATCTGACTTTCTATAGCTATGCAGAAGGACAAGGGCAATAAATAATCCATACTTAAATCAAAGCCATGAACTCATGGAATATCTGGGTGCATTTCATTGCAAATAATCCATTTCTTTCTTCATAATTTCTTCAGTCTTTTAGAGAATAAGATAGTCTTAGAAATAAAGAAGACTGCAGAACTTTTATAACTCTAAGTTACTTTCTAGAATAAAGGTCATGTAAAAGTCTCAAGAGAAGTACTGAATTTTAAGCAATTCTAACACAACAAGAAGAAGAGCTAATTAGAAAATAATAGAATGAAAAGGTTGAATACAGGAGGAAAAAAAACTGAGCAGGTCTTTCAGTCATTGTTATTAGTGAAGGACTAATTATACTTATTCAAAGTGAATGCAATACCACACCTCTCACTCTGAAGGACATAGTTTAGAAATTGGTGCCGACCTACTGTCACAGTAGATGACATTCAAGATGGCAGGCAAAGATCTGGTTTTCTCCTCTCAAAGACAGCACCTCAAATATCAGAGTGATTCCTTGCACTCCACCCAGTCATCAGATAATAAGCTCAATAAGAATTAGAGATAAGAATGTTGCATGGTCGCTCATCTATATCTCCCCTTCACCCAAAAAATCCATTTCATCCTCAATATGAGCACACTTGTATATGGTAAAATTCCAAACTTATGCACCCACAGCTTCCTCCTTGCTGTTTTAGCCTTCCTTGTTCACATATTTCTGCCAGGTCCAAAACATTCTCACAGAAATTGTTTTAAGTTTGCCTAGATTTTTTTCTATTAATAGCCTCTTGATTCCCAACTGAAGAACAAAGATTATTAAACCCTATAAAGTTAAAGCCTACTCCATGGTGCCACAGGAAGGTATAAATCTGCACATACCTGCACACCTGTTCTTCTCAAGGTCTCTATTAACCTGATACTTGCATTAGCAAAACATCTGAAGGACAAAGGAAAAAAAAAATATTTGTTTGGATAGGGACATTGCAGTGGGACTTAGGTTACCTCAGACAAGCACAGGTTATTAAGACACCATGTTTTAAAAGCAGTCACGGGAGACAGCCTCATGTTGTGAAGGTATCAACATTTCCCTAAACTCAGATTTCTTAGACAGTCTGTCCTGTCTCTTTGTGAATTCTATTAAGAATTTAATCAGTTCTCCAGGGGCCTCATGAGCCACGGCAGAATCTCAATGTAACTGTCAGAAGCATCAGGTAGTACATAAACTGACACTAAGGACCCATAAGCTTTAGGGATTCCCAAATGCACATAAGGAGACTTGAGACTTTCAGCATGAACACAATGTACCAGCTGAAGTTTGTCAATGTCTCCTTTACATCTTAATTGAATATCTCTATCATGATCAAGCACGGCCTTGGTGTTATTTCGGACTAGGAGTATTTGATGATAGTAGGTTTTTTGGTAAACCTCTTCTACTTCTGGCATCTCTTACTCCTTTTCCAACCACTTTTTTCAGCTGACATAAGATAATATCATTCTGGGCAAAAATTCAGTCTTCTTGGTCAGTGTCCCTTTCAATTGGTTCTTCAGGATTAATGTGAAGAAAATCTCCCATTTTAGTGTAGAATCGTAGAATGGTTTGGGTTGGAAAGGGGCTTAATGGTCATCTAGTTCCAAACTTCCTCCTTTTTCCCCACCGTAGGCAGGGATGCAACCCACTAGATTGGGTTGTTTAGGGCTCCATTCAACCTGGCCTTGAACTCTTCCAAGGATAGGGCATCCACAACTTCTCTAGGCAGCCTGTTCCAGTGCCGCACCACACTCTGAGTAGAAAAAATTTTCAGTTTTTTTTCCTGTTATGGACCGTTGGGGAAAATGAAAAGCAGAAATGATGACCCTTTGGAAAATGACAGGTTTGTTGTAGTGGTAATAAGTCCTTCGGAGAGTACTCTGGGCTTAGCCTTAGGGTGTGGGGAGGACTCTTGCAATGGATCTTCTTGAAATCATAAGGAACTTGAGGAAAACTTTTGGACTCTGTGTTAGTAAGTGGTCCAAAACCAAATTCAAACCTATTGGTCACAGTTAGAAAATCACTGAGAAACAGGAAAAAAAAAAAAAGTTTTTGAGGCTAATGATTCAGAAGTACATACTTTTCCTGCATTGTGTATGTTGACGGAAACATCAGGTAAGGAAAAGGTTCCATAAACTTACTACATGAGTCTGCTCTCTCAGACTCATAGGTGAAAAGATCTGTCTGGTTCTTTCCTGATTGTGTAACACACATGGAACTGGATTAAATGGTGTGACTATTGTAGTGTTTGTAGGAAATACAGATTTTTTTAAAAAAGAGTTAATAAAATATCTTGCAAGATCTCATTACATTGTAAATCTGGAGGTTATTGAGCTGCTCCTCCATATTCTACCACTATAAATCTTTTGGTTTAGCATAACATATATCAAGAAAAAACTATCTCAAGAAAACCATCTGAGTAATTTGAGTAGGAAGCTGAAAAGGAGATGTCAGTTAGAGACTTTTGTTTCAAAATTGTGTCTTTTGTGGATTCTGACTCTTATTGAATTCTGTTGAAAGTCATTTTTTTCCCCACACACAAATTTATAGCCAGAAGTTCTCTGCATCTCAATGGAGAAAAAAAGGGTTTAAAACCTACCACTGTTCCTGGACTGAAATCCAAAACCCTTCTTCCTCCTAAGTACTTTGTTTATTATCTAGGTTTTTATATCTTTCTTTCTAAATTACTGACTCTCCACTTCTATTTATGCACAATGGATGTCTCAGCAGATAGGCCTGTGAATGCTTCCATCTCAGTACATCCTATACACTCATTTCTTGAGAAATAAACTAAGAACATTTTGTGTGGTGAGAAATGTGCACTTCATTATCTTGAGATAAAGGAAACTGAATTCTGGCATAGTAAGAACTAAACATTGAATATAGACAAAAGATACAGATACAGTTTACTCCAGTGTATTTTAAAAGAATACAGAACTTTAAATCCTGCAAAATTTCATAGGGGAGCTATCCAAAATAAGTCTATGATTGATTACAGATTGATATAGATTATAAACTTGGACGTGAGCTAGATATTATAAATTTCCTCTTGAAATATTGTATCTTGCCTTTGCCAATAGCCCTGCTGACATTCTCTTTGCCCTTTAGCCACATTTGCTTTTGGCTCCTGTCATGTTTTTCCTGCCCAGTTTGTTTAATAGGAATGGGGCTTGCCTGGATTACGGCACACAGACCAGCATCATGCCTGGAGCCAACCTCCAGGCAGCCAGCATAAGTTTTTGTCTGCATGTCACCTGCTCCCACTGCGAGCTCTGTCCAGCTGCAGAGTCCATATAAGAAAAAAATATATGCTTTAAATACCAATCATCATAATGGTAATGGTGTATTCAGTACATAATAGTGTATTCAGTACACTGTGAGGAATTACCATCAGCCAGATTGTTCCTTTATGCTTGTCTAGTCAATAAAATTTAAATAATATCTAATTCAAATACTAGTCCACAAAAATTATAGGCAGGAAATACATCAGATTCAAATTATCTGTCTGTTCTCTGGCAAAGAAATATCTACAAATCCTAGAGCAAATCTGCATATTAGCCTGCACTTTTATGCCTTCTGCTTTTAAGAAACGTGAGAAAGTTCAGCCTTGCTTACAGGACAACCACACTTAGAGACACTGAATAAAATCCCAGTTCATTACACTCACATGCCTGAGGACTATTGAGAGATTTCCCTATTGCTCCTTGGAAGGTTAAAATCACTTTCAAAACACACTATTTGTCCCCAAATAAAAGACTAGTAGGTCAGCATGTAATAAATATGGACTACAGTGTTTACAGTTTACCTGGTATTTTTCCTTTATTGTCTATAAAATTGGTAAACTTCTTCCAGATTTCTGAACTATTGTGTCCCAATAATGTTCCTTGCCCAAATAGTGTTCCTTTTCCCTGTAAAAGCAAAAAAAACCCAAAAAAAACCCAAAAAAACCCCCAATATTTACACAAATTATGTGCAAATATTATGCATATCCCATGATTGCATGATGAATTATTGAAGGGTACTTTCACAAATATTCCTCATTAAATGTTAATCTTGTTGATTTTAAAATACAAATAAATTTGAATTTAATGCCATCACAACATTAAGGCTTTCTGAGACAGACCATAATAACCATATGGATACAAAACAAAGACTGAAATTTTGAAAACAAATTATTACTTGGGAGTCCAGTCAAACTGCAAAGCAGCTGCATCCTATCTCCCATATGCTGTATGTACTGGTATTTCACTAATAGTGAATATGTTGCCACAGCATTGTTTTCTGCTTTGAAGTCTAGATTTGCACCGCAATGCGATTCCTTTGAATTATATTGATCACTAAAAGTCATTCTGAAACTAAGCACAAGAGAATCACATCAGCGATCAATGATGTTGATTCACAATGTCCATCACTGTAAAATAAAAGAATATATTGCCCTAGGAGGATTTCCTATGTATATGTAATTCATAAATATACATTGCTTATGTATATATAATTCATAAATATTTACTGAGTGGAGCGCCTAGAAATTTCAGTCCCTGCGTGTAATAGAAGGCCTCCCAAAGATCTCGAATCAAAACAAGTGAAAATTGAAGAAAAAAAGAGAAAATTAGTAAGATAAAAATGGCCAATGTAAAAATTATCAAGCTATTATGCAGACACCCAGGCAGTGTAATAGATTCATTTTCATTTTCTGGTCTTATGAAATCATAATTTTGTTAGTGAAAAGGAGTTTCCAAATTCTTTGCTCATGCACTTTCCCAAGCACTTTCATTTACATATTTGAAGTGTCGCCGTGACGTTGGATGCAAAGTCACAGTTACTAACATTGCCAGAGAAGGGTAATGCTTCCTGATGCATAATTTACAATATTGCAGATGTATGTTTTTTCCATTCCTCCATACTAGAATGAAAGATCATTATATGCAATCTAAACCTGGAATATCCAGGCAAGGGCAAGATCTCATATCTTGAACTACACTGTCATGACATTTTTATTTTTCCTTTTTCCTTTTTGTTTTCCTTTTTTTAAAATTAATACACTGTTCAGATTACTTTTAAACTTATTCAGAACTCAGATCTACTTTAAATATTATGAAATATTCTTGCTGAATTAAGGCTACCTAGCTTATTTGATTTAATCAATTACAATTTTTAAGTGCATCATAACTCTGTGCACAGAGACAACACTCATGAATCAGTAGACATTCTAAATTAATTGCCACAGGTAGCACCCTGCCAATACCACATAATTACCTTTTTGTTGTACAGAGTGGAAGATCAGAAAGTTGCTGCTAAAATTAATAAGAGAAAGAAAAATTAGTATATATGATAAAACAACTAGAATGTTTGCAAATGTTCCAAAGCTGCATTCCACTTGTGAATCACACTTTTAGGGATCTTCATGTTCTGTATGTATAATTATCCCTCACATCAAGCATATCTCTGTTTTATTGCTGATTGAATTGTCAGTTCAATAGCAATGAAGCAATGTCTTCAGAGCCACTGACTGCCAAGGACAATTTTAGATCCAACCCGATCTACGTGCTACTGAATCAGCAAATGTACCAGGAGCAAAACATGGGATTTCTTTAGTCTTCCAAATAGTAGCAGGTAGAAGATAAGAAGATGGAAAACAAGAAAACAATTAAAATGAAAATTTCAATTTGTAACAGAAAACCAATTTCCAAAACTCAAGTAGCTCGGACTTATGGTGAGGTGAAATAAACAGTATTTTTCGTCTTTCCTTCTCAAGTGTCAACCAGCATAATACACGGAAACACCACATGGATCATGTCTGTGTGGCCTTTCCACCCAAAGTAATGGTCTATCCTGCCTTCCTTTGCTTAACTCAAATACTTTTGAAATCAGTTTAAAGTTTCTATCAACTTCATTTGAATGGTCACATGGAATCTTGACTCAGGAAACCAGAGAGAGATGTCTAAATCAGAGAAGGGGTAACTTCAGTATAAGATCAGAATATATCCATGGGTGGAGGTTCCACAACCAATATGGGCAAACTTATAACCATTTTAAATTCAAGCTATAAATAACAATTTTTTTTAAAGTTTGGAAGTTTCAAAAAAATTATAACTAAGTTGAAGATTTTAAAAAAAAAATCCTGAATCAGGAAAGCAATTGTGCCCTTGCTGGCAGTTCCTATTTCTCAGTCTTACGCAAACTAGAACATATACCTACATATATATGTATAGTATATATATAAATAGTATATATACACATATATACATTTTCCTGCCCCACAGTCACCATTCAAACAATTACACGTGCTTCTTATTGCTCAGTTTGTCTAAAAATTACTTGCAGTTGTGTTGTGTTGAACTGAGGTGGATTTGAAGAAGTGCTTGCATATTTTTGGGGAAGTTGGTAGAAAACGTTGTTGGAATACAGAGTTATTCGTTCCAGGACCAGAATGGGCTGATTGGAGAAGAGTTATTGAATGTTTTCTTTACAAGTGAGAAAGAATGTTGCAAAACAGTGATATAAAATTACCAAATAATGACAATCCTTTTACAACCACTCTATGTTCTCCCTGGGGAGGTACAAAAAAGCATTAAGCAATGTAATATTTTGGAGGAACTATTTCACTTTTTTATTTGCTTATCATACTTGTATATTACAGCTAACTGAAAATTTATTCAAGGTGTAAATGTAGCACTTGAAATTATTATTTTTATTAATCATAATTTTTATTACTATTTTGCCTAACTAAACAGCAATTTTTGTGGGTTTTTTTTTTCTCAAAATGAAATTTATTTTGAAACTCTGAATTTTTACACAGATACATGGTCCTAATTAATATGTAGCTGAGATAAGTGCTTTTTCCTCACCTTAAAATCGGTCATTCAGATTATGTATTCAATAAACTTTTTCTTTACACCTGTAGAACATGTGTGTGGACATCATCTCAAGAGAGAAATTGTAAACATAGAAGGACAGGAATTATTGACGGTGTAATTAATGATCTGGAGGAACTCCTATATGAGAAATCGCTGTGAATATCAAAGGTAACATTTTCAAAACTTTTGGTTCATATTTTTATAAGTAATATTTGCCATTTTAGAATCTTAAATATTTGTACTGTGGGCACAGGAACTTTGAAGGAGACTACGAGGCAGATGAGCCCAGAACTTTTTCTTTCTCATATCTTTGAAATCTGCACAATATGTTGCAGAAGCTTTCCTTCATTCTTGAACTATCTGATATCCTAAAGGTTGGAAAACTGGGTACTCTATAAAGATGCAAAGTAGAAATGAATGCAGGTCTTCTGACATGCTAAATCTCCTATTAATTTGTAACAAAAAATAACCTTCTTCTCTGACTCTTTTTTAAAAGAAAAACATTAATGTTCTTCCTAAGAGACCTATGTGAATACTCCAAGACACGATGAGAGAGTCCCAAGCTGAATATCCACATCAGACAAAATAAAAGGATTCTGATCTTTATAAAAAGGAAGAAAGGTCTAGTGTTGAGTTAAACTTTGCAGACATTACCTGCAAAAACCTCAAGGAAAGCAAGATTTAAAATACTTATGAAGTATTAACTAGCTGTGTGGGCTGCAGAAAGGAAGAATTGTTTCCATTACCTACATTAATTTCATCTCTCATTTTGCTCCATGCTGTATTGCAGAACTTTTTTTATTAGCACTCGACAGATTTCAGTCCCAGGAAAATCATGGGGGAAGTCTTCCTGAAAGCCATTTCAAGGCTCCTGAAGGAGTAGAAAATTATTGGGATCAATGTAGCTCTGACAGCATTAAATGTGAATATATTCTGTGCAATATTAGAGGACCAGAGTCAGTACCTGAGAGGAGCAATCATTCTGCTTTACTCTGCTTTTTTAGAATACATCTAGAATGTTGCATCCAGTTTGGGGACCCCAATACTGGAAAGATTTTGATCAGCTGGAGCAGGTTGATCAGAAGGCCACCAAGATAGCTGGGTCTGGATCACTTTTGTGCTGTGAGGAGGGGCTGAGGGAGCTGAGCTTGTTCCATCTGGAAAAGGATCACTGCAGGGAACCTAACAGGAGTTTTGGTACCTATGAGGGCTGAGAAGTTTGCTGAAGCAAGACTTCTTTGCTAATGTTCTGAGCTGAAAAATGAAACAATGGTCATAAATTTACATGAGAGGTTTTGACTGAATATAAGCAGAAAAATTATGAGGGTAATAACTAAAAATGGTTGCCTGAGAGGTTGCAGGTTTCCAAATCCAACCATAAAAAACCCTGAGGCGTCTGATCTGAATTCAGTGTGGACTGCTTTGAGCATGACTTTAGATTATGGACCTCCCAAAGTCCTTTGCAATCTGATCAACTCAGCAATTCAGTGATTTTAATGGCATCAGCCACTATGAGAGTCCATAAGCTGTTAGACTAAATACTTAGTAGCCTCACAACTTCTAAAGAATCATGCAGTGCACAGCCCAGTGATGTTCAGGTTTTGGCTCCCTTCTCTGAGAGAGAAGTGTTCCTCCAGCAAAGAATATGCAATTAATCCCATGATGGGATTCAATATTTTCCCAGCTAACTTGTAACACAAAGCAGTTTTAAGTATCATTTGTTGCAGAGCTAGCACTGTAAAGCTGCCTGTCCTGTTCTGCTCTTAAGTCTCAATGTTGTATTTTTCCTAGACAGATGCCAAATTGATAAAAATCTGATTTTTCTGCACAGATGTTCCAATTGAATCCTGATTGCTATAACCACATTAGGAAACAAAGAGAGGCATTATGGTTGGAAGTTGGTTTTTTTTCCCTTCTTAATATCCAGATTGTTGGTGTGAAGGTCTCTAGTCTTTGTTTTGGCTTCCACTTGCAAACTGGGCATTGACATCTGCTAATTGCGCGCTTCTAAGGGAATTTAGTTTAAAATATACTGTATATACAAGGCCAAATTCACTGTGTCACAAAGGCGAGATTGTTTTCTTTCTCCTATTTTGTATTTACAGCTAAAGCAAATTGGAAGGAAACTGGTAACTGTCATGAACTGGAGAGTTAGAGCAACAATAGATATAATCAAATAAAACTTCACTAATGGATCCAGTTGCAAAAGATGAATTAGCAGCTGCTTACTCAGAGCATCTACACAGAACTTTTTTGATCCCCAGTTTTGGACTGTGTATGGACTAAAAAAGCTATGAAAAGAAAACTTTATTAAACCTGTACTACATCGAGAACCCTGCAGCCAAAGGCACACAGGAAGTACACCAGAGGCAGCTTAAACATGGGTATTTTGGAGCTACTCATGGTATATTTAAGAACTGTGCGTCAGGGTGCAGTGGAGTTCCTGGGAGCTCAATGAAAGTGAAAAAAGATACCTTACCTGCTGAAACCTGAGTTCAGCTCCCTGAGTTTCTCCTGTAGCAGCATAGCTGATGAAATCATCAGACGTCAAAGCTGAGCGAGATGATTTTTCCTAGAATCTTGCCCTTCCTTGAGACGAGGAGGCAAACAGGCAGACTCTCATGACTCCTAATGACTTTCTGCATTTTGTGAATGCAGATTTGGTTCCTCTTTCTCTCCTTAAATCAGAGGAGTAGCCCATAGCTTACCCTCAGCTGTGCTTTTGTAATTGGCTGTAAGTGGAGCAGAAGTGAAGAGCTTTGTGAATGCCAAAAGCATGATTTTTGTCCCACCCACACAAATGTTAATCTGAAGTCACTGGAGTCTCTGGTGCAGAACTTCTGTACGCAAGAGATATATCGAACTGCAATAGTCGCTATTGCCTGGAATATCTGGGAGGTTACACACAGCTGCAGGGGAGAAGCTTGCTTACTGCAATCTTTTGTTTTACTTATTTGAATGTACTTTTGCACTGGAGTGTTGTGCCAAATGCGACAGAGGCCTCATACAGAGCCCTGCAATCCTTAAATGCTCTTTCAGTCTAATGCACTAAAAAAGGGGAAACTCTCACCTCAGCCGCCCTGCTCCATTTTGAAGAACAGACTCTGTGGAGTCACCCTCAGCTCTTGGCTTGTCCCCCTCATGGTACAGCTGCCCCTTCCTTCACTATGACAATAGGGAATGAAAACTTTCTCTTCTGCAAGTAGTCCCAGTTCCCAGCGTTAATTTCAACAGATTTTAAGATAGGGTTAGGTAGAGGAAACTGATTTACTCCCCTCAGTTGTTACTTACCCTGTCATTGTATCGCATTCAGTTTATTTCGTTTATGTTCAGTCTTGATTAACAAAATATTTCAGAAAAGACAAGTGGTTCTTCTGAGGCAGAAACTCTTTATTGTTGCAGTGTAACCATTATGGTGTCCGCTCATCTTATCTCAGAAAAAGGAAAAGATGGTGGAGCCACCTCTTTATGTCTTTCAGTTTTTTAGTTCGTCAGCATTCCATATGTCATTAACATCATTTAACTCGGATTTAGAATCATGAGGCTTCACTTTCCAGAAATGCTCTCTAACAGTGAAGAGAGGCTTGCTATCTCTATTTCCCTTCTTTAAGAAAACAAATAACTAAAGAGTGAAAAAAAAGATAAACTCTTGAATATATCTTTAAGATAAAACTTATTATGAGTTAAATAAATGTTATCTTTTCAACTCTAATGCATTTGTAAAAGCAGTGACTTATTAGAAAAATTAAACCTGGTAATGTTATGACTTACGGAAAAATCCCCTAATATTTAATTAACAAAACAAGTATTTTCTCCAAATTTTAACCATTTCAAAATGAGAACAAAATTATCCCAATTATCAAGTTCTGAAAGGTACTTACAAGGCTTAACATCGGTTATGATTCTTTGGAAAGTCTATGGCCTTTTGAAAAATTCTAAATTACAGAATAATTTTTCTGTTAATTTTAATTAGAGCATATCCTGACACTTCGTTAAAATTCCATACAACTTACTGCTGGCTTCATTGTATTAAATTTCATAGAACTTCTCCATAAAGTTTTTGTCATATCTTGTTAGGACACATATCTTGTTAGGACCTGATTAAGAAGAGTCATGTGTTCCCATTTGTTTGGGTGCACCTGCTGGAGATGAATTGATGGTGTCACCAGGTGCTGTAATTGAGGGTAAATGTAAGATATTATTTGCTGGTTTTGCAGTGGAATTGTCTTGACTTTGAAATTTAATTTTGTCTGATATACACACTCTGTAATCAGTTTTGTAGAATAGTTTTTGCAGAAATATTAATGACAGGGATGTCTGGAAGGTTAAGCTTTGCCTAAAGCACTTCCTATAGATGTGATAACATAGACTAGCTTGCGTATGCATATGCGTATGTTCTCCCCACTCCCCCCAGTGGAGAGAACTAAGTTTTGTTCTTATTATAAAGTATATAAATTATATAATTCATATATTATATAATTTATAAAATTATAAAAATTTTTAATGGGAAATATGTGTGCCAGTATTGACAAGAAACAAGGAGAATTTTTGGCAGATTTAATACATGGGCTACTGTTCCTGTTGCAAAAAAATCAATTGTTTTCTTCTTAACAATCCTTTTATACATCATCAATTACTACATTTAGGTAATTTTTGTACTAGGTAAACTGAACTAATCAGATCTAATAGCCCATCTGTTCTTAAGAAAAAAATAGTACTTTCTACCAAAAATATGCACGATGTAAAAATGTCTACAATTGAATTTAACTCGTAGGTGAGAAAATATATTTCAGAAAAAAAGCAGGTGAGCTCCATCTTGTAATTTATGTCAAGTTTACTTTCTTTGCACTAATAATGGAGGATTTTTTGGCAACTTTTCTTAAGGAGTGATGTTCCAAATGGATTTTTTAACCATTAAGTTAAGATTTGTTTCTTATCTATTTCCAGCATCTATACAGGGTGATATTCTGGATCTAGTGGCAACAGAGCGATTTTTGTCAATATCTTCACCAGTTCCAGGTTTTCACTTACATGTACCACCAAACTACTTCTATTCTTCATCCAAATAGATGATAAATCTATGTATGTGTCACATATTTTCATATCTTCCTTTAGCTTATTTTATTTAGTGGGTTCAGAGATAGACAATCATTTATTTTCTAGATATGAAGTTTATGAAGTTTTCTAAGTGACTTTGCAAGAAATCTTTGATTACAAGATAACTCTTCAAGCGCTCTAGACAAAACTCATTTCCTATGATAATTCAATTGTTGTGTTATACAATTTTAATTTTTTAAGCCTCTGACAATGGCTGAGTTTTATTTCTAAGTTCTTAAGAGCCCATAAAGAACTTCCAGTGCTATTCAGAGAAGTTGTGGACTCCCCATCCCTGGAAGCATTTTAGACCAGTTTGGATGGATCTCTGACCAACTTGGTCTAGTGGAAGGTGTCCCCACCCATGGCACAGGGTTTGGAAGTAGATCATCTTTAAGGTCCCTTCCAGCCCAGGCCATTCTATGATTCTACGTTATAACTTTGTTTTCCTCTTCATGAAAGGGAAAAATATTAAAGTTTCAAACCTGTGTATAAAAACAACAGCAAGAAGGTGCAATGGCATGAAACTCCTCTACCAGGGTTGCACTTGCTGCCTAGAGCTGTTGCTAATTTGCAGGGGAGGGGCGCAATCATTTTCTTACAGCCATACTCTGTTTGCTGATGGTGACGGAGGGCTAAGACTCCTTTCACTTCTCCCAGTAATTCTACTGCAAGGGAGAACAAAGTCCTTAAGAATGTGTCTTTGCTTGGGAAAATTTACCCAGAAGCACACTGTTTATGTACTTCTTATCCATATGGTCCTGTACTGCTTTGCTAAATACTGTAATGTAAGTTTTCCCTCTCATTTTTTATCTTCTTGTGTTAGGAAAACCTGATTTAGGGCTTATTGATCTTGGAAAAAGCTTGTGATTTTCTTTTAATGTATGTGCATGAGGCATTCAGACCCAACTACACCATCCTGTTTTAATTCATCTTCAAGAGACTATAGCCTTCAGAAGATGTTCAGAACCATGAATTTATAACAGTTAGTTACTGGAGATTATGGCCATTGGAGAACGATGTACAAAAGATATTTAATGGAAATAGTAGTGAGGAATGTTCACAGACATTGAAACTTGATAATACACACTGTCAAACTGTTAAAACAATGCCTTCAACAGTTTTCAGCCACGCCAAATAGTGGTCTTTGAAATAATTTCAAGGCACAGTGTTGGAATGAGCATACACCAAGGACCATTCTCAGTCTGGATGTAGCTGTCCTGTTTTGGAGGGGAAAAGAGTTTAGCAGTTTGGCCATGAGCTATTTGGTGCCAGCTGAGTTCAATGCCAAAGAGCCATTCCAGGCACATTTATTAGCATAGCTATAGCCAAAATAATCCATGTATTGTACATTTTGGCAATTTTTCCCCATTCTCTTCCAGCCCACTGCTCACAGTTTTAGTGCCCTGGAAGAAAGCAAAGGATTTAGTATAAACTGGTTTCAATCCAGAGAGCCATACAGCAACTTATACCTAAAATCAACAGATTCTCCTTCTAAAGCAGTAGTATGGTGGAGTAACAAACTCAAGTTAATGCTCATCAAGTATTCAATTGAAGCATTTCAGTGAAAACATTTCTGGACTCTGGAGATCATCTGTGACTTTTGTGTTGAGATCATCAGGTACTGTTGTGCACTTTCTGAGAAACATTAAAGTGCCTACCACTGACAGGAAAGGTTACCTACCCAGACCTGTGATCTCCAGCAAGCTGGGAGCTCTGTCGAACAGAACACCCAACATGACTGAGATGAGCTGCAGAAAGAAGCAGTGGTAGCTCCCATCTGCTAAGCTTACGTCTGTCTACTGTAGGGAGATTTGCTGCTTTATAGCACTCAGATCTGGGACTTCGGGAAGAAGCTTCTGGGGCTGACTAGCCCTTCTAATCCCATCCACTGCTGCACTTCCATGTGTGCGTTACTTCCAGGGGAATACCCAAAGCGTATCAAACATGACTACATGACTGAGTGCAAGAGCCAAAAGCATGGAAGTAGGGACAGTTTACTCCTTGATCCTTACAGTAAAGGAAATCACAGAATAGTTTAGATTATAAAAGACCTTTAAGACCATTGACTCCAACCCTTAAGCCAGCACTGCCAAATACATCACTAAACAATGTCCCTAAGAGCCACATCTACATGTCTCTTAAACACCTGCAAGGTTGGTGATTCAATCCCTTCCCTGGAGAGCCTGTTCCAATGCTTGGTAATCTTTACAGTGAAGAAATGTTTCCTAATATCCCATCTAAACCTCCACTGATGCAACTTGAAACCATTTCTTCTTGTCCTATTGCTTGTTACCTGGCAGAAAAGACCAGCTCTCATTTCACCCCAACCTATGCTTGAGTACTTTAGAGCACAGTAAGGTCTCCCCTCAGCCTCCTTTTCTCCAGGCTAAACAAGACCAGTTCCCCAGATGCTTTTGAAGGGCCTTAGGAAAGGGTTTTAGGAGTTCTTCATTGGTCCTACAGTCAATGCCTGGTTTCACACCAGATGCGGACAAAGGACACAGGGTGATTTGAAGGAGAGAGGCCTCAGAAACACTGTTGTTGCAGTGGTAACACAGCAGTGCACAACCAGACCATGAAGTTTGTGGAATACACTGGTGACAACTTCCCAACACAGGTGACTGAGGAGCTGATAAGATTTAAAAAAATTTCTGCTGGAGCTGGTTCTTACAAACAAGGAAGAACTAGTTGGGGGTTAGAGGTGGGATCAAGTTTGGCAGCAGTCACCATGAGGGTGGTCAGCAGAGGAAGGAGCAAGGCAAATAGCAAGATCACATCTCTAAACATCAGGAAACCACGTGTTTGGCCTGTTCAAGCATCTTCTTAGAAGAACCCTGTGGGGTACAGTCTTTGATAGAAGGGAATTTCAGCAAAGCTGGGGTTTTTTTCAAGAATCAGCTCCTCCAAATGCAAGAACAGACTATCTCCATGTGCAGAAAAGCAAGAAAGGTTGTTGGCACTCTTGCATGGAGAAACAAGAAAAAAGAAGCAAGAGGTGGGAGAAATAAGAGGTGGGACCAGAGTCAGGTAGCTCATAAAGCATGCAGGGACATTTTTCAAGCATGAAGAAAAGGAAAGCCTAGAGAAAATATGGATCCACTGTTGAATGGGATGCAGGACTAGATGAAAAAGAAAATTGGAAAGGCCAAACAACTCTGTGCCTTTTTCTCCTCAGTTTTTACTGGTGAGACTAGTGGCTCCTGCAATTAGTAGAAAAGTCTGGAGGAAATTATTTTCTTAGCACTGTACAAAGTAATAATCATGCAAGAGTAATTATTTCTTTATTCATTAAATTTTTCCTATGTAAAGAGTGAGCAGACCTAAATGGCAAAGAACACATTGATGTTTGTTAATGTTAGGATAGTTCATTGGTAGTTAGGATAGTCTGATAATGTCAGGATACGTTCATCGACATATCCATTTTTCTCCTCCTGAAAAGGTTATTCTAATGATGGATGAACATCTAAAGAAGCTCAGGATTGTAAGCAATATTGATAAATGTATGGTAGCTTAGATAGTTTATTCATCTTAGGTCAATTTTTTTTAATTACACCATGCATCCAATAGTTGTCTACTTCATTTTTTGGGCTGCTGTTTTTTTCTTTAATGTGCCTGTGTGCTTGCACCACCTCAGAAGCCCAATGTAAGTTTAAATATTTCCTATCCATTTATTTTTGTTTACTTCTTTCTGGACCACCTTTAGAATCTGTCCACCATTTTACAGTAAATGAAACAGAAGATTACAGTATTTTTCTTGCTCATGGTAGGTGTCATGGAAAATAGATTATTACACTATGGGTCAGTCACTGACTCTTTAAGCTGTTTTAGGTGCTCTTTTTTAATGTAAAGATGCAATTTATGCCTCCACAAAAAATGATTTCGTTTCCCTTAGATGTCCTTACATATGTTCATTATTACATTACTGATCACCAACAATTTCATAAAGATCTATTAACAGTAGTTAAGCTGATTGTCTCACCAATGGAATTGGTTTTACATTATATGTTTGCAAATAAAATTTTAAAAATGCAAAAATGAAACTTCAACAGATATATAATCATACACAGGATGGGAACAAAGAAGTCTTGCTTCATTCTGATATTGCAGAAAGGAACTGAAGACTAATATTTAAGCACTCATGTCCCCATTTATAAGTTATGAAACCCCTGTCTATAGAGAAATCCATTTTTATTAAACATAATATTCAAACTTCAGATACCGGAAATGAGTTCCATTCATTAAATACACAGAAGAAATAAAATTTTTTGTTTTCTTAGTATTACCCGAACATAAGTTATTCTTTTTTCCCTTTCTATTCGATTACATCAGTCTTGCTTTGTTATTCAATTTCTGTAATACTCATGGTAATTGGAGTATTTCCTCTCATTATGCTTATTATTATATCTCTTACTACTTTTGTACCTGCATCTGTTTTAATAAGGAATGATTAAAATTGTAAAACTGATAATCGTTGCAATATTTTGATTGGCCACTTTAGTATTTATATTTGACAACAAAGAAAGGATGGGAGTTTTAACCAAAACTATTGATCTTGTTTGCAGTCCTGCAATAGTAACATGAACAGCTCTCTTCCTTTTAAAAGGAAAAATAGTAACCAAAATGCTAATGCCACTCTCCTGTTCAAACTGTTGTAAATAACCCACTCCTACTGTGCAAATTTTACTTCTGCAGGAATACAAATGAGAAAATTCTTCCAGAATACTCAAATACAGAAAACTTTGTAAACAGATTTTCTATGCACACAAGTCATAAGTTATCTAACAAATAAATCATACTTCATCAGCTCTGATCAAGGCAATTCATTCTGATATAAATTAAAATTGTAACTCTAGTTTTTTGATTAATATGGTTCTCCCAGTGTATAACAAAATCATGTTTCTCCATCTTCCAGTTTTTAAGTGGTATTTCTAATGTTTTTTCATATATCTAAACTTTTCTTAAAGCATACTTGAACATTGGAATTTTTATTCAGGGAGAAATGTTTTTTCAAGAGATGAAAGCACTGATGGTAGTTGAACCACACAGATACAGCACAAACATGAAGAAAACACTTCATAATCAGAACATCACACCTAGGTGAGAGGAGCAAGCTGTGTGATCCTTGTAGTGTCACACACATTTCATAGGAGGAATGAGTTTGTATCAGCATGAAAATCTAACTGCAGAGTCTTTGTGCAATTTAGACTAGAAGAGCCTTCTGGAGATCTTCTCTTCCAGCACCTCACCTGAAGGGTCAGCTTAAAAGAGATTGCTCAGGATTTGAACAAGAAAACTTTGAATACTTCCATTAGTGAAGCCTACACACCCAGGAGAACCGCTTCTGACCACACTCATGGTAATTTTTTTTCTAATGTCAAATTTAAGTGTTCCTTGTTGCAGGATGTGCTTGTGAACTGTCATCCTGACTCTGCCCACCTCTAGACAAAGTCTGGCTCTGATTTCTGTATGCCTTCTCATTAGACAGCTGTAGACAACAGTAAAATCCCTCTGAGTTGCCTCTTCTCTAGGCTGAACAAATCCCATCCCCTCAGTCTCTCTGTCTATGCCGTATTCTCCAGCCTCATGACCACACTGGTGCCTGTCCACCTGTCTCAAATAAATGGGCCAGTGTCCCTTTTTGTATCAAGGAGCCCAAACCTGGACACAGTGCTCCAAAAGGGATCTCAAAAGTATCATCAGAGAAGACACTCCCTTGTGCTACACTCCTGCTTGTGCAGCCCAGGATGTCATTGGCCATCTCTGCTTCCAGGACACACTAATGAACCACATTCAACTTTTTTCCACCAAGTGTCGCCTGTCCTTTCTGGCAAAGCTGCTGTCACCTGACCCCTGCCTGGTCAGTGGGATTATTCATTCCAAGGTGCAAGACTTTGCATTTTACCTTGTTGAACTTCAAGAATTTCACATCCAAGTTCCTCCAAACTTCTGATGAGGTTTCTCTAACAGCACCCCTGACTTATGATTTTTGAAACACTCCCTCAGTTTGGTATCGTCTGTGAAATTGTTAAAGGTCTGATCATTCTCTTGATGAGAGAGACACACTCATCATTCATGTTGTTAATAAAAGTGTTAAAAGTGTTAGGTCTGATGTTTACCCCTTAAAACACCATTGATGATCAGCTGCCAGCCAGGCTTTGTACTTTTGATGAGTCTGGTGGTCTATAAAATTTCCACCCATTTATACACTCCAGATTCAACCACATGGCTAACAGTACATCATGACAGATCATATCAAAGGCCTTGCTAAACTTCAATATATACAACATCTACTGCTCTCCTTCTCAAAACCAGGCATGTAATCCTAGGAAGCTAATGGGCTGGGGAGGCATTCTGCCTATCTCTTCTTGCCTGCAGGTGCTCAGGTATGGCTTTCAGATGGATTTCTTTCATAATCTTCCCCAGAACTGAGCTTTGAGAAACTTCTGCTTGTTCTTCTTGAAGGTGGGTATATGTACACTTTCCACCAGGATCATGGACCTACAAGGCCAGCAGCAGACCTGAACAGTAAAATCAAAGGTGAGGAAATAGAGGCTGAGTACTTCAACCTCTTCCAATTACTCCAACTTTAGATTAATTAGGCTGTTTTGGAAGAAGATGATATACACCATTTATTTATGGAGACTGGAGTGCCATGAGGAAGAAATACTTAGATTCAGAGGGAGTTAGTGCTATTAGAGGTCCAACAACAATGATAGGCACCAATAAACAGAGAAGGATGGATTTCTCTGTATTTTGGTTAGGAATAAACCAATCAATTTTCTTTCTTACTAAAAATGTGAAAAATAAATTTCCAAATAAGTTGTTTTTTTTTTAAATGTAATTTAAACTTTCTCAGAGAAGTCTTTATGTCTAAGAAATTCTTATAAAAAAGGAACAGATCCCAGCTATCCAAAATAGCCATCCACACATTGTTATAATTTTGAATCATTCATGATCCTGAGTTTTCGTAATTGGTACGAATCTTTGCAGTTCCTTATTTTCTGTTACCCTGATTTTATATTGTTAATATAAAACACCAAACCCCTTATTTTCTGATACATTTAGCAAGAGGGGGTTTTTGCAGGAAATTATTGTATGTGACTATGTGGGAGGCACACACACAGAAAAAGGGAATTGTCCCTTCCTAGATTTTCAGAGGAGATTAGAATAATGTACATGGAGTAAATACATGTTATGTATTTAAACAGTGTAGCTCAAAACACAAGGAGGTCCTTTAACTGCCTTAGGGTGTAGATCTACAAATCTTTGGAAAGTAGGTATTTATAATGGTTTTCTCTTTGATAAATGGCATGTGGATTGTTTTTTTTCTTGCTTGCTCTTCTCCAAAAAAAGGGAATCTGGAGAAAATGAACCCCTGTGTATAATGGTTTAGCAGTTAGAATACTCACTCATAGACATAAAGAATTTAATTTTAAGTCCTTCTGTGACTGATGAGGTTCAAATCCACAGACCAACGTCTGTTGAGACCGTGCCCCAAGCACCTGATTATCATCCATTCTGCACGACAGAGTGAGGAGCACATTCCACCTCTTATCCTGAAGCTGTTTTCTTTCATTGCGAGGAAAATAATATATTGGGTCAGAGAAAGAGCATCTGAGGAAGCCTGACTCTGTAACAGAATACTGAGGACTTTGCTCTGCAAAGGATTTGGATCCCAAAAGGGGTTTTGTGTCTTGCATTAAACAGATATTAAATAATATGAGCTGAATATAATCCCCAGAGCTGAGACCAAAATATAGTACTGTTCCTTCCAGAATGAGGACTCTAACCACACTGGATATAACTTATGTATTTCTATGTTACTTTGAAAGCAGACCATTATTGTTCATGCTGTTTCTGGAGACTATTCAAATAAACAACTTGAAACTTCTGGAGTAACTGTTCTGAACCATGAATTCCCAAGCTATGATGGACAAACAGCTCAAAGTCCACTTTCATCTCAAGAGACTGGTAAAGAGAGGATCAGTTCTGTAATGATTTCTTAAATCTGACATTTAATTTACAAAAAACTTCAAACAAGTTAAGGAAACCAATCTGGGGAAGTCTTATTCCTCAGTGTTTTCTTATCCACTTTAAAAGCTGCAATCGGTATTTAGGGTATATTCCAGAGGGGGGAAAAAAATTATTATCTAAGTCTTCTTCTGTTTACTTTTAAATTAGGAGGGGTAGGTGAGCTGTGAAACCAGAGCAAATCCCATGTATTGACCCATGAAATAAGCAAGCAAAAAATTGAGTCCGGGAAGCTGTCTCTAAGGAAAGCAAATACTCTGAAGGCCTGAATTCAAAACTGATTTTGCTGAAAATATTTACCATGGATTACAGCAAATTATGTGTGAAGCAAGCACTTCATAAATGACATATATATATATATACATACATATATATACATACATATATATACACACAAAATCCTTATAAACAGACCAACAGGGAAGGAAGCCTATTTGCTGAAATATATCATTTTTATATATTAGAAGAGATAACTTGTGACCAGACAGTTCAGCATAAACCTTATTCAAACATCAAATCAGATGTGAAGCTGTGAGCTGGGATGGTACGCATTTTGATTGCAGCTAGAAATCTACGATAGGTAGGAACTGAACTTCCAAAGAACACTGATGAAAGAGCCTTTTTCATCAACCAGCTTCCAACATTAATTTGCATTCACATAAGTATAGCAGATGGATGTTCTTAATTTGTTACAAAGTTTCTGCAAAGATTAGGTCTAATTTTTGCCTAATTTTCTTCCCCCACTGTTAAATGGACCACCCCATTCACTCCCTGTTAGTTAAATTGATTCTACATGAATAAGATAAAAAGTTCATTCATTTCAAATCTTTTTATCACTTCCTTTGATTCTTCTTCCCTTAAACTCTTCAACTAACTTAGACTAACTGCCTTGATTCTGAAAGCCTAATTATAAAGCAAAAAGCTTGTATTACTTTAAATCAGTCAGATTTTCAGAAGTTCCTGAGCACTACCACATCCCCTGTAGCTTGCTTTTGATATGCTTCCTATTTGTTCTCTGTGGTGAGAACGGAATTTCTGTTTACTGCTTGTACAGCGCCAATGAAGACAGGGATTAGGATCACCACAGGAACATCCAAACACAGGTTAAAAGATCTAAACCACTTTCCTACGAAGACAGTTTGGAGAGTTGGGGTTGCGGAGGAGAAGGCTCTGGGGAGTACTAAGAGAAGCCTTTCAGTGCCTAAATTGAGCCTTATAAAAAGCTGAAGAGGGACTTTTGATGAGCATATGTAGGGATGGGACAAATAGTAATTGTTTTAAAAGAGAACAGTTTTAGATTAGATATTAGAAGAAATTCTTTACTGTGAGAGTGGTAAGGCACTGGAGCAGGCTACTCAGAAAAGCTGTGGATGCTTCATTCCTAGAAGTATTCGAGAGATTCAGTATGGATGGGGCTCTGAAAAACCTGGTTTAGTGCAGCATCTCCTTGCCTGCAGCAGGGAGTTTGGAACTAGAGGATCTTTCAGGTCCCTTCCAACACAAAGCATTCTATGATTCTACAATTCCTAAAATAAGCATGCAAAGACCACCCTCCAAAGATGTTCAGCTTAGAAATTTTTTTTGGAGCATCCCAAGCATTAAAAAGCCAAAACCCCATCTTTAATGGTATTTCTAGCATTTCCCACTTTGTGACAGGACAGAAACCGAAAGGGGGAAAGAACAAGAAAGTTAATATATTCAGATGTATATGATTTGCAATATTTATGCTAGTCTGAGCTAAGTCATTCGCTTCTGTTGGTTTCTGCTCCGTTACAGCCATAGTGGCCAAGAAAATCAGAACTTTGTGTCTCAGTGTTCCCTTGTATTGTGGTGTGAGTACTCAAAAACTGGGAACAAGCTGAGACAGACCACAGCCTTAGTTTCTTCTTTCAACACCAGGTAATAAGAAGAACAAACATCACCAACTAGAAGTAATTGTGAGTGGAATTACTCCCTCGGAAGACATTACATCTAATGACATAATTCACTGAACAAGAGGCTAGAGAGGGATTTAGGAATCTTGAGTTTCTCTGTCAGAAATTCACAATGTGCACTCAGCAAAAAAAGCCACCTCTGCTGGTTGTCTATGACCGTTCTACCTCTAGCTTTCCCTTTCTTTTAATTATCAAGTTTTATGTCCTGTTCCATGCCTGACACAATGGGATAGTGCTCTTAGCTGAAGTCTGATGGGGTTCCTGTGCCAGATCATGTAGGGGCGCTTCAATACCTTGTAATTTAACTGACCAATTTCCATAGAGTCTTTCATTTACAAGTTTTGACCAATAACAATTATTGATTACACTGTCACCATTCTCTATGCTATCTGTACTACTTTAATGTGACAGTTATCTGTCTGTAGATGTCCTGTTTAAAATTAGCTGCTGCAAGAAGGCAAATAGTGCCCATAGCAGAAGAGAGTGTTGGCAGAAGGAAAGAACTAATTATGATCAAACTGCTTGCGGCAACATTGCCTTACTGCAGTAGATATGTTTTATGGAAAAAATAATTTTTATTCCTTTCAAGGATTTTGCTGGAGGAATCCCATAAGTTATTCTTAAAGACAGTGGGACCTGGACTTTTACAAGTTTCCAATTCTAAGGTTTCCCAGTGTGGAGTTTCCAAAAGCACATGTTCATCCTTTAGTACAGTTGTTAGTATTGAATATCTTCTGGGCATTGTACTTTTTTCCTGTTCCATTAATTTTAACAAAAACGGTGAAATCTTCCTTAGTTTCTTGCATTTTTTGCTTTTTACTTCCAAATTTTGCCATTCACATTAGCGAGAAATGGATTTTGCCTGCAATGAACAAGAAATCTTTATTTCAAAAGTCCTTTCAGTCTGAGCTGTTGCAAGTTTAGATGGAGTTACTAAATTTAGAGCTGATTCATTATAGTTTTAAAATAAAATAAAAAGTATCTTTCGGTCCCTCCCTGGGCTGCGTGCCAGAGGAGAGGAGGTCGCCGGGGCAACCGGGCGGGTACTCCGGAGCTCTTCTCCCTGGGAGGATGGCTCTCCCCGGCTGGCTCTGTGGGAGGCTCTCAACCTCAGGTCCGTCTGCCTGCTAGCTGGTGGTATGGGCGCAGGGAACAAAAGAGTGAGAGAGCTGTCTCCGGTGGCAGGGTTTATTGAAGGTCGGGCTCGGGTTCGGGTCGGCAGGAGGAGGACAGCAATGCAGGGGATCCACTCGAGAGACCCCGAGGTTCCCGGGACACGCGGTTTTAAGGGGAACAGACAACCAATGAGAACACAGCAAGGGGGCGTCAACAGAACATAAGTAACCAATCATTACAACTCAAGGGTGGAACCAAAGACTACAGACACAGGTGGAACCAATCATAACTTAGAGAACATAGAACTTTCTGGAACTGGGGGAGGAGAGGGGAGGGTCGCCACGCCCAGTACCACCCCCCGGCCCTGACGGGCAGGGAAAGTGCCAGAAGAAGGGGCAGGGCAGAGGTGATTGTCACCCGTGGGACCAACCCCAGAGGTGTGTTCACACCCTGGACTCCTGCCCCCCGAGGCTGTCAGTATCTGGGTCGGCCCGGGAAGGGACGGGACTTCGGGGGTGTACCCCAACAATTCATTTTCCCTTTTCACTACTTAATGTCCTCAGTAAAAACATAACAATGGTTTAAGAACTTGGTAAGACCAAGAGTGATGATGATCACTCCTTACAGTGAGCTTAGACTGCTGGTGGCAAACCCTGACAGAGCAGGGGAAACATCTTTGCTATCTCATTGCTTTCTGGTTTAATTACTTTATTGCTTCCATTGTTGTACTAGATTTTAGGAGATTTATTTTCTGAAACTCACAGGAAAGGAAAGTACTATTACTCATACTTTACAGATGGAACTGGTAAACACTGATAAGCAATAAAACGGACATAATTGGAAATAATTGGATATAATTGTATTCTAGATACAGCTTTCAAATCCAGAACACATTGCAAATATCTGTTATGATAGGCTTGAGTATAATTTGATCATGTCTTTGATCAGCAGAATGGATATTGCAACAACTCTTATGAACTTTTAGCTCTTTTTCTTATCTGTTCTTCTTGCTTAATGTTGAGCACTGGATGTTTTTAGATAATTTCTTGGTTCATTTCATTCATTATTATAATGTATTTTAAAATACACTGATTTTTCATCCTAAATGACCTGATTATTTTCTACAGGCTTCCCACTGTCACTCATCACAAATTTCCATTTCTAAGAAACTCACTCTAGTATATACAGCTTGACCTAAAACTTATGCCAGAGTCTATGTGCCTTCCATCCACCCTAGACCCTATGTTACAGGTGAAAAGGCTTTGGCCAAATGTCTTTTTTTCTTTTTCATTTTTTACATTTATTCTTTTTTTTTTCTCCTAACCTCATAAAGCTCAGAAATGGTTCTCTATCATATCCTAACTGGAGAAGGTTTAAAATAGAAATGTATATTTAATCAGCTTAATATGTCATACCATTTTAATACAAGTACAGAGAGCTGTGGTGCTTGAGAGCATTGCAATGACACCTGACAAAACCAGGACTGCTCCAGAGTGCCATCTTGTGTCCCTGGGAGCTGAACTCCCACACATCAATTTTTCCCCCCTGAGCAGTGCTGAGTGCTGGTGGTTCTCTCATGTTTATTCCTGTGTCCTCTGAACACAGTATGAATTCAGAAGCAGGTGTTTTGCAAAACAATATCACAGAATCACAGAAAGAGTGAGGTGGGACAGCAGCTCTGGAGATTGGCTGGTCCAACCCCACCTTCTCAAGGCAGGGTCACCTAGACCAGGCTGCTCCAGGCTATGTCTAGTTGGGGTTTGAGTCTCTTCATGAAAAAGACTCCACAACATCTCTGAACAACCTGTTCTAGTGTTTGATCACTGTTAGAGTAACACAAAATTTTCTTATGTTTAAACAGAATTCCTTTGAGTTCAATTACAATTCATTGCCTGTTTTCTTTATCTCCACCAGCTCATGGTCACTGTGGCCAAGGCTGCTTCCAACTTTCAAACTCCAGCCAGTACTTCCTTGTTTGTAAGTCCCAGCTCCAGCAAGAGCTTTTCCCTTCATCAGATCTACGATGTAAAAAAAGTTTAAAAGTTTTGACCAAAGCCTTCCAGAATACTTCTGGGCTGCTTCTGCCTTGCTGTGCTAGCAGGTCTATTTCTTCTTCCTGACCACGTGGTCTGAAATCCAGCATAGTTCCACCCCCTTTTCCAGAATCCTGCTGTCTTATCTGGTTCATCATCCTTCCCCAGGCAGAATTCCATGCATTCTCCCTGTTCCCTCACATGAAGGGCAATTATCCCTTCTTCACTGTCCCATCCTGTCCTTCCTAAAGAGTCATTATTCATACATGGAAGTACTCCAATCAGGTAAGGTATCCACCACATCCCTGTTTCCAAGATCACAGTCCTGCATCTGCAGACCAACCTCTGGTCACAGAACCTGAAGCTGTCAAACAGGATCAGACTCAGTGTTGACCTCTGGGTGCACACTGGTCATGGCTGGACTCCAACTAAGCTTCATGCCACAGATCACCACCCTCTGGGACCAACCATTTAGACAGTTTTTAAAATAAATCACTGTCTGCCCACCCAACGCATAATTCATCACCTTCTTTCTCTGTGAGAATCTTATGGGAGGCAGTGCCAAAAGCCTTACTGAAGTCAAGGTAGACGATATTCACAGCTCCCTCCTCACTCACCAAGCCAGACATTTCACTGTAGAAGGTTATCAGGTTGGTCAAGCATGACTTCCTCTTCTTAAATTCATGCTGACTGTTCCCAGTTGCCTTCTTGTCCTTCATTTGCCTGGAAAACAGCTGCAGGATTAACTTAGAAATCTGTAAGAAAGGTTATGAACATACTTAGAAATTGCTTTTAGTGGGAATAGGGACTACTCTTTTGCTTCCAACCAGATTTCAGAAGAATAAAATCTAGAAAGCAAAAGGACAAAGTAGTCTTAAACTCCATCTCATTGTGTGTTGTGTGACTTTAGCAGTTCATTTAGCTTCCTCAGGACAAACTAAAAAAAGTTACACAGCTGAGTCCAGCATGTCAGTCCCTGACTGCCAAAAGTACAGATTAAAACATACAAACCTAATCCAAAGTAAACTATAGAGATGTGTTTCCAGCATGAAATGTGCACATATACAAACCCAAGACTGTTTCAAGACCTCCACACTCTTACCATCTGACCATTGCCAGTGGAATCATTCTCTCAGAGTAAAAAAAAAATACCAGGAGTATCAAGGGACCTGTGCTGGGTGTTGGTGACAGTTAGTTTACACTCCTTGGTTGCCTTTTGTAAAGCAGTATTTAGGATAAGGCCTCACACGGGTACCTAACACCTGACTTGCCTTGGAATGCTTTTAACTTGTTTTGGCTGAGGTCACAGGCCCAGATGATCCCATCCCATTTTAAAATTGGAAGTGTTTGAATCGATTTTTAAGATAAGTTTCCATTGACCAGCCTTTTGTGCTATCAGTGATATCTGCAAATTGTTATAATGCAGGCATTCGTAGCTCATACCTGAGCTTTCCAGTCTGGGAAAAGAAAACTCTGTCTACTCAAAGTCAATTCTGTATTGAGTCTGAACACTGAAACTGAAACAATATCAAAAATGCAAATTTTCAGGGTCTGTCCAGCCTGATATGGGCAGTAGGAATAAGTTTGTATCTACGGACAGGAACCTCTTCATCTACCCCGCCTAAATCCATTTTTGCTAGACAGACTCCCAAGTCTCTGACAATATTTACACTCACACTAATTCCCATAAAGTAAGGGAACAGTTTTTCCTCTTCCTAGAGGGGAATTGAGGAACAGAGGAGCTAAACAATTTGTTCCAAGATACACAGGAAATTTGTGTACAGAGCAGGAAATGAAATGCAGTAAACTGAAGACCATTATTTTACTCACTTCCTTGTAAAAATGATCACTCACTATTTTCACCAAAGTAGGCATAAATTAGAATTTCCTCTTTTCTCCTAATCTCGGAAGCTCTTATACAGATGCAGTGCACACCTGTTTCTATCTTAATGACTGTTGTGATGGCTAGTTCTAAATCCTTCTTGATAATGTCCATTGTCCTAATTACTGACTTTTTCTTGCATAAAATTGCATTTAGTTTTCAGTTCCCTTTACCTCCCATTATGTTTTTCTTTGTTTTATCTTAACTTTGAAGCTTAGCATGATTGTTCACAGATTTGTTCATGAGAGTGAAAAGTAAACAGACATTATGGCAAAAAGCAGTATTTCAAAACTCACTTACTAACACAACATTTGGAAGAAAATTAATTTCATACTTTAAATATCCACAGACTCTGAGTGAAAATATATTAGTTCTGTTATTCTTTTCTTTCAATTTTTCTTTCAAAACTTAATTCTATTCTATATTGGGGGGGATATTTTTAGAATATTTGTCATCTAGCCATCTTCATTATGGTTTGGGGGTTTTTCAGGTCCTAGTACTTCCTTTCTCTTTATGTGTTTTCTGCGAGAGTTCAACATTTCGCTCCAGACTTCTGCTGTGTGGGTATCCGGTGCAGTCAGCGGACCTCTGGTTTCTATTCTTCAAAGCATTTAATCATCTACCCGATGAATTTACAGTGTTTAAGTCCCTTTAGGATTAAGTTAAACTGGAGTGCATACACAAATGTTTTTGCCAGACCATGCTATCCCTTCATCTTTTTAGTCAACCATGTACATTGATTTATGTCAAAGACTTCAAACTTGGCTTGATTTTTATGTTCACAAGAGATCCATTGAACAAATTACATTTCATGAGAAAATGAGATGAGGTTTCAAAGCTTTGAATGTTTGAGTAAGGCTAGTATTGATGTTGAAATAATTAGATCTTTTCAATTTATTTATCTATTTATCAATCTAAAGAACAGATCACATAATTGACTTTATATTAAACTAAAAGTACAAAATTCTGACCAAAACAAATGTGGGTTTGTACAAAAAGCTGTCAAAGTAGATTACAAAAAAAACCAAATTTCAGCTCCAACTACTATGATCAATACATTGATTCTATGAATTCTTCCTCATGAAATTTTTGAAATTTTAAATTTGCATTTCAGATGTTGGGTATTTCCACTAATAACCCAAAAAAGAGCGGCTGGAAATCTTGAAAGGCTTTCTTGCGGAAATTGCAATGCCGTCTGTACTTATTCTCATTGGAAGTACTATAGATAACTTGCTGTGTGGGTTTTGTGATGATTTTAATTACTTGATTAGAGCAACATGTAGAGGCCTAGCTGCAAAGAGGGTCCCATGACACTGGGAGTTGCATAACACACAGCTTGCTTTCCACTTGGAGAGGAATGAGAGATTCAGGGAGTGAAAATAAAACAAAACAAAACAATGACAATAACCATGCAAAAAACCCAAACAAAATCCAACCAACTCCAAGGGAGAGAATGATGCCATGCATTCACCTATAAAAAAGTAGTTCTTCTTTCCAGCCTCTCCTTTCAAGACTGTGACTATTACTTTTACCAGTCATGGGATAGCACTAACTAGGGTACAACAAATCACATATATTGGGTAACTGTCTTAGAGGTTGACTATAGATTCTTCATGAGAGTTTTAGCCTCACTAAACTGAAGAGTGAATTAAAATTCCCTCCTCACATGAGCACTCCAACCTGTTGTTACATAAAGACAAGCACCAGAGGCATGGAAGTCTTTAAAGTAAGAGCCTATTTTTCAAAGAGTAATTGTAGTCATCTACTTTTATAAGAGAATTATGCAATCAAAATGCCTGCAGAAGCAACAGAAAAGGCTGGTATTCCACAGACAATCTTATGTTCAGCATTAACCCTCTAGGGATTATCTCCTGTTCACTTCAACTCGATCCTTCACCTTTTAACTGTCAAGATGTCTTTAACATTTTTACTCATACATCTAATTTTCTTTGTGCAGTGTGTAGTTAGATTTCCAGCTCCAGGTTTTAAAGCTTAATCTAAGGACCAGGAGTCTAAAATTTAGACATTGCAGCACTGGACTTAAAAGCTCTACATCCCCTTATTTAGTTGAGTCCTAAGTGAATTTCCTAAGATCAGCCAGGAAATCTGTGGCAAAGTCAAAAATTATATATCAGTCTCCAGGAACTTGGGCAAAAGGCCATTGTTTCTATCACTGTAGGTTAAAGATTCTAGTCCAAGCTGGAATAGGGAAGTGGGGAAAAAATACCTTTCCAAGTACTTTCAAAGAGTAGTCAGAGGGATCCTAAAAGCAAGCAAAGCTGCATATTGATCTTTAGTTTTTCAAAAATTCCTTGACTTTTCAGTATATATGAGAGCTTCACAACTGGGAGCAATTATGGCCAAAAATTATTACATGATGTATGAGTCAACATTCAAATGATCTTCGGGAAAGGAGGTTTTTGAAAGGGAGTTTTGGCATATGGAACTGTATAAAAAGCACTGCATGGTTTGATTGTTGGGGGAATTATATACTGGTATGTGACACCTTTGGGAAAAGTTCTGAGAAGTAGGTCAGGTGCCGTGAGTCTATAGCAGACTGGTTACTTATTCATTGGGATCAGCTGTTCTGAGCTTCAGGAAGTTCAAGTCTCGGCAGCTGCTGTGTAATCAGGGCACAAAATGCTTCACAATGGCTGACTATAAAAGACTGGAATTGATTGAGAGGGCCTGAGTTATTGTCCTCCTGTGATTGCAATATGCAGCATATAGAAAATTCTCTCATGCTTAAGCCTTTCCTTTATATTTCTAGTGTTCATGAAATTAGTTTTAAGCCACCAAGGGTTTCTCCCCCGCTTCCCCATGTCCCCACAACAATTTCTGTTTCCAATTTAAAGGGGCTTTCTGTTGGTGGGGTTTTTTTTGGTGTCTTTTTTTATTTTAATAAATATGTTTTAGATGGACCTAGTACTTGTGAAAGTTGCCAGCCTATTTGATCCTGGACTGGGAGGAGGATAAAACCTTAAGCACTGGAAAGAACTAGGACCTCACAGGAGGAAGAGGCCTAAAAAGCAATTGATAACCTGGGGGAAAAGAATACCAGTGCAGAATGAAGCGGCAGATTACCTGGTCCTGAAAATCCTGTCTTCCTCAAGTAGGATCCTGAGGAGTAAATGGATGTCCAATATATATCCAACTACCACTCTGGGAGATTACTTAAACTGAAAATGGAGCTGAAACACTTTTTCTACCAAAGACCACTTCTTTGGCGAAGGGCAAGAAGTGGAATCCGAAGGAGGGTGAGTGAGAATATGCCTCTATTTTTGGATTTCTCAGTCATCAGTGTTCCTTAGACCCTGGTGAGAACTCACCCTCCACCTCCCTCGTCTCATCGTACAACTGGCCTAACGTCCAGTTTACAGTCAGCTTAAATATTCTGAGATCTCACTGAGACATGTTCTCTGCTGAGGGAAGGTGCTGTTTCATAATAACAGTGTGACTATTGCCAACAACAACAGTCATTTTTTTGTGCATGTTTATGTCACAAAGACACCAAACTGGCAAAGTCAGATGGAAGGAAAGAAAAAAGATCCTTAGTGCTAGGTAACTACAGAGCTACCATGGAAATCATCACTTAGGCACACACGGAACACCTCTTGTGCTAGGATCTCTATTCTCTTTGAACAATTAAGGAAAGAGCAGCATCATTTTGCTGATTATAGGAGAGACCTGCAGAGGTGTCTTGGTTTGAAAGACAGGCGTCCGCCAAGGAAGGCAGGAACCTTCCTTGGAATAGAGAATATGACCCCCTTCTCTTCAAATTATTATAACTTTGAAATCAAGGGGCTCTCAGGCAAAAGATATGGAAAAAAGGAATAACAGTTCTTTACTAATATTTATTACAAGGCAATAATACAGAAACAACAGTTTAAACTGACAAAGTCAGAATACAACCTGCCACCCTGTTAGAGTACTGGTAGCAGTCCAGTTAAATGGTGGCTGCAGTCCCATTGGAGTGATGGATGTAGTCTCCTTGAAGTGGTGATCCTGCAGAAAGGTCTTGTCAGTCTCTGGAGGTCCAGTGGTGACTCTAGAGCTCTTCTCCTCTGGGAATCCAGTGGGAAAGGTGGTACAATGTTCCTGACATTGTTGAGTTCCTCCCCTCTGTGCAGGGCACCTCACAATGGGATGATGTAATTTTTTGAGTCACTCCCGGAGACCTTGATGGTCCATTAGCAGAGATAGCTCCCGATGGTGTTATCAGGGCTGAGTCATGCTGAAGATAAAGAACACTGCCCTACCTGTTCTTAACGGCTTATGAAGGTGGTAATAGAATACATACTTTTGGTTACACCTTCCATATAACCTAAGACAACAGACCATTAGATTTGGTCCAGGTAATATACCCAGTTATTAGCAGCACAGGAACAGGAATTTGGGGTGAAACCCTAACACTACCGAAATCATTAAGAGACTTGTCTTTTTCCTCATGAGGGCAAAAATTGAACATTCATAAATTCTTTCGATGATTTAACCAAAAACCAATTCTTTTTGTTCAAATCCCTTTCTAAGCACAAAAACAGACAGCTTAATAAGAAAACTAAAATTGTTTCTTTCATGCATTAGTAATTATTTGCACTGATATCCTGGCTTGACTGTGCTCACACATCCAGCTACTCCTAGAACTCCAATTATCACTCTGTCTGACTACCTTCTCTGTTAAAATTTGACAGCAATTAGAAAGGTCTTTTTCTACAAACAGCTGTACATGGATAATCCTACAAGTCTTTGCCATGTCATGCCCCTAGTTGTTTTCCTTCCCTGTGAATAAAAGAGGCTTGGTTGGGTGAGAAACAGGGTAAGTACAAACCAGCTCATTATTTGTTTCTTAGGCTTGTCATAGACTTGTGGCCTTATCCATAAAATGGGAGAAAAGAGTGTAGCAACAGACACAAAGAAGATGTGCCAAGGAAGTGTTTGTCAGCCTAGTCCTCATTTCTCACGGTGTTACAAAAGGGCATATGGTGGCCCTATGGCAGTAGTTTAGTTCATGCATACTGAGACAGCCCTTTATTTCCTTTACTGACTGAAGCTAAGACAGCAACTCTAACATCAGAATTACATTCCCACAGAATCAGGCAAACCTTGCAGGTTGTGTGTTGTTTATGCCTGGCTTCCCTGGCCGTCCTTGACCGAGGCGTCAGCCCCCAAATGCTCAGCAGCTCGACAGCTTCTTCTTCCTCGCTGCTCCGAAGCCTGGCGTGGCTGGATCACGTAGAGGCGGGGCTGCGCACAGCGAGGGACCGACAAGGAGCCAATGAAATAAGGCAAAAGAGGCAAAGGGTTGCGGGAGGAGGTCTCCCCCGTGGCCTCCTTTATTACGGGTAGGGTGAGGGGATCGGGAGGGAGAATCGTGGAGGGAGAACTCCAGGGAAATATCCCTCTGCAGCCGGTTTTAAGGGGGAGTACCAGCCAATGGGGTAAAGGACAAGGGGAAGGTACAATGGTCAGGGGTCCAATAAAAACATTTGAGGGGGGGAACAACAGCTCAGAACCAATAAAACTTCCAACATAACAGAACTTTCAGGAAGAAGGGGTTAGCCCAAGGCTCTGGACACACCTTTCTTCTGGAACAAGGGGTGGGTTTTAGATCCTGGTTCCACCCCTCAAGTCCTCCCCTAATGAGGAGCCTCCTACAGAGGAGGTGGAGCTGGAGCATGAGGCAGCAGCAACCAGGGTTGGATCTCCCACAGCTGTGACTTTTTATTTTATTTATCCTCTATAAGTGTGTGTAGTGGTTTAAATCCAGTGGGCAACTCAGTCCCACATACTCACTCACTCACTCACTCACTCACTCACTCACTCTCCCCTACAGGGATGGGGGAGAGAATCAGAAGAGTAAAAGTAAGAAAACTCATGGTTTGAGATAAAGACAGTTTAACAGGTAAAGGAAAAAACACGCATGCAAGCAAAGCGGAACAAGGAATTCACTCACCACTTCCAATGGGCAGGCAGGTATTCATCTTCCCCGAGAAAAGAAGGGTTATATCACACATGACATGGGGAGACAAACACCATCACTTGAACTCCCCCTCATTCCTCCTTCTTCCCCTGGCTTTACATAATGAGCATGACACCATAATGGTGTCTATTCTATTCGATAGAATATCCCTTGGGTCAGCGGGGGTCAGTTGTCCTGGCAATGTTCTCTCCCAGCTTCCCAAACACCCTCAGTCTCTGCACTGGTGGGGTGGGGCGGGGCAAGAAGCAGAGAAGGCCTTGAGTCTGTGTAAGCAGTGCTTAGCAATAAGGAAAACAACTTTGTGCTATCAACATTGTTTCGAGAAAAAAATCCAAAACCATAGCCCATACTAGCTACTATGAAGAAAACTAACTCTATCCCAGCCAAAACCACTACATTTTCCATCCCTTCTTCCATACCATTTACATCATGTTCAGGTCCCACACTATCCAGTATAACCTAGTTAACAACCACCCCTCTTCCCATGTCTTGATATAATACAGAACATCACTCCTTTAGTCTCTGGACTACATGTAAAATGCCCATAAAATTTCCATTGAGTTAATTTAGTCCATGACTTTGGGCTCTACCTGTTATGGTGATGTTCAAGTTTGGGAGGGGCAGAATTTTTCTCCATTCTGTTGCTAGGTAACCAATGACCAGGTATTTAAGGACCATTTACTCTTACAAAGGAGACAAAAGATGTTGGCCACGGCAGGGTGAGGGGAGGAGAGGTCTGGTCATTGGTAACTCACTCACTCACTCACTCACCAGATTTGGAGGAGAGAGCAGTGAAAAAAAACATTGCCTCCTTTTGGCTGCGACTCTGGAAAAAGCCTGACTCTGCACTGCTTTCTCTACCTGGTGGCTGAGCTTTTGTTTGGGAAAGGGGCATGGAATTCCAACCCCCTTTTCCCCTCCTGGAGGGCAAATTTCCCAGCTGCGCTGCAGCGGCTGGGAAAGGGGGCCCGGCTGCTGCCGCCCTACACCTCACCTGCCACAACTGCAGAGTTCCTGCCACCTTTTGCTGGCTAGACTGGGTGAGCCCATCCTGCTACTCCAGCTCCCTGCTCTGAGCTCCCTGCCCAGCCCATCCATCTGCACACCATTCCTGCTGTGCCCCATCCTTTTCAAGCCATCCCTGCTCAGCCTGTCCTGCTCACGCCATTCCTGCCCAGCCCGTCCATTTGCACGCCATCCCTGCCCAGCCTGTCTGCCATTCCCCACGTGACACAGACCTGACCTCATGACACAGCACCCCCTGCAGCTGTGCGGGAGTCATCTCACCTCCCCTGCCCGGCTGGGATCCAACAGCGCCCCTGCTGGCTGTGACTGTGATTGCACCAAATGGGACAGTGCCTGGCAGCCCAGGGACATCTGCCACCAGGTTTTTGGTTTTCTTTGTTGTTACTATTATTGTTATTGATTGTTTGCCTCATTATAGATACTACTAAAGAACTGTTATTCCTTTTCCCATGTCTTTGCCTGAAAGCCCTTGATTTCAAAGTTACAATAATTCAGAGGGAAGGCGGTTCACATTCTCTATTCTAAGGAAGGTTTCCACCTTCCTTAGCAGACACCCGCTTTTCAAACCAAGGCAGGTGGTCACTCAGAACAGTGCTGTGTTGGTGGTCTGTTGTGTGGAATTATTGGGCACCAAAGCCAGTTCAGGTTAAGCCCCTGCTGCACTTGCACTCCTTGTAAGGCTTCTCTTTCTTTGGTTCATGTGAGTCTTGTTACAGTAATTCCCATTGTATTTCCATTACAGCCTTGACCCCTGGTCCCTTTGGACCAGACCATAGTGTTTACCATTGCCATGAACTCCTCCCCTTAGACTTATCCACAGACTGCAGTCTCTTACAACTGTACCTGCTTCCAGTGGAGCCTTCTCCATGAGCCGCAGTCTCCACAGGGGTATAACTGCTGCAGCAGAAGTTTGTTCACAGTCACAGTCACTTTGGGACACACCTCCTCCACCATGGCTTTCTCCATGGGCCGCAAAGCCTTTGGAGCTCCAGCTGGATATAAACCCTACCTGTGGCTGCAGTCCCTTCAGGTGTGAACCTGCTCCAGCTTGGCCAAGTTCCAGCCTGTCCAGTACAGGAGGACAGAAATGTCAATGATTCTCTGGCCATCATCCAGCCCAGGTGCATCACCAGGTGCTATCCCAGGCACAGCAGAGGGGACTGCTCAGTAGCACAGCACCACAGAAAGCAGTGAAAGCAAAAAGCAGCCAATAACCAGCACCAGTCTCCAACACACCGAGGCAAGGAAGCCCATTGGCAATTCCAGGAGACGGTCAATTAAAAGTCCCCCACTGGGTGTCAAAAAGGACTGTCATGGTTTAACCAGCCAGCAACTCAAGCCCACACAGCTGCTCGCTCACTCCACTGTGGTAGGATGGGGAAAAGAACCAGAAGAGTAAAAGTGAGAAAACTTGTGGCTTGAGAGTGAGGTGTGTTTGTCTTTCCTGTTACATGAATTAGCAGAAGTTCCAGGACTGGCAAATAACTAAATTGTGAATACGTCTCTGTGAACAAGAGTGCAAGCAGGGAACAGCTCCTAGCACAGTGTGATTTCATATGAGCGTGTTCAATAATATTTATAAATTCAAATATGAAAATAAAGGCATCAAGGAAGAAAAAAAATCTCACCCACCCTCCATATTTCAAACCTTTCATATCTGGTAGAACAAACAGACCTACAAAGTAAAAACATCTGTAGATAAACCCTAAAAGGGACATATGTTTTCCGCACCTAACCACAGCAGGGTGTCACTATAACAGCTTGCTTACTACTTATCACATCCAAGTCCATATGGTGCATTTCTGCCTTAATTGGGCATTTCCATGCTTTTGTTTATTTCTGTGAAAACCTTAATGATATTTAAATATTGTTTTACTGATCCCAAAACTTTTTTATTTCAAAAGATTTCAAGCAAAAAATAAATTCTGGAGTAGGTGTTCAAAATATTTTAGTGACCTGAGAGATTCTCTAAAACAGACAAAAATGCAGTGTTATTTTACCTACATTCATATTTTAATTCCTTGCCAGCATTCAGCCTATACTGCTCCAAATCGAATAAACCACCGGGGCCCACACAGTGAGAGAGGGTTCATTATGGATCATGAACAGCTCAGGGTGGAAGCGCCAAAGTAAAAGAACAGATAACATTGGAAGAGGACAAATAATGTCTGCCCCATACCCTCCCCAATTAGTGCACTTTTCTCAGATAGGCTGTTTTATTTGGGCACTCTGAGGAGCAAGGATATGGAAAAGAAGTGTCTGTACTAGCTTGTCTGGATGTAGAGAGCTATTTTGACACAAAGGTGAGCAAAGCGAAGTGTGAAGGGGTTTTGCCAGAGCCTGGTGCATAGCTTCAGTAAGCTGAACCATAAAAGGGTGAGCACCAAAAGATTAGATCATGGACAGACCTGGCTAAGAGATAATATTGATTCTATTGAGTCGGAGCCAAGGATAAAAGGTTCTGGAGGAGCTGTTGTGGATAAAATAGTTTTCCTAGTTATGCAGCTAGGTTATTGTCATATGCTAATTTCCTTTTCTACAGGCCTGAGCCACAGAAATGTGAATTTTTCTGCTTTGCTAACAGTGGGGGAAAAGTCTGGAGCTTTTGGGCGCTGACAATCCCAGCATCCTTGGCTAAATAAAAGCAACAGTCCTTGTTAAGATATAGATCTTGTGAGGAGCGCATAACACAGATAAAAAATTACAGAGCAGTATACAGACTCCCCCTTTAAACTGAAAATAATATTAATGTAGACTTCAGCGATATTTCCTAAAAGAAACTGGTCTTCAGTACGCCCACAGCAACTTTATTTCCACTTACTTCCAGGTTCCTTCCAGCAGACATTCCTGAATGAATAGGAAAACTGGATAAATTATTTAACAAACAAAGAGAAAAAATGGTAAGGGTGAGTAAGAAAACCAATGCATGTCCTGCAGTGTGCAAGACATCAGCAGCAGTGAGAGAGATGCAGTGTGACACTGTCTTCTTTTTCAGACCACAGGAACTAGCACTAGACACCTCTCTCCCACACTGAGCCAGCTTAGCATGCAAGGAATTATCTCTACAGGGAATGTTTCATGGAAGAAGAACTTAGCAATGATCACATCCTTCAAAGCCCAAGTTCAAGAAGTTCTCCCTCCCCATAGTTTGGATTTAAGCTGACTTTAAAATGCAGACAACCTATGCACAATTTCTTTGTGAAAACACAAGAATGAATTGAAGATTTGATTTTAAAGGATCAGGTGTCTAACATAACTCATGCTACAGAGCCCAGATGTGACCAAGGGAAAAAGCTTATTTTTCTTTCTGTGGACAAGTTTCATAGCAAACACTAGTAAGCTTCACACTTGACTGTTCTAACTTCTGCGTTCAACACTAGGGAACTCTCACAGATTATCAGAGCTCGAAGATGAAGTTAAAGCATAATGAATCCTGATAAAACCTCATAGATTATCCTTGGGGTAAACCATCAATTAATTCAAAAATTTAATCCTTTTTATAAAAATAAGAGGATTTTTAAGGTGTTTGAAGCACTTGACTCTACCCATTGGCTTCTTTTAATTTCACCTTCTGAACTTCTTTATCAAGATTTCGGTAGTTTAAATTGCAGCTATTAAACATATTGGAAAGAGAGGGAAGTCTATTATTCTTTCTCCTTGTTTTGTGTGAAAATGATGGGCCCTGAGGAAATGGTGGTGGTCTCAATGAATAAGCTGCAGAGTAACTCAGGACCCATGAGATACAGCATATATCAAATCCCTCTCTGACAATTTCCTAACTTCATGCAAAGTCTTTTTAGTAAAACTAGAGAGCTCAAAAGACACAAGATTCCTAAGGTACTACTTAGTTGAAATTTATTTGCCTTTGTTCACAATACCAAGCCACAAACTATCACAATTCTCTTTCAAGTAATCACTTAGACACCTAAGAGGAGAAAAGAAATATGTATTGCAAGGGAACCTACTTAAGTATCTTAAATTCTGTTCTGGCATGGAAACAGAATTGTCTTTAACATAGGTAAGTTGAGCAGTTTGACATCTTCCTCCTCTGTGGATCATCTGGAAAGCCCAAACAAGGCACCAGTTGCCAACACCTATGAGGACAGGAGCCAGTAAGCAATATCTGAACCTGTTTAGTTTGTGAAGGGCACTCAGAACGCAGTTCTGCACTGCATTCAGATCTGTTCAAACACTTGCCAAACAGGGTACTGCCACATCCTGCTGAAATCACAGCATTCTGCTTACAGGACTTGCCTTGGAAATTGAAAAACTCATCATCAGTCTGAGTAGATAGAAATCCACAGCTCCCACCTCTTTGGAGAGAGCCTTTGCTGCATGGCTTTCTTCGAAGCTGTGCCATTTCTGTGGAGCCAGGAATGTGGAATCTGTTTGGCCTGCAAAGAAAATTGCAAAGAGGAGTCTATTTCTGTAATCTAATAGGCAAAACACTCTGCTGGAGAGGAGGGGAAGCTAAAATAGTTCTTTCCCGAGGGCCTGCTTAGAATATTTATTTTCCATGTAACAGTTTTAGGATAAAATCCATTAGCAACATTGGAAGGAAAACTGAAACATAGGAACTTTCCTGTTTCCACAACAGACACATCTCATTGTGCCATAGTTGGCCTCTCCTGTTAAATTTTTCTTTCTGGCCCCAGTTTTTGCACCATTTCTTGCACCAGGACTTAATTTTCATGAATAAGTGTAAGACTGGTGTGGCATAAGACTAGTCAATTGATGGTGAATGAGACTGTAATGATAAAAAACATCAAAGATTTTCAATATTTAGAACATCATCTTGAATCCTCAACTCAGCTAATGGATACAAGAAGGCACCTTATTCACAGCTGTAAAGAAGTATCAAAGCCTAGAGAAACCCAGGGAATAAAACATAATCAGCATTTCCTAGCAGCTGGCTTAGATATCTTCTGGAAGAAATTAGTCTCTTCTGCTTATTCTTAATATTATTTGAGTTGATAAATTTCACCTTTGAAATGTCTTTATAAACTTTACCTACAAAGAAGCAGCAAACTCAAATGCTAGCTTTGGTCCTCATTGTAATTTTAGGAAAATAAAATATCCCAACTTAAATGTTCAAATCTATTTCTGAGAAAACTAAAAATAATGTCTAAAATTGTAGACACCATAAAAAGACAGGAATGCCTGCTTAAGAGCAAATTTCATGCTTGCATGAAATTTTCAAGTGTCATTCCTAAAGAGAAGAGGTTTTTTTAATCCACCAAACAGGTAGATATTTAGCTACAGGTAAAGTCATTGTTTGCCTTACCCTCTGATGGTGCTGCAAGCAATAAAGTGTTATTAAAAATGACAGCTATAATTCTAATTCCAACTCAGAGCTTCAGCCATGCTCTGAAATGTGTGCAAATCTTCAGTCTTGCATATAAAATCCCGCGAGACTCACAAAGCCACAGAATATTTTATATGAGGGAACTGTTCCTCTCATACAATATTTGCTAAATTATCTGAAATATAGTTTGTCCCATCTTGCAATTTGAAATGAAATTGTCATGGTTTTCTCTATTGCCTCTTCCCATATTACCTAGGCCACAAAAATCATCAGTCATGTTCATAAATGAGAGCTTGCCAAATGGAAGTGGCAGTGGGATATTTCTTTGCAACATTGTGTTCCAAAAACCTGAACTTCCCTATTCTCAGTTTTCCTGTTCTCCTCAAAGTGGCTCAAACTGGGAACAGGTGGCAGCATTGTTTCTGATGCCACAGGTCCTAAAACTGAAATACAAAGTTCTAATCTCTCCATACTAAATGAAAACAAACTGAAAGCTGCTCTCATTGATACTGGCTATAAATAAGGCCAGATTTGATAATACAGGAAAATAAACAGTTCAGCTCTGGCCTCGGAGAGTCAAAACATCAGAAATATCTTGCAGGGTCTCTCCGTCTGATCTTGAAAAATCTCTTGGCATCTGGAGCCTCTAACTTTAGCTCTGGTTTTAGCCATGTCAATGGCATGGAGCCATCCTCATGTTGGACATTTGAGGACAGAATATTTGGGGAAAAAAAAAAAAGCTTTACCAACAGGATAGCATATGACAAACATTCACCAGATATTTTTTCATATTGCATTTATTATGTTTGGATTTGAGACATATCTGTGTCCCATTGAGAAAAAAAAGTTTGAATTCTAGTTGAGTGAGACTGTAAACTTGTATGTAATTATATTCCTTTTTAACACATTACAATTTAGCAATACTTTTAGATATAAGACTTTTCTATCTTTGTTTCACATGTTTAAAATATCAGAGTTTGTTACTATTTTTGTTTGGCCTATAGAAAGAAATAAAAGAACAAGAAGTAGAGAAAAGGACAAGGAGGGAGAGAGAGAAAGAACAAACAAGCACAAGAGAAATTTATAAAACAACTGTGGCTTTATAAATAGAGGTCACAATTTAATCTCATATTCAGTCTTTCCTTCAGTGTATTTACAGAATTGTAACATTGTACTTTTTATGGTGTAAAAAGATATTAATTCCAGCACTGTTTGAGTGGGAGTCAAAGAAAGATATTCTGGTTTCAATTAGGAAAGACAGATATATAAACAGGTTCTACTGGAAGGTCCTGATAGGAACAAAAGAATGTGATATTGATGGACACAGGGGACTCAGGCCTGCTCTTGTTCAAACCACTGGAAAAAACTTTCATTGGCTTCAGGGCTGCAGGATCCAGCACATGCCTGGGTCACGAACAGGTTTAGCAGACATTTTGAAATGGCTTTGGTTTCTGAGTACTGATGGCTCCATCCCCAGGAATCTGGATCTCACTGCCATTACCCACAGTCAATGGCAGCCAAAGGCCTGAATTTCTGCCTTAAGAAAGGCTGAAGCCTTGCCATAAATACTTTCCAGAGAATGGCAGTTATTATGGCAACAGTGTTCCCATTGCTCTAGTTAAGATTGTGTCAGCATTTAAATTATAAACCCCTGTTTTCAGGGGTTTACATCTTGGCTATAAACATTTGCCGAGAGATGAAAATTGGCATTCACTGCCCTATTTTTTTAATAACAAAACTTGGAAAAAATCAGGCTGGGTTTTTTATACTGCAAGAGGGAAAAGAGTTGGAGTCTTGTTGTGGGAGGTGAGGTGCATTTTGGTGCTATATAACGTATAACGTGTTTATACACAGAGATGGAGTGCATATATATTCCTAAAATGTAAAATTTGCTCTGTATTTTTTAATTAAATTTTGCCAGGCACTGAGAAATTTGTTTGTTTTAAATGCATTTGTGTAAGAGTACTAAAACAAAAATGAGAACACTGCAACTAATATATTTCTTATTAGCTGTATGAGTTTTAATAGGGATATAGCAATGTACATCAAAAATATGTTGCCTTTAAAATGCTAACATTTTTGCCCTTTGTAAAGAGGTTGTCATGCTTTCCTTTCTTGTTGTTTTTCTGAGTACAAGTAGTCCCTTTTTACACTGTAGAAAACAAAATGTGGTTACTTCTAACCACTCTTACTTAAGGTGTCTTAGATGAAATTTCCATTTTGAGTGTTCACATATGAGAACTCCACTAGCCAAAGAATTCATCCTTTAGCAGGAGCCAGAGGTGCATGCTCCAGCCCTGATCCTCTGCGTGCTAACCTCTGGCTCGCAAAGGGGTGGTGCATATTGCTCTTCCTGAGTTTCTCTCATTCTAGAAATCCTTTGAAATCCCTCTCTATTTCTCTCCAACGTGGTGTTTTTGAATGTGTGTGATGGTGGTTTTGGTTGTGTTTTGATGTGTATATTAATACTTGGTGACTGCAAGAAATACTCCCCAGTGAAGTGTAATTTTCTTCAAGGAGAGTTTTACATCTGTAACGAAGTTAAGACTGAGAGAGAAGATTCACAGAATAACAACACTGGATATGCAGCACTGCTGTCAGATGAAGGTACCTGAGGTCCATGCCACAAATTGAAAATGCAATATGAAAACTTTGGCAGGAGTAACAGTTTCCAGTGCTCAGTGAAAGCTGTGAAACAAAACTGTTTCAGCATTCCCAAGGCCAAAAGGATGGCTATTTCCTTGTATTACAGTTATGGAAGGAAAGAACTGGTGAGAACTACACATCCACCATCATAGTAAGAACAAGACATATGTCTAACATTATATCTCAAGCACACAGCTTCTGGAAGAAGACTGAAACCTCCTGTTTCAGTTTAAAACAGAATTTGTGAATTTGAAGTCCTTCCAGGCTTGGGTGACCAAGACATCTTCTCATTCTTTCCAGTTGTAATCCACAACTTCAATGTGGCCAAGTTTGTCCACCAGGAGAGCCAATGCATCAGGTCCAAAACTGTGGTCTGACATACCTTGTGTTTATCTATAGATTCTTCTACAGAAACGGATGTTGTGTCAAAGTTACTGGCACTGCAGTGTGGTGGTGGACAGGTATGTGCTCATATAGCTGTACTGGCACTGACTATAGGAATAAAAAGGCCTGGAATTAATTTTTCGCATTTCTGAGCCCAGGTAATGGATGTGTATCTTCATGGGAAATGACAGGCTTCAAGCTGTGAGACAACGGAAGGAAGTTACGCACCTGAGCAATGGAGACTTTATTACACAGCCGGAGGGGAAGAAGGAACAGAAGTCTCCTGTAGGCACTGCCTGCTCCCTACAATCAGCAGGAACCTTGGATCTCTTACAGACTGACCTAACTTATGGATTGACATTGCAGGTCTGCAAAGCTTTCAGGAGCCCTGGAAATGTCAAGTCTGCATAGACAGGAAACAAATAAGGGGAAGGTAATTGCCGCAATTGATTTAATACTAAATGTAAATTAAAATGTATTCTTTATTTCATTTTTGATTAAAAGAAAATGATTCCTACAAATGATGTTAGACTCATAAATCTATTCTGGTATCCATTGTCTTTAATACCTAACGCACTACTTTCAGCAGTGGTCTTACAGGTCTGATAGGATTGTGACTACAAACAGTAACCATCACCATTTCCCCTTGAATGGGTGAGGATACACCCCTTAATCACATCTTTTGAAATTCTATTCCATGGAAAAAGGCTCTATGGGATCTTACACCTCTGTCATCCTTAACAATTTTCAGAGAGTACAGAAAGGTCAATATGATATTGAGTACCAGAGATATTATTGAGCATGATAATTGTTTGAGCTCTTCCATAACATGACTATGTACTGCAGTGCATATATTAATGAATAAGCCATTATTTAAATGCCAATTTGTCTCTGACTGTTATAAGTAATAAGCCTCTGAGTACATAAATTCAGATAAGGACCTCTAATGTAATGTATAGCACATTATTTCATCGAGTGAAATGAGAGAACATGTACCAGCTAACAAAATAGAAAATCATCAGGTTTTCTTTTCCTGAGGCTGTGGAGATATATTTTTCCTGTTTATTTTTCCTGTCAGCAAAAGAAAGGCAAGTTGAAAAACAAAATTCAGCCTGTCTGGCACAATTCAGAGCAATTAACACCACTGACATAATGAAAATTCTTATTTATTTGTACTGACGCTCTGCTACTTCAAGGCAAAACTTCACTGAACACCAAGGCCTTTTTCTATTACATGGTCAAATAGGTCCATCAATCTCCTGCTCTAAGGAGTGTCCAGTATAGTTTCAGAGAAGACAAAAAATGGGAATGATGACAAGGGAAATGAAAGTTAGTTGGTACCATTGATTGGAAATTGATGTCCAGTCCAGTCATTACAAATCATGTGCAAGGGCCACAGAAGAATCAGGACTGTGATAGAAAATGTCAAGATGTGCAGACCAATATGTTTGAAACTGTAAACCTGCACAGCACTATAGAAAGGCAGGAAATAACATAAAAGGGCAAATATGGACAGGTATGGCAAAGTTACGAAGCATCAAGAAAGTTTCAGAATCTGAATATGATCAGGTGAAAAATGAAGACTTTGTGGGGACATTCAAAACTAGAGAAGACAGGGGACAGAGACAGAATCTAAAAATACATTTTTCGAGTAGTGTCTTCTATAATACAGTAGCAGATGATCAGCTGAAGAGGTAGAAAAAATCCTGTGCCTAGATGGGTTTAGAGAAGTCAGGAAAGACTCAAAAAAACCAGATGTCATATAGATGGATGAAAGGAATCAAGAAAGCATCACAAAGAGAAAGCACAACATTATAAAACATGATATAGGAGTATGTGTTACATGGACCAATAGTGATGGAAGAATGTGTTAAACTCTGCTAAATCCATTTTCCCAGTCAAGAACGGAAGAAATGGAAATGAGGATGTGTTCAAATAAAGCCCAAAGGAACAGTCAGGGAAGACTGCTGAAGAGTCAGCATAATCATTACAAAAACTGAGGGAGACAATTAAAATGAAGATAGTAAAGGAAAATAAAATGGGGAAAAAAGGAAGAGAGAAAGAGAGAAAGAGACACAGGGAGAGAGAAAGACAGAGAGAGAGAGAGAAAGAGAAAGAGAAAGAGAAAGAGAAAGAGAAAGAGAGAAAGAGAAAGAAAGAGAAAGAGAAAGAGAAAGAGAAAGAGAAAGAGAAAGAGAAAGAGAAAGAGAAAGAGAAAGAGAAAGAGAAAGAGAAAGAGAAAGAGAGAGAAAAAGAAAGAGATAGAAAGAGAGAGAGAGAAAGAGAAAGAAAGAAAAAGAAAGAAAGAAAGAAAGACAACATGGAAGCCTTAATTTGACCAAAAAACATACAGAATGCAGACCTGAAAAGAACATAGAGCATATTCTGAGTTCCTCTTTCCTCTTCTCTCCTTCTGCAGCTTCACTAGTACTGTTCATAGTCACAGACCTCTTTTCTATGTTTATACATCTGCTCTGATACAAGATTTAAAAGGTAAAAAAAGGTTTTGTTCAAGCAATTCTAGCACCACAAAAGGTGAAGGTGAGTGGAGCTAAGAGGGTGCTTCTCTCTGGATAAAACCCTGCATAATCTATGGAATAGTCCAATTTCATCAGATCTGTGTTGAGACAGAGAAGAGAAAATGAAAAACTGTAAAAGTAACCAGAAATTACAAGTACTTGGCCAGGGAAACTTTGGTCAAGTCAGCCAGTGAAGCAGGAAACATGTAAGTGTCTGTATCTGAGTGCTAGACTACAGATAAGGAACATTTAACAATTCACAGAGTGTTTTTGCCACAGTGGCTTTGCATGTCAAGCAAGGGGAAGAGATGAAGGAAAGAGCCAAAATCATTAAAAAGTGAAGCAGATCAACCACTGCTTTTAAGGATAACAATAAGGACAAAAAGGAAGCAGAGCAGTTAAGGGATAATAAGGACACTAATGGGAACATATCAGACAATTTTGCAAAGATATTAGATGCAAAATGAATAATAGGTAATAGGAGTAAAATGGTTGATTTGATGGCTGTAGGTGATATCCAGCCTCAGAAACTCCGAGGAGAAAACAACATTCTTCAGCGATCAAACAAAAGATACAGTGTAGCCATACAAACATGTTCAGAAAAGCAGCTTAGTAAACCAGTGCAGCAGGATTATTTTAAAACTCTTTAATTTTAAAGCACCGCAAAAATCTTGATTAGCTTTTGGCATCTAATTGCATCAGTGTACTAAACTAGCCCTTGGATTTCAGATATGTGGAAGGTGGAAAACTACCAGTGCAGGCTTACACTTGGATAGATAAATCTAAATACCAAGAGTATCTCCCAACTGCAAAGAATCAAGAGATAATTTGCCTACCTCTATTATTTGTATCCCACCCCACAGGCAGAATCTGCTAATGACTTGTACAGCACAATGTTTTTCTATCAACACTGCAATTTTAGGAGAGAACATATTAACCGAGATTGCATTTACAGCTTCAGAACATTAAATTTATCTAAAGTAAATATTGCCTGGGATTGCAGCTAGGCACTGAGTAAACAAGTATGACTTCTTAGGCAAAACTTATTGGGTGTAAGTACCATGTTCTGAAGATTTGTTCTGTAAAAAATTACACTGGCATTTAAGCCTGGCAAAAACACTGTGTTCCCTAATAAGTTAGCTGTCCTCAGGATGTGAGTGACACTTACGAGGGCTCTAGGGTTTAGGTTTCTCTGCATGAAGGATGAATACCCTTCACAAAGACACTTGTTTATTTATTTGAATCTGGCCATCACTCTGAAAGCATCTGGTCCTCAGAGAACATAAGCTTTTTTCAGAAATCATCTTCATATGAGAAAATACTGGAAGGTGAAATGCGGTGATAATTTCAAACATACTTCCTCAGGATCTTTTACTGGAATGAGTGTGACTGTAATTCTACTATCTCTGGGGGAAGGACCATCAATCAGGACACTCCACCAGCAGTGTTTGTTAGGCTCATTCTTGTGGGGAGCTGAGAAGTATGAAAGAATTTCAATGTGTTTACACTAACATTTAAATAATAGATAAACTAGGAAGATATGAATCATGGGAATCAGTTGTCCCAGTCAATGCAGCCTGAACTGAATCGTAGGACAGTTGGTTTTTATTTATGTATTTCTGTAGTTGATGCCAAATACACAGTATAACAGCAAGTTCTACAGAATATGACATACAGTAAGAATTATACTCCATGTCATGTCATTATTCTCAAAAAAGCACCAGAAGGAATCAAGCTGAGCATCTTGTTTCTGGAGATTACTTGCAATCAGGGTAAGGGACAGTTTCTTTTTCCCTGAAGGCAGAAGAGAAAGAAAACAGTACAGAAGGGCAAATAATTTCCAAAAGGAATCAGCAGCCTACCCAGACAGAACTGATAACTGAGCAAAGCAGAGCCTGTCTACAGCTTGGTAGTACCTTTTTTGATAGCAGGGGGACATTTATAATTTCAGACATAGTGCAGTATACCTCTATTTGGAACTTGTAGCTCAAAGTTTATAAGATATGGTCATTCCAATATTGCTTTAAAAATAAAATTCAAAGGAAGAGATTTAAAAGTACCCCGTAACTGAGAAGAGATGGGTGCCTGTCACTGCTGTATGCCTGCTGAAATACCACAAATGGTAGAACACAGTAGAAGGTAAAAAAAATTATAAAAATTAGAAAAATTTTACAAAAATTACCAAAAGTTGCAAAAACTTATTTCTGCATAAATTTAACGAAGGCATCATTCAGATGAGCTATTTCCATTTTGTTGATTTGTGTTACATCTTTAATTCTATTTCATTGTTTTTTATTAAGGTAATTATAGTAATAAAAAAAGGGGAAAATACAACCTATGGCTATTTTGCAAAAGCAGATGGTGGCTGGAGATGGGCTGCTCTCCAGCTGTTCCAAGTCTTGTCCAATTTGTGATCAAGAGAAGGCATAAACAGTTGTGTTACACCAGTCTATCATAATATTTCAACTCAAAGATACCAGTTCACGGTAGTTTATCAGATATAAATAACTGTTTATCACCACATATTTGTTGAAGGAACAAGCAATTTGTTAAGAAAAGGAAATTTTAGAAAATTAATAACTTTCAATGGGGGTAGAGATAACAGTGACATCAGTGTGCCTATGTGGCAACATGAGTACTTAGGTACTAGACACAAAAAATGTCTTCAAAGGGAAAAACTGAAGAAGGTAAATAAACTAATTTCAGATACACTTGTGGTATAGTAAAATGAAATTTGCCATGGTTTGTCTTCAAGAGAGCTAAACAAAGATTTTTGATGAACAGCAATTCTTAAGAACATTTTTGGAGCTCTGTTGGACCTCAGGATGTCTGACCTGATCAGCTCAGCTCCATGGATCTTTGGATGCTGACCTTTACATACCTTATCTTATCATTTCTCTTGCCCTCTTTTTTATCTTGGTTTTGTGAGCGTAAACCTCGCCTTCTCCCATCTAGGTGAATTTGAGATTTTCAGTGGAAACATCACTGGTATTTGCTGCAGTAGGTGCAGTGTCATTTATTTACACTGAAGAAACACATTTACTACCAAAGGAGTTCCCAGAACCTAGGCCGAGGAAGATGGTAGGAGTTACACAGCAAGATGCAAGTCAAACACTGTGTATTCTTTATTCACTACACCATGAAACATATGGCACAATACACCTGGGGAGCCACACTCCCTTATGGTGATTCATCCTGCTGAATAGCACAGCGAGTTCAGTCTGGCATTAAATGTTAGCATATGCAGTCTGGCATACCAAGGCGGCTCACTGGAATCTGAATTATTGACAATGTGAATGGTCTGTTTGGAAACATCAATTCAGATCAACATCACATAGCAAATGAACTAGCAAAAAATAATATGGACATATTACAGTCAGATTTTATTCCTTAGCTGAAAAAAAAAAAAAAATCCCACAGGAACTTGAACATCTGCTTCTCATCTGTCCAGATAATGTAGATTTATTACCTTTATATCCAGGTGTGCATCATTTATTGTTACATTTTAGCATCCAATACTCCTATGTCATTCATTTCTAGGAATATCAGAAAAAAAACAGTCTTCCAGAAAAGAAACTGACTCAGGATGATGAAAAAATAATAGTAATACTGATGGCAAAGTTAATACTGAAAATAAATAAATTTCAGCATTGAATGCTGAAAAGGTTAAATATATAACAAAGATTAATTGCAAAAGCCATTTTGGACTGCAGTATAACTGGACTGTCTGACAGTCCCATGAATCCATGTACCTTCTCGTGCCTTTTGGAGTTAGAGTCCAGGCAGCTCAAAGGTGTGGGGCTGATCAAAGGTGATCCCATATTTGTGGAGTGTCACTTTCAGTATAGCACCTGGGACTATGAGAGAGACCTTAAAAGGACATAAAACCTGGAAAGAACACCTGTAGTAGGAGTATGGCTTTGGCTTCAAAATTACTTAGGGTTCAGATTTATAACATGAAATACTTGCCTTCAGTAGAATATCCTGGCTCATGCCATCATAAAGGCTGGTAAAAGTCCCTTAAAACTAAAGGGAGGGAGGTGAAAAAGGTGAGGAGTAAAGAAGCCCTTATAAAACGCCAGTATGTGTAACTCTGCAGTTTGAGTCTGATCCATGCTGGAGTCTTCCATTTCATCCTCTGAAGAGAAAATGACAGCAGGAAACTTCTAGTGTCAACCTTCATCTTCTTTTCTGCATTTAGTAATGCTTTTTGACTGAACTTCTTTCCCGCTGCATTTCTTCCCACAACTTTTCTCATTTAATCTCATCTTCCTTCAGCAGCTTGGACTAATCCTACTGCTGCCTGTGAAATTTCTGAGTGTGTTGCTGCATTTGTCAAGAATCATCTGAGTTCAGAATTTGAAAGATACTGGTTACTTGCTGTACAAATATTACAAATATGATGCAGCATAAAGTAAGAATTTGTCCAGACTGAGATTAAGATATGAGATTGGAATTTACAGTGACAATAAAAAAGACGAAGGATTTTCTGGGGTTCTATGGCCTTAGAAATCTGCTCCTCAGGAACACCTTGAGTATTTTGCAGGGCTTTTTCTTTTCCCAAAAGTAACACTAACATGGATTATTGTAAAAGGGTGAATATAAGGCAAGAGTACCCCTATTCTCTATCCATCCCCCATGAAAAGAATTTACAGTTGTGGTCTGTATGAATTAGCAAGCTACTTTTTCCCTTTTTGCAGGCTAAGTAAAAAGTATCTACCTATGCATTGAACAATGCACAAAATTTTGTCAAACAGCCTATAGAGAGGGTCATTCTCTTTACATGTGTATCATCTTTTCATAATTTAATTGTATAACCCTGGGTTGCAAGTAGGTAGAGCTACAGAATGCAGAACTGATTCTTTAAAAAGCATCTTATCTATTTGCCATTGAGCTTTCTGGGGAAAAAAAAAAAAAAAAAAAAAAAAAAAAAAAAAAAGGAAAGTTATTTTGGCTCCCAAATGAGGCTAAGCAAGTAAGAATTAAAGGATTAGCTGAGAAAAAATTTCTGCAGATTTATTTAGATTTTAGAAAAAATATAGTGTATGTGGCTAAATATTGCCAGGAATCTGCATTTTCACGTGAATCTAGTAAAAGACCGCAACAAAATATTCTACAAAGGAAATGCTTCATATATACAAAAGCAATCCTCTTACGTAAAATCCATCATAGAGTTCTTTATCCAGCATGCAGGAACTAAGGAGAACAACTACAATTATTTAAAGTACTCAGGAAATTAGAAAATTAACATCATGAGGTATGGGAAAAAACAAACTTTGGGTGGGGTTACTACGATGAAAAGTAGCAGGTGTTAAGGAGACAAATACACATCTCCCTTACAGTGAACTTCACAAATTGTCACTAGCAAAAAGTTAATTGTTCAACTTTTCACAAAACTTTACTTTTTATTAGATTCAGTGGCCTGGAAATTTTGGCTAAATCCATGATTTTTTTCAGAATATAGAGTACAATGTCAAGGAACAGCTTATAAAAGTATACCAGTTCACTTTTTACTCCTTATGCTAATTTTAACCTTGTCTAGCTTCTTATGACTCCATGATGCAAGAGACCAAGCAATCTACAGTAAAAGTTTTCACATGAAACTGTTGTAACTTTAGGAGACACTGTATGATTCTTCATGTATACTCATTTCAAGGCAATAATAATACTATAAACATGTTAAGGTTTCATTCTTTAATGTAATGTGTAAAGAGTAAAAAATTAACCTTCAAAAGTCAAGAAAAATTGCACCCACTTTATGAACACGGAAACTGACCTTCAAAGAGTTCTCAAACTCAAAGATATTGCATGTATTAGCCTGAATAAGACCCACACAGAATGAAATATAAGTTTCTTTCTTTTGGCTGTTTTGAGATACATATTCATGTATCGTTCATGGTATTAATGGTGATGATTAATGAAGACGAAAAAGCAGCAAGTACAAAATGGAAAAGTCATATTAAATAGACATTCTCTTAATTTGCATGTTTGGGTGGTTTACGTTCTTTCCTGGCTACTCCTTTCTACTGAGATGTTTACATAAGACCGACAATCAGGTGGGCTGCATGGGAAATGATTGTATTTATGGACTAAAGGGGGAACACGTGAGAGGGAGTTACCTCTGGAAACTCTAGATACCACTTTACAAGGATAGGAGAAATTGTCTGGGTGTTCAGAGACCTCTCATCACAAGCTACACAGACATAACTTCCACTAGATCTTCCTTGACTGTGATTGAGCTCATTCATTATCTGTATCACTAGCAGACTGTAAAATATTCAGATATTAGAATTTGAATATCATCAAAGACATAATAAAGGTTGAGATTTGTGAAGACTAAAGTTTTTTGAGAGCGATACAGATAATGGAATGCACCTCTCAATATCCAACTGGAAAAAGCTATAGAGATGTCTTCTTTTTTGTTGTTGTTTTGGTTTTTGGGGGTTTTTTGTTTGTTTTTGTTTTTCTTTTGGTTTGGTTTTGGGTTTTGGGTTTTGGTTTGGTTTTGGGCTTTTTTTGTGGATACACACAACTATCTATTGACATCTTCCTTCTTAGGTGAAAAATGATTAAATTAAGTTGTTGCTGTTGTTGTCAACATTATTATAATATTACTTGTCAAAAATGCAATCCAAACAAAGTGGAAGGAGCCACAGAGTCAGAATTCTCTAACTGCTTTCTTCATGACCAGCTTGGACAAGAGCCATGTCTCTTCCTCCTCTGCTCAATACACCATAATATTATCATTGTTGTGTCCGGGGATAGCATCAGTAAAATCGAGCAGTGAGATTCTCCTCACAGGTAGACTGAGTTTCTGCTAGCAAGCCCAGGGAAACTCCTGACAGTTTACATAGGCAGGCAGAAAGCCTGGTGTTAGGCAGGTGTGATTAGCCTTCTGACATAAAAAATAAACATGTCTCTAGCAGAAGCTTTAAAAATATTCAGCATTCCACAATCTCTTCACACTCTGGTTATAAGAAATTGTCAACAGAATTTTTTTAAGGCTAGCATCTGTTTTTACAAGGCATTCGGTACTCAACTCCTTGTCTATTCACATTTGTATGTAAAGGCTTAAACTGACTGACAAAGGGAAGTGTGACAAAGAATTTTGACTCAAGCAGAAAAAGAAGTTTGCAGATGAGATATTTTCCTTTCTAAATGTTACCAATTTAGACATCCTTCTCAGAGACCATAGCAGGCAGAAATTAGATATTAACTCTCTTATGTCAATAAAACTGTAAAACTGCCCATCTGCAATGGACACTGCATCAGGGGTCTGTGAATCATGAAGGACCGAATGAAAAAGTGCAGATGAAGGCATTTAGACAACTGAGTGTAGCCATACAGTTTTTTCAAGTTTCTAAATAATGAAAAGACAAAAAGAAAAGAAACAGCAAACTAAAGAAAAACATACAAGGAAAAAAACCCCAAACCACCAAACAAAAAACCCACAAACTTCTAGGCTAGTAAAACTGGAATAATTTTTCCAACCACATTTGTTTTCCAGGTCCTAATTCAGTATCCATAGTCACACTGTTGAAGCCCATTTTATCACATGCCCTTTTGTATTTCCCATAGAATGCAAAATAATGTAGTCTGGTATTTCTCTTCCAGCCCATTTAATTTCTTAGACTGTATGCAAGAACGGTGGTGTTGCTCTGAATTCATATCACTGCACAGGAATGTTTAAAATGCAAAATGAATGAACTGAGTTTTCCCCTAAAGAAAAAAAAATTTGTATTCAAAGTTTCTGATTATCATTGCCTTTATTTGATTAAATTTTGCTTGTTTTGGGTTGTTGATTTGTTGGTTTTTTTACAGAAGATTTGAATTCTATGCCAAGCCTAGGCTGATATTGACCTTTCAAATTTTCTGCTACTAGGAAAAAAGTGGTTTGGTGTTCAATTATCATAAATTACAGTGATAGTTATCATTGATTGCCAAACCATTTAGAAATGTTCAATAATTAATCTTCACATTAGCCTTGTAACAGAGGAATAAAAATGCAACGCAGCTTTCCAGAATCCAAGCAAAATTAAAGATCAGGACAGATATAAATAACCCATAGGCTTCCTACTAACTCTCTCTTGTTCTATATGGGAAAATTTCACATTGATACTAATTTTGTCATGTTTACATACTGCTCTATTTCTTTTTCAAAAACAAACTAATGAGCCACAGTGATGAGCAGTTCACTGTCATAGCAAGACAAGATTCACTTTCAGAATTCAGTTCCTAAGCTTTTGCTGACTTTTTGAGTGTTGCAAGGATATCAGTTTGATAACTAACATTGGTTTCTTCTATGAGAAACAAGTACTAAGTCATAGTGATTCCCAGCCCAGATACTTTGAGTAGGTCTTAGAATGACAATGACAATTTCATTGCCTTTCTTTGAGCATCCAGTTTCCATTCAGGACAATGAAGTCAGCATCACAGACAAGACGAGAACTTCCTGATCCCAGAGTCTTTTCTCCCCTCTCAGATTTACTAAATAATTGAGACTTTTCCCCATGATTTACCACTCCTTCATAAGGGCTTCTCTAATCTCTCTTTTATTGCAACACAAAGTTCTTTGCACCTCTGTAATAAAAATATGAAATTTGACTTTTAATTAACAAAATTCAACACTAGATTATCTTCTAGAAAGTAAATGCAGAGGACAGAGTGAGAGCAAGTGAACAAGTCCTTCATCTCTATGAAATATATGCCAATTGGACCACAAGTGAAAAACTGTCGCACCATTTCGGAAACAGGAATTGTACTTTTTTTTTTTTTAATATGTTCTGTGCTTGCCTTACCTGGCTTTGGGGGATGGGATGCACAGACTTCTCTCATCTGAAAGAGTTGTCTTAAACCATTCCTTTACAAGCTTTAGAGTGCTAATAAACTTACCACATTTTTTGTATTCATCTGAATAATAACTCACTGTAGGGCCTGATGAAACAGGAACTATATTTTTTCCAGAGTTGACTGGTTCTGAAGCTCATGGGAATGATAAATTGCAGCAGAGCTGGGGCTCTCTCAAAGCCTTCCTCTGTCCCATACTACCTACAGCACTGTGGTCACTGCAGTGCTGATTTGGTAAAGTTAAAAATTCATCTCATGCTATACTCTTTTCCAGTGACTAGCACTTCATTAGGATAAAAAGCTTCATTATGAAAGGAAATATTCACTGAGAATTCAGGTTATGAATGGAAAAATACCAAGTTTTCTACCAGCTTTCATGTTATATGTATACTTCTCAGAAGTAGTAAAGACAAAAGCACAACACTACATTTTTCTGATCCACCAAAATGATCCATCATGGTGACACTGAAGTGCTAAGAGGTGTGAGAGCCAAATCCTGACAGAATGGGGTCCAGTGTATGTTACTAACTTTCACATAATTAAAAAAATATTCTGATTGTAAATATTTGATTTTAGAGCTATGCAAATGCCTTCCTCTAAACACATCTTCCTGCTTTGATCTCAAGCAACTACATAAAAGTCCACATCTTTAGACTGCAGTTTTAAGCTGTTGATACTATTAAAACAATAGAGAAAAACTTTGAGTACTTTTTCATTTTTCAGGGCCATAAGTCAGACCCCAGTTAACCAATTTTGTTTGTGATTTTCTCTAATGAGCAAACTCAACATTAGACTGCAAACAATCATGGAAATTGCAACCCCACAGGAATTTGTTTAACAAAGGTCTAAGTATCCTTAAAAAGAAAATTAAATAGAAGGTGAAATTAACTTTAGGGAAGTTGAAATTAACTTTAACAGCTCGACTACCACAAGAATAGCACACATTTTTAACTGCAAGAAAAATTCATCCTACTACCAAGAAAAGTTGCAGATTCTCCATTTCTGTTTTATCAAATCAAGATGTGTTAAAATGCAAAATATGTCCATATGGAACAAGCAGTAGTAATAAAAAGTTTAGAGAGCTCATCATAAGAGAAATTATGTGATCCAACAGTTAGTGTTATTCAAGTCAATACAGTTGATGTAATGGCCTCTTCTGACCTTAAGGGAGTATCTATGAAAAACTCTGGTTGAACATAATAAGGCTCTTTGAGAAATATTGCAATTATAATGAGCTCTTAACAATTCATTCACCTGAAGGCTGGAGGTAAAAAAAAAATAAGAGACAAAAAATTATTATGCAACAGTGTCGTGAATGTTTATACTATAAGTCAAGAACATTTAAATAGCAGACCTGTACATTAGATCTGGACGGCAAGTAAATTTTCTCTACCTTTACTACATTTTACTGTACGTGATGACCCTTGAATCCTTAAGAGAGACCTTTAATTTATTAGACAAGGGCTACTATATAGTGCAGTTTCTGAGCCATGAAGGAAACATAAAGCCCTTGCTGATTTGACAAAGCTGAGGATATGTTTGCTTTACACTGGACATTGCCATGGACTTGCCACATTTAGAGGTTGATGTCCATCTCAGGAACAGCCAGCAAGAGTGTGAATGACACCAGTTGCCAACTATCAGTGCTGATGTGTGGCTTAAATGGTTTAAAATATTTATTGTAAGTAGCAATCTGTAAAAACTGCAAGTATCTGTGTTCACTGCAAGTATCAAGTTGCATCTTATCTACACTTGGTAATATCCTACATTATGAGAAGAAATTCTTCATTATGCCGAGAAATGTAGACAGTTAATACATGTTGATTTTAGGTGAGATAAATCACACCTTCAGAGCAGGATGTCTGTTTAAACAAGGAGGCTAGATAACATGCACAAGTACAGATATATCTATGTGTGTAAATCCCACGAAAGAAAAACACAATTTGTTTGGCGATTCAAAGAATAGAATAAATTTTTAAAATATCATTCTCTGTTTATTCTAAAACATCTGCCACTGTGAGAAATTATGTTCTGCTATGTTTTCAAAACGGAAAATAATCTTGATTTATGATAGTTATGGTAGAGCAGTGGTTTTGTTTTCAGTTTAAATTCCTCTCTTTTGTGATATTCACAGGTAATGTGATAAGTGTCAGATTTATAAAGAAGAAGAGATTTTGCAGTGAAAGAGAGAAATAAAGACCTATATTTACTGAAACTGCTGATATATATATGTGTGTCTCTGTGTAAAAAACTCACACTGACACACCCTGAAATTTCGTGCACCTTGCTACAAACATGCTTAGTTCAAAGACAATTCAAATACACTTTACTGTTGTAAAATTCAGACTTTAGTCATGTTTTTAAAGAAAATCATATATGTAAAATATAATGTCTTAAACTATAAAATCTAAAGTAGAAACAGAAACAGAAATAAAATATGATGTTCTGATTAGATACTCAGAAATATTGCTCATTTATTTTCAATGTATGCAAAACCAAAAGACAAAAAGGATATCCTGATATATTAGAACATCCCAATAAACTAATTACTTATAATAAAACATTAACATAGTCACTCATTTTTTGTCTAATTCTTGTAGGGAAATATTTGACAATGACAAACTTAAGCACGCATGTCACGATAGAAGTAAGTGATTTTACCTATCTAGATAATCATTATGTGTATGCTTGTGAGCATTACAGAGGAAATTACTATCTGTTGTTAATGACTATCTTTTCTTCAGAACTTACATAATTTCACTGAGTGTTCTTTGTATTAGTTCAGTGTCTAGAGGCTCCTGAAGAAAACAAGACACCAATATTTAGGTAGCATATGACCACAGAGTTGATAGAGGAACAGAACTTACACACCTGTTTGGTGTCAGTCACACAGAAGCTTCTGCAAGGCCCTGCAGTGTTTATGGGAAAAGTTTTGGCCAGATCAGGGTGGCTACCACAGTACCAAGGCTGTGAGAGCCCTCTGCTTGCACATACAAGGGGTACTTACACAAGATACATATATACATATACAGGAAGCACTGCCAGGTCAGCTTGTCTACCTGCCTGCCTGGAAATCTATCCAAGACAAGCACTGACCACAGGCTTGCAGCAATAAAACGCTGACTTTGAAAGTGGATGCTGCCTTGGGGCTTGCTCAAAAGGGAAACCCAGCCTTTCAACCTGCCACCCCAGGCACTGTAAGCTGAGACCTTATGTATTAAAGTATGAAGTGTTTAATGCAGTTTTCAGAGTAACACTGCATATACTGTAGCTTACAAAACTTTAAAAACAAAACAAAACAAAAACAACAACAAGAGAGAACAGTTTGGAAGAAAGAATATCACTCTTCCCACTAAATTGATGAAAAACCAAGGTCTGGAGAGAAAACATAACTTACCTACGGTCACACAGGAAGCCTGTGACAGAGTCGAAAATTGAAATCAAATTTCCTGACTTTCAATCCATTGCCTCAAGCATAAGAAGATCTTTCCTCTCTTATTGATTTAATTTATTGATTTATCTTTTTTTATTCTGAGTATCTGTTTGAGTACAAAAGAAAATGGTTCACATGATTGTTGTAAATAACTTTACATTTTGATGTTCTTTTCCTTACTTAGGTGTATCCTGAAGATATTTCAAATCGGGCGTCTATTAGATATAATTACTGAATAGGTATATTGATTAATTTATAAAGATGTCATAATTAATTTTCTTCCTTATTTTCCATATAACAGATCAATTTTTAAGAAAACATATTATTTTACACAAATTAACCTTGGGCACTTCAAATAGTGTCTATGCATATTGTACTTCATTATCTATAATTTACATGCTATGTCAGTCGCTGCTAATTCCTCAGAGAACATAATCACACAGTGAACAAGTAGCATTTTGATGTCTTTTAGAGAATAATTTTAAGAATAAAGAGGGAAATGACACACAATCTCAAATGCTGCTTTTCCTTGTATGGCTCAAGATGAAGCTACCATCCTCCCTTCCACTAGACCTATAGTGGCCCCTCAAGGCAGAATAAAAATATGTCAGAATTATTCACAGGCTCATCACATGCTTCACACAGGGAAGTTACCATGAAGCCAGAATAATGCAAAATGAGGTCAACAAAGGCTTGAGTCTGCAATGCCTGCTTTAAGTTGTCTAAAAATGGCTGTCACTGACTCAAAATAGGTGAAAATTGCTTTTATGAATCAGAACAAGTGCTTTAGTCCTACAAAATGTCAATATCTATTAAGTGTTATATCTCAGTGAGAGATGAAGCTATCAAGTGCATCAACAAATTCTACAGACTACACTAAAATCCCAAAGACTCCTATGATGAAATAGGAAGATTCTTTAACCGGAGCAAGATTAAAACCTGTCTCATATTGGGATCCAGTTCTGTTTCTTCTGTCTGAAGAACTGTAAACACATATTTTGCTCAAACCATTCCAGACAAGAAGCAGAAAATGTGTCTGAATCATTTGGATATTCATTATAATCCAGGGCATCTAAAAGAATCAAATTTATCTATGTATGTTTAAAGAAAAGTACCCAAGAATTTCTAATGTAGTAAGTTCTGCAATTATATCCAATCTTAATCTGTTGCCAACTGACCTGAAAGTTTTTTTTTCATTTGTTGCCTTTCTTAGCTTAATATGTTTGTTTTATAATGTATAATGTGAGCAAGATAACCTATGACAGAGTTGACTAATCTGGAAGACATATCAATGAGTATTTGTTTGAAGTCTGTTCTTCCATCTAGTCCATTCATTGTTCAGCTCATGTGATAGTTGCCACATCAATTTAACTTAAATATTTTAAACATTCTCCTTTGGCTCTTTTAGCAAGGAACCTGTCTCCCTAAGTATTTGTACAGCATGTGTGCTAAGTTAGCTTCATCCTCAAGGATTTTTTTAAGCATACACGAGTAACAGACACACAGGTAATTCATATTCTACAGGTTCTAGAAGGAGAGAAGCTCCTTTCAGCAAACAGAGATTTCCTGAGCAGAGCTTCATAGCAATTATTAATAAGAAGCTGAGACATGATGAACCTACCTGCCATTGCTATTTTTGCATTCAACAAGGGAATCACAATACCTGAGATTATTGAAAGTGTGAAACAGAGCCTTTGACCCTGAGAAGTTTTAACACCAAGACTGTTCAGAAATAGATATCCAGGAGAAGAGAAGGCCCTAGGGAAGCTTTCAATACTTAAAGGCAGCTTATGAGAAAGATGGAAAAAACCATTTTAATAGGGCCTGTAAAGTTAAGACAAATTTTAACTGTTTTAAACTAACAAAGACACTAGATATAAGGAAGAAATTTTTTCAGTGAGGGAGCTGAAACACTTTCACAGGCTGCCCAGAGAAGTGGTAGATGCCACATCCCTGGAAGCATTCAAGGTAAGGCTGGACAGGGCTCTGTGTAACATGATCTATTTGAAGATGTCTCTGCTTACTGCAGGGGGGTTGGAACTAGATGATTTAAAGGTCACTTCCAAATGAAACTATTCAATAATTCTATAATTGATTCTATGATTCTGTGATATGTGTCTAATTGCTGAGTAATTCAATAATCTAACTGAATGAGTAAAGTATTTCCTTGTTGCTTTGAGCATTAACAGTACTTCTTTTAACCTTTATGACCTACAGGGATTCTGTTGTAACACCCAGGGGAAAAAGGAAGGTCGTACTCACCTTGCATAGCTTGATATAGCATGTCTTTTACCACTATCAGAACTCACAGTAAGAATGAAAGGATTAAAGAAAACCTAAAATATCTTCAGCCTTATACAGGATAAAGAATATTCATATGGATGTACTTGATCTGCACCACAGGACAGGCAACTGCACACATTACTACAGGAGACAAGTCATCAGGGAAAATGACCAGCCTGGTTAAACAGAGGACTTAGGCTGGATTTTAGGGGAAAAAGGAGAACTTATCACCTCTGGAAGGAGAGTCAAGTAACTTGGGAGAACTATAAAGATGTGGTGACGTCATGTAGGGAGAAGATTAGCATGGCCAAAGCCCAATTAGAACTTGATTTGGCCACTGCAGTTAAAACCAAAGAAGTTTCTATAGATGCATTGGCAGCAAAAGGAGAGTCAAGGAACACCTTCATAATTTGTTGAATGCTGAGTAAAGTAGGGGTTGAGGAGAACATAGAGGTACTTAATGCTTTCTTTGCCTCAGTCTTCAATATCAAGAGCAGTTGTCTTCAGGATGCCCAGCTCCCCGAGCTGGAAGTTGGTGATGGGGAGATGAGTGAAGCCCCCACAACTCAGGAAGAGACGGTTAATGACCTGTCTTGCCAGTAAGACACTCACTATGAGCCCTGATGGGATCCACCCCAGAGTCATGGGGGACCTGGAGAAAGAGCTTGCCAAACCACTCTCAATCATCTGCCAGCAGCCCTGGTTAACTGGAGAAATTCCAGATGACTGGAAGCTGGCAAGTGTAACACCCATCTAGAAGAAGATTTGGAAGGACAATCTGGGGAAATACAGGCTTTGCCATGGTTCCAGGCAAAGTTATGGAAGAGATGATCCTGGATGCCATTACACAGCACATGCAGAACAACCAGAGCATCAAGCACAGCCAAAGTGAAAGGTAGGTCCTGCTTGACCAAGAGGATCTCCATCTATGACAGGGTGACCCATTTCTGTAGGTGGATGTGGTCTATCTAGACTTCAGTAAAGCGTTTGACACCATCTTTCACAGCGTCCTCCTAGAAAAGCTCTCTGCTTGTGTTTTGGATGGGTGTACTCTTCGATGGGTAAAAAACTGGCTGGATGGCCAGGCCCAGACAGTTGTGGTTAATGGAGCCAAATCCAGCTGGTGGCAGGTCACTAGCTGTGCTCCCCAGGGCTCAGTTTTGGGGACAGTTTGACAGCTCCATTGATGATTTGGACATGGGCTTGGGGTGTACCCTCAGTAAATGCACAGATGACACCAAGTTGGGTAGGAATGTTGATGTGCTCAAGGGGAGGAAAGATCTACAGAGAGACCTGGAAAGACTCAATTGGTGGGCAGAGGACAACACAGGAGGTTGGATAAGGGCTTCTGGATCTGTCACTGTGCAATCTGGGTTTGGTGGTTATGGGGTTACAGTGGCAGGGCTGGGTGGATGGTTGGACTGGATGATCTTAGATGGCCCTTCCAACCCTGGTGATATTGTGATTCTAGGATGAAAGTATAATGTCAACAGTCTGAAAAAATGACGAAAAGATTAATGAAGCCGATCTACATCATTTATTTCAATGAAAAAAGAAAACCAAAATTATTTTAAACCTGAAGACAGTATCTGTAGATAAATTGTTATTGTTTTTTCTGTAGAAGTACAAGGATGATAAAACATGTACTACACTGAAATTTTCTTAATCAGCTAATCTTTCTATTTTTGTGCAAGAATACTATTTTACTACTATGTGGGAGAAGCCAAGTATCTTAATGATTGTTTCTAACACATTTCTCCTGTTTATAAATACCAGGTAATTCAGTAAATTAATTTAAATCACATTACTTTTTCACATGAACATTCAGAAAGACCAAATTAGTAACAGAGGGTTGTTTCAAACAAATTTGTGAAAATCCTCAAGTCTATTTGTCATAAGTGCTATTTGTCAAAGAATGAAAAATAATGAAGAAAAGTAGAGAAATCATCACTTCATAAAAATACTTAATAATCAGCTGGAAGAGTCAAATTTGGTGTTATTAATTATAAAGTGAAAAGGTACAGTTTGCCTTTTCATTGAAAAAAATACAGTTTATCCTAGCACTTACATTAGGGAAGAAAACGGCAAGAAACAACGCATCCCTCTACATAAAAATAAAAATAGTTCCGAAAAACTAATCTTGATTTGCCAACTGCTTTTCTGTTCTTTGCAGTCATTATCTACTGTAATGGGCTGAGACAACTATACAGGAAATTAAGACGTACATTTGGATCATTGGTAAATGAGCCATTAGATAATAGACAACTGATTTGTTCTGCTCACATATTATACAGAACACTTCACTTCTGGAAAGGAGATGAAGAATTAGCTGTGAATTGCCTGGTATTTGTGAACTGCATTGGTGAACTTTGCTAAAGCCTAGCTTCAGTAGAGTTTTTTTGTTCATTGATCCAAGAGAGTGAAGTAAAAGCATATATCAATACATATCACACAAAATAATGGCTGTAGATATTTTTATTTTCTCTGTTGAAAGCCTAGCAGATGTATATAAGAGTTAGAGGATATCACATATTACCTGTGAACATCAAAAGGGGTGGGTGAGGATAGGGGAGAGAGTTCAAAGAGATACTTTAAGTTTCAAATACATTTCAAAATGGTTGAGGATTTTGGTGACTGGGAGATCCTTTACTTTTACACAATCATGTACCACATCAGGGAGAAATTAAACTGTGAAATCATATTCCCAAGTTTCACTTCTGCATACACTAAACTAAGTTTATGTTAAGTGAGATGCTTGCACTAGTAAGGGAATAACGGAAGACTGCTTTCTGAGAGAAGAGCATGTCTTTCCCATTATGATCTCTTTTGAAGTAGCTGCTTGACTAATGAATTTGTACACATCCCACCTCCAACCTTCACCATCCCACTTTGCACATATGTTTGCATTACTGAGAAGTAATTATAATGAAAAATACAAACCTCAGTGAAAAGGAGATGGGATGTGACAGCTAAAAAAAAACCAAATATGCCAGACAAATCATCATCTTACTAGGTCTTCTGACCTTTTAGCAGCCACCAGACCAAATGAATAGAAGGATAAGGTCAACAGGTAAAAACAGACACAGCAGGAATTATTTAATTCACTGATCTTGAAGGTTGGACAATTTGAACAGAGTATTGTATAGATAGTTTTCTTAATGATTCATCAATATACATTGAAAAAAATGCATTCCTTTACAGGAAAGATTAATTTATTTGTCCGTGTTCCATTGTCGGGGCAAAGAATGGATCGAATCTGTTAGCCATTCTTTAACCAAGAGCAAAAAGGACGTACACAGATCTGTTCCTTTCTAAGAAAAGAAATTATGGAGGTATTTGCAGCACTTATCTTCAAACACTTATACAGCACATTATTTTACCTAAACTCTCCCTATAATCAGTTGGTTGAAACACTCCTGCAGGCAGGAAGTTTAAAGTGTCTTAGTGACATTTCTGCTCTGAACATCTCCTAGATAATTTTCATGCTATTCAGTAGAAATCTTACCCCAGGAGCCTAATTCCAGACAGTTGTTAGACTAAATCAAATACGTGAACAGTTTTCCTAATTATTCTCATGAGTTTAGGATTGCTTCAAGACAATAAACTAATAAACTTACCAAAATATGGTTAGTAAGATGTTATTTATATTCTATTTTATGACTATCTGGAAGACCAGGCTCTGCAAAGACCCTTTAAAAAGAATGGTTGAGTCATTCATAAGATGAATCTAAGCACATTGCAAAATAATTCAACAGCAAGACAAAAGGTCTTAGATATCTGAAAGAAACAGAACACTCATTGTAGAATTGAAGGATGGAATCTGATTTTAAAATAGCATCTTTACCCTAGAAAAGGATAGTCCAGAAACTGGACATATTCACCATTCACGAGACTACAAAAGCAGTGTATTTCAGACTGCGGGAAAGCATGTTTTCTGATCATTGCCACTGGATATCAAGACTTTTTAATTGGGAAGTTGGCAGTAAAAGGGAAAGAAGAAGGGGAAGGGGAAGGTGAAGGCAAAGGCAAAGGTGAAGGCGAAGGTGAAGGCAAAGGGGGAAAAAGATAACACATCATTATACCACAATATAACAATTAAAAATTTGAAAAAGTAACACAGGAACGTCAACTGGCTTGCCCCAAACAATTCACAAAGCCTGTGCCCCAGTCACTGACAGAAAAATTAACTTTAATGTAATTAATCTACAAGTTCATCCTTCTTGTTAAAGGTCCAGGTTTAGACTATGTTCTTTTGCATTTCAGTAAAGAATTCACATCTTGTAATACTATGCAACTAAACACAAACTCAGTCAAATCTGACCATTTCTTCTTCTCCTTTTTATTTCACAATTCTTTCAGTCTTTATAAGTAAGATCAGACTCCGTGCTTACACTGAAACCCTAAATAGTCATTTGGAGAAGTTATTTACATCTCAGCACAGACCACTGAAAATAGCAAGCTTTAATGGAAATGCTGACCAGCCTTTCATGCATAGCTCTCAATAATGAAAGATTCCTCTCTGGCTTATTCTCTCATTGCCATCTAATCATTTTTCTTCCATTCATTAGTGGAACATCATATAACTTAACAGAAATTAACATATGTAAAGAATGTCATTCCAGAGGGATTTTTGGAACAAAGGAATATTTTTCTATAGTTGGCAGTTTTGGTCAGAGCTCATTTTCTAATCTACAGTCGTTGTTAACTTCACAAAGAAATGAATTCTCTTTCTTCAGGTTTTTAACCAAATGCCCCATTTTTTGGCTTTGTGTCTTGGGCTTGTGGATGTCTTAAATAAAAATAAAAGCACAAAATCCCACCCTCCAAGTTTCTGATTGCTTTTTATAATAGCTCAGTCCCTGAGGGGCTCAGCTTGTTATTGAAATTGTTTTCTTTAATGGGCATTTTGTGCTTTTCCCCTGGATTATTTTACTTACTTGGAGTGGTGAATGCATGCCAGTTCAAAAATCAAACACTGGGGCAAATGCTACAAACACATTGCCCAACATGTGGTCAGCATTTAGACAAGTATATAAAGCAGAGAATTATTCTGGGCACTGGGGAGAACACTCTTAATTCAGTGTTACAGCAGATAAATTATCTGTCTCATGATTTAGATTATGCTGACAGTTTCATTATGTATTTCCAGTGCCCAAACTTATTAATAAGTGTTGTAGGTTTGTCCCAGTTCAGTATAGAAACAAAATTCTGCCTTCAGATGAATGCTGAACAGGCACAATGAAGGGCAGATGTGTTCTATAGGATCTTGGCACTGTCAAGACACAAAATTTGAACTTTGAATTTATTTCAAAAGCCTGAAAGCTTATTTAGCTGACACTTGGGAGGGAGGGAGAGGGAGAGGATCTGATTCTCCTCTCACACATGTTTTAAGCCATTGTTTGATTTCTGATTTCATTAGAGTTACATCTGATTTACATGGCTGTCAGTGATGGGATACAGTCTATATAAAACTGAATCAGAAATCTAAGGCACATTCTGCCAGATTTCTAGTGCTACATCCAACAGGAGACTATTGAAGTTATAAGCTGGGAAAATAACTTGCTAAAGGAAGACAGATCAAGAAACAGTCTAAAGGGATGGTGGTTACTGAGTTGCTAAAGGATCAGCTTTGGGCCTGTGTTTGCTGAAATTTTTTCAAGGCTAGAGCCTAAGCAGTCACAAAGTACTTTATTTAGTGTTATACTGAATTCAAAATATTTTGGAACCTCATAATTCCTCGATGGTGTCTTATCCTACCGAGTGCTGATACTGACTTTGTCTGTGTCAATCAATCTTTTATAAATACATACGGCAATTTCATTTTTCCATGTATCATTGTACCCTGAAGAGATCATCATAATATGTTAAACAGTAATGTATTCTATTGAAATGAATCCATCAGGGTTGAAGTTCACAAGTTATTTCTTCTCTTTAGGATATTTACTTAATCTAGTTTCAGGCACTTGGACATCTAGCAGCCCTAATTTCCCACTACAGGCAATAGACAACAGACTCCACTTGAGAATGATTCAAAAACATAAGATTCCTGGTTTGAACAGCCTTCTGAACGATCCTCTCTCTACACTAACTGGATAGCTCATTTGCCCACATAACTAGGCAGCTGAACTAGGATTGTCTGACCATGTGCTGCCACACTTGATCTGATGTTACAAATTCTTGTTATGGAGCTTCTAATTTCCTGCAAAAATCCTTCCATCAAGTTGCTTGTAGTTGTTGGAATTACAAGAGTATGTACTTAATCTCCTTCAACTACTCTTTGGAAGAAAGCATTTTATTCATTACATTCCCTTAGTCATAATCTGGTTTTCCATATTTGTAGTAAAGTCAGTGGATTCACTGGATGAGTAAAATCAACTTTATACTCTCAGTTTCTAGGACATCCCACTTCAACCAGTGTTAGAACATTAGCAATCACTGTGATAGTATTCTTCAAGCCCATCTGACATTGTCGGGAGAGGACTTACAGGTTTTGTAGAAAGGGAGAAAACACAGTTAGGCATTCTCAGATCGTGCAGTAATTTTAAGAGAAGCTCAGTTTCTAGATCTTTCTGGGGTCTCTAACATCTCTACAACTTTCTGTAGGCTTGAATCCTGAAGTTAGTAGCTAAGGTTCTAGTTAGACTACACAATTTTTATGTTATCCACAAGAAAACTCAAAGCACAACTGTGCAAAATTGTTGATGTCTGAAAGCAGCCCAAGTAGCAAGAACAGTGACTCAAGTCCTGCTTCTGTTTCACGTCAGAAAGATAATCTCTCATTGTAATCTTGACAAAAAAATGTCAATACAATTTGAATTCAATTTCAGCAATTATGTAAAAAAACTTGCCCTGAAGGTAATTAATTATGAACAAATTCTTACTGTTACACTTCTACTGACAGTCTAAATGAAAAAAGAGTCTCCAACAGGAAACAAATTCAGATTTCTGTTGGTTCTTGTGTTCACTCTTATTGCAAAAAGAACAAAACACAAGAATAAAACAACACCCTCCAGCCTAAAACCCACAAAATCCCCAAAGAGGAGTTTGCTGATATCGCTGTAGCTTTACTCACCTGACAGGAGGAGAAGATCAAAAACAAAATTCAGCAAGAAGGAGTAAATGCATTGGCTCTATTTCACCGGGGCAAACTGTCTGCCCACCTCAGGAGCAGGAACACTGAGGGAGATTGTTGTACTGCTGCAAGGGGGACACGAAAAAGGAAGGAATGGCATGAAGGTGCTGTGGTCATGCTGTTGAAAACAATGAAGCTAAGGGGAGCTAAGCCAAAGGAATAGCCCAGACAGTAACTGAAAGATGAGCTTTACTTCATCAACTCAAAAATACATATTATTTTTCACTCCCCTTCACATCTTAATGACTCAAGACTCGCAAACTCTACCTAAACATGCAATGACATCAACTATTCCCTTTCACAAAGAAAATTATGTAAATATAGCTTAGGTGAGGAGGAAGGTCAGAGAAGACTCCGTCATAATTTCTGGGATCAGTCAACATGCTCAACCTGCCTTCTCTCCCATAGGGATGGCTCTTGGGTAAGATCTTTATGTGCACTAAATATTTCTTTCAAGCTGCCTCTTATTAGTAATTAGAGCTTGTCTGAATATCACTTCAAATTTATTTTTGCATTCAGTATATTATAATCAGCAATCTCTGAACCTTAACCTGTCATGGCTCCCTATTACTAGTACATTTGTTAATGAAGTGCCTTATTCCATAAACTGGAATTTAGTGTGAGTCTTCCAAGGGCATTACCAGGCCCTCGCAGAACACTTGGAAAAACAGATAATGTACCAGCTGAGACTGGGGACACCGTGGGCATGTTCCGCTGATAGCTGGCCAAACCACCCTCTGACACAGTGGGCTGGGCAGTGGATCACTGTCCAGGGCACTGACAGGCTGCTCGGGCTCAAGGGACTCGTCTTTCCTGGGGCACGGATAGATGGATCGAATATAAAGTGTTCAAGGACACTCCCCTTTTATGTGACAGCTGCCATGTGGGGCTTGCTGTCAGCTCTGAGTTAGGCTTGACTGAAAAAGAAAAGAGGATTGTTCTCATCAGTCTCATACCAGGAAGGAAATTACTGGGAAGCACCTCTGACCCACTTTCCCCCTTCCACCTTGCCAATACAATTTCAGAAAAGTAAAAAGTCTCTTATTCCACTGCGCTAAAATCAAAGGTCACTTTGAGAAAATGTAGCCCCATTGCTGTACAACTAATCTGGAGAAATAAACAAGAAAATTTCAAAAGAAACACATCTTCTGTGAACCATGGTAACTTTTTATTGCCTATCTGTCAAGGAAGAGAGCACTTCTATCAGGCTGGAAGTGATTACAAATCACAATTAATATTTTAACTTTCCACTTTTTCATGCAAATGATTTTGAAACTTAATCTTGATAAATATATAATTTTAAATTAAAATAATATATCCTGGATTTTTAATTCCATGTACATTTCCAAAAATAAATTTAAATGACATTAATATAATATTGACTATAGTAAAAGTTTCTAAGTCATCTTCTCCCTTGCTTCTGCAAAACTCTCATTATATGTTCATCTGAATTTATATATATGAAATACATTAATACTGCAGTTCATATGGATTAAGTTATCTGTAATTTGCATCAATAAAAATCAGTACTACAAGTATCTTACAACACAAAATACTGATTCAACTCCCTTTAAAATCAATGGGTAATGCCATAAATCTGACAAGTAATACAGAAAATATTATATATATAATAAATAATAAATGTAGGCCATCTACGGTTTATCATTTAAAATTGACCTCAAGAGAACAGAAAATAGATATGGACTTTGATTCCATCCAATTTAAATTCTAATTTAGATTCTAGATTAATATCAAAGCTGGGAAATTATCTTGTCCGCATGGATTTTTACTATTTTATAATTCATAAATATAATAATATAATTTTTGTTGCACAGGACATCCAAGCCAGAGAAAAATATTCCCTATTTTCATATTCTTGCACATATTTCTACAATATTTATGTTTCAATATTTGATTTTCAAAGACAATAGGGGAAATGGTGGAATATATAGTTTTATATGTAGGACAAACTATTCTGTTAAAAGAATTGATTTTGTACTTTCAAACCTATATGAAGCTTCAGCATGAAGCAGACTTATAAAGATGCTACAAACTTGAATCAATAACAATTGTTTTAGGTCTGTTTGGTAAACAAGAAAATATGAAAAGTTCTTTCTTGTTTGAAAAACATGAAAGTAAGATAACTAAACATGTTGAACAAATGCTAGTAAATTGGAAGAGAGAAAACCACCCCGGATTGCACAAAACATTTTTCTTAGACTTATTTTTATTTAATTATGGTAAGAGGATAAAATGTTTGTCAATTAGCATGTTAAATCTAAAGACATCTTCAACTGAGAATATACTGCAAGATGCATTTCACTTTAGCAATGGTGAGATGAAAAAACAGTGTCATTTCTTTTAGGTCACTACAAACACGAGAAAAGTAATTGCAGTGTTTGAGTTGGAATCTTTTGTTTTGGTCCTTTTTTTCCCCCCTTCAGAAGTTTGGTTAGTGACTGAATCTGACGTGGATTCTGGTGGGCTGAAACTTTTTCATTTATTCTATTCTTCATGTTCAATTTTCTACATGAAAGGCCCACATCCAAACCTTGCAGTCAGCAGAGCGTGGAGAAAGCTCAGACTTTGGCCTGCCACTCATATACACTAAAATGCAAAAGGGTTCTCTGAAACTGGAATGAAAAATGGCTTATAATGCTCTCTGCACCACTGATCAATGTTACAGCAAGCAGGAGATGCGAGATACAGCTTTACTGTCCATACAGACCTGTGCTGAACAGCCTGTGTTTGTCTAGTAGCTGGGTAGTCTACTCTGCATTCCTACTACTACTGCAAGCCTAGAATGATGAATTATTATCACTTAATATTTACAGGAAATTTGAAAAAAGGAGAATGACTTTGGAAAAGGCACTGAGAAGCAGTCTGGTGGTAAAGCTACTTGCTTTTATGTCATCTATAATATTAATAATTAAAATTAAAAATGAGTAGTCTCAATAAAAGTTAGTAAACAAAACACAATGTATCATACGTATAAAAAAAATGAAACTTGACACATACATCTCATGTAGAAAAAGTCATATTTTTAGACTGAAAATTAACCTTCTTTTCTTTGTTAAATATAGACACATGCATTTCCTCAGAAACCCAAAACAATGGCTGTCTTACAGACCTGTGTTTTGTGGTGTTATGGGTTCCAAGGAGGCTCTATCAAGAACCAGTCTCCAGCGCGGTCAGCATTCTGAGGATAAGCAATTAAGACAGGTCCTCCCTGCAAATAGCCCTCAATTTAGATGCCACGTGAAACAGATGGAAGAGAAAGGCAGGTAGGTTTTCTGCAATGTCATTAACCAGGTGTGGAGTATTGTTTTTTCAACTCATTGTTTAGCCAGTGCTGGATGAAGAAAACTTGCAGACAGTGCAAAAAACCTTAAGAAGGGATTTTGTGCCTGAGGAAGGAAGAGATAAGCAGGCAATTGTGGCTGCCACTTCTGATAGAGTAAAGACTGAACCTTGATAGATCAGCAAATGTGATAGTGTGAGACTAAACGCTCAGGGCTTGAAAGAGAGAAAAGGGCTGAAGATGATGTGGTGGGGAAGGGACAGACAGGGAGAGGCAGCAAACTCACACAAGGCATGGTTTGATCAATGAACCGAGAAGCTGAATCTAGCAGCAGCATGTCGAATGGAAATTTGTCTCAATGTCCTATTTTACTCCAAATATATTTGCTGTGATAGATCCTACATTATGTATATGTCACTCCTGTTAGGGCAGGCTGCTTCTATGGCAAGACTGTCTGACACTGCTGGATTTTATAAGGATTACTCGCTAACTTTTAGAGTTTAAGCTTCTGCATCTTTTTCCTTCAGGTTTAGTTTGGGGTTTTTTTCACCCTTTCTTCCAAGTTCCAGACTACTCCACAGACTGAAAATGTCCAAACCCTATATCTGCTCTGTAATCACTTCAATTCCACCAAGTGGGACACAATTTCCAGGTATTTTCCACATGCTCTAGTGTTAATACTGGGATGAGGAAGTTGTTCTGCCATTTTTAGAAGCTGCCTTTGTGAGTGGAAATGTACCATGCAGAGAGAAATTGCAATTACTGTCTACTATTTCCTCTGTTATTTAGGATACCAGCTATGATAGATTACATGTACTGAATTTCTTCCCCAAATGTGCAGTAATATCAGTTTGTAGACTTTTATTTTGTTTGACATAAATTTGCTTAATCCTTGTGGGAGAAAAGCTTCAGTATTATACAGTTTATGCATTTTTAGTTATTTCTCTGTTTAGGATACACTTTTAAAAAACTGTTAAATGACATACCAAAGCCTGATGGATGTACAATTAAAATACAACTTTACTAAGTTCATTTTCGTATGTCTTATAAAGTTTAGATTAATGGTGACTAAGTTTATTAAATTGAGTACTATGAAAAATGAGCAGTCAGCTCTGGGTTGCAACACACTGATTCTCCAATATCTTTTAACTTCTTTTCTCAAAAAAAAAAAAAAACAACCAACTAAACAAAAACAACCTAACCAACCAAACAAAAAATCACCAAACAAACAACAACAAAAAACCCAAACTCCATAAATTTTTTACTGCAACTCTAATGGGGGGGGGGGAGAAAAAGGAAGAAAACATCTTGGAAAATAATGATGTGAGCAAATCTGTTACACAAATATCTGCCTGAGTCAAAAATGGGTTTTACTTACTTGTCTCTGTGGCTTGTGCTAGCTTGCTGCTGGCAGAGGATGCCAAGCCATCCCCCAGTTTCCAGGGCATTTGGGGTAACTGACCCCTAGACAAGGATAAAAAACCCTTGGAGATGGGAGCTGGAAACCTGACCTGCCCAAACATTGTGGCCTTCTGAGAGTGTAAGAAATATCAAGTGCTCAGGGGCTTGACCAGCAGGTCCCATCAGTTTCAAAGTCTGGGCCCTCCTTGGGACCCAGCACTGTGTGGGTTTTCTCTGCAGGCAAGCCAGGCTGAGCAGAAGATCCCTACGAACACTTCACCTTTGCAACTGCTTCTATTACCAAATATTCCAAGCTGTCCTGTGTCCCCAGCTTGGGTCACATCAAGCTGCATGCAGGATTTACCCCTTGGCATGCCACCTGAGCTGCTGCAGAGTCTGTCCCCCAGGGGCTGCTAGGAAATTTGGCATCAGATTTGGGATTGATGAGAAGAAAGCAGTAAACAACCTCAGTGATTCTCACCTGAAATTTGCCGGCTACTCTGTTTGGCTTCTTCCATATTTTTAAAACTATCGTATGAAAAAAAGTTTATGTTAATTCCAATTAAATATTTTTGCCTTTAAAAAAAAATCTGATTTCCATTTTCTATTCCTGGACACAGACTTAAAAAACATAGTTCATTTTTCCCTGAGAGTTTTCGTATTTTGAAAGATCTATGGGAATTCCACTAAAAATTCATCAAAGGCCTTGTGCACTTTTTGTTCACTGTGTCAGAGTGGAGGCAGGGAGAGAAATATATTCTCAATATTCATTTTAAAAGAAATATCTTACATGTAGGTGTGAAATACTTTTTTAATGCTGCAAAATCTACTCCATACCAGGGTCTACATCACACTTAGAAAATCCAATATCAGTTTAAAGATAAAAAAAGAGGAAAAATATAACTAAATAAATGCCCCAACCTTTAATACATCTGAATGCAAAATGGTTTCAAAAGTCAGCGCCATCCTCAAATCAGAATATAATTGAATAGCATTCAAATGATACTTTTTCCTTTATATGTGGAGGGCAGAAGGTGCAAGATGCCTGGAAGCAGCATGTGAAGGCAGGAAGAGTCTTGGCTACAGCTGCAAACTGAAAGTATGGGAGGGTGTGGGGAGAACAGCTGGAAGCTCAAGAAGAAACAGTGTCATCATGAATCACACTTCCTTCCTAGACTGCTTCTGGAGCAGCAGGGCCCTTTATTATGAGTTTAGAGTAAGCTCCTACTCACCCACTCCTTTTTTTCTAATAAAATATCTCACAGTTTCGAGAACTCTCTGTGGGAAAGCAGCCAAATCTGAAGGAAGAGAATATGAAGGAGGCATGAGAATTACCTTCAAATATGCAAAGAAGGGATCAGTCTCCACAGAGGTGGAGTCTAGGACAGGGGAAAAAAAAAGATAGGAAAAGAGATTAAACTCCAGCAAAGCAGAACTTTTAAATAGTGAAGACAGTGAATCTCAATGATGGATTATTTGAAAAGGAATATTCTGGCAAGCTCTAAGAGCCATTTAGACAAGCATCTGACAGTAATGACATGAGTAGTGCTTATGCAGCTTTGGCACAAGATGGACTACATGAGCTTTGCTGATTCTTTCCAGCTCTTTGAGTCTGTGTGCAAAACAGAAGTCTCGGCTAATCTGCATTTGCAGGTTTGTTTCTGCCAAAAATAAAGGATAAAAAAAGGTGAATATGAAATTATGACTCTTAATATATCTATCTGCATGGTTCTTACTGATTGGTTTTCTTTCTATGTAAAGCAGAGAGAACCTTTATTTACATTGTCTCATCCAGGTCACATAGACAAAAGTCATTATAATTCAGTTTCTCTGCATTGCAGGATCAAGAGCTGAGTCAACCCTGCTGAGATTCATCCCACGTTCCAGGGAGTCTAAGTATTTCATATCTGATGTTTAAACTTCTAACCAAATAAAATTTCTGCTTGGAGATGTACCAGTGTATGGTCAGATTTTATTGTGTTTCTGTTTGAAATTCACCCACAAGTATGAGAAATCCCTACATTTTAACCAGCACAGAGCATCTCTTATGTAGATCTATTTACCTCTTCTTTTCAAGAACATGCAAATGACTGGGATTTCAGTGTTTTTCAAAATTATTTTATACACAAAACAATTCCATTGAGATCCACAAATGCCTTAGATTTATGCCTGCTCAGTAGCTGATGCTCAATTATTAATTCACTAATGTCTGTAAAGTGCTTTGAAGATGAAAAACACTACATTGTAGAACTGCTAACTGATACTTGGATGCTGCTATTATTGCTGCTGAAGCTGTTAGAAAATATGCTTGGAACACATCCCCAAAGGCACATGATGAGGAAAGGTCACCTATGGCAGTAGTTCATGCAGACAGGAGTAAATCAGAATGAAATTCTAGAACTACAGTGCTTTTTTAATGCAGACTCCAAAAATTAGTAGAGTTATGAGATCAGACTTATTTTTCTTTGAACAAAGTATGTTTAACTATTAATAGATCAACAGGGAAAAAATCAATATAAGGAATAACTTAAAACAATAAGGTGAAAAGGATTTCCCACTAGCTTTTGGGAAGGCAGGGCACAGTGGTTTCTGCCCTTTACTCCAAATACTTTGTACCTGGATGGGGAGCTGAGTTTGAATGCGAAAGCACATTTAGATGGAACTGCCCTTCAGGCAGTTACAGTGAGTACAGAGAGATCTGCAGTGGTATTCAGTTTCTGTGACTGCAGAGAAATCCTGTTTGGGTTTTACAATAGCCCTGCTGTGCTTCTGCTCCAGGAAGATACCTTTCTAACCCATCGTGGCCTCTTGGTGGGGTGAAGCCAGAACCCTAAATAAACACCCAAGAAGATTTCAGCAGACAGGGCTTTGCCTCCAGGCTCTGCCATCTAGCTGTAAGCACAGTAATGCTTTTATAGAATCCTCTGGTTTCCCTCGGGCCCACCCTCCAGCTGGGTTACATCTGAGAGTTGTTCTTCCCTCTGCCTGAGATGTGGACAGAAAGGAGAGTAGGCTTGTATTGATTTCTCACACATCACCTTCGTACCCACACAGACACACAGCCCTGATCATCAGACACTTCGGGCGTTCTGCTGCACTTCACACTTCTGTTGCTGCATTACAAAATGCTGCTCTCTACTCCCGGATTGCCAATGCTGCTGACCCAAACTCCTGCCACTGCTGTAGAGCACTACCTTCAAGAAAAGCTTGAAAGGGCTGTTTGGCTCTGGGCAGAGACCAGCTGAAGTGATTAGATAGAGCTTTGACCCCAAGTATCAGACTCCTTTATTTGAACAGCAATTTAAAACAGTGAAATCTCTATCCTGAGCAGCAGAATCGAGCAGATGAAAACCCCACCAGACCTGAAACACTTTAGAAATGTGGAAGACAACCAGAGAAGTTTAAACACAGTGTTTCAGTTGGTATCTGCAAGCAATGGAAACCAAAACAGACACACAACACCGCCTCCTCCCCAAAAATAAATGGTCAGGAGGAAGCTTTATTTTTGATAGCTTGTTCTAGAGCACTTGAGACTTTTAATACTTTCAGTCAACTCAGCCAGACTAGGCTAAACACTGAGGCTAAAATGCAGGCATTTAAGAACCTCACTTCACATAATAATAGAACATATGTGTTGAATAACACAATTTTAAATAGAGGATATAGAACTTGTTAAAAAAAAAAAAAAAA
>VZRL01001285.1:2165869-2218170 GCA_013397895.1 Origma solitaria | reverse complement strand
AAAAAAAAAAAAAAGAGAAGTGACTTCAGCCAAGCCCCAGTTTTAGGGGATGAAACCCTTGATAAGAAGCACAATGCTGACTCTGGAACAAAACACTCAGAGAGAGTCTATTGAAACACGCAGAATTAACTATGTAAAAACAATTCAAATTTGGATGGCAAGGGAAGAAAATCCGTTCAAATTAAAGCCCACAGACAGTTATTGAGATATGGTGGCTACAGGAAATTTAAAACACAAGAAATAAAGAATTGTGGAAGACCAGAGATGTTCAGTGCTGACAGTACCCGAAATGCAGCTCATGAAGCAATATGTGTTAATTCAGATGCAAGCAGAACATGTAATGTTTAACATCTGAAGAAAGATGCAGAATATGAAACATATTTGCCACAATGTTCAACAGCCCACCAAATAAGCTCTACGTGGGCAAAGCAATTTCCCCTTGAAAGCAAAATATAATATTGCCAAAAGAGAATAACAGACTATCAGTGTGTGTGGGGAAATAAAATTATCAGGTCTGCTGAGCATCATTTCACAGGCTACAAGAATCAGTAATGTTAGCTCTGTCCTTAGTAAACATGAACTGATGAAATCATGTATTAGCATGTGGATGCCCAACCCAGTCCAGAAGAACATCACTTGAGGGCTGGGACCAGTGAGGGAAAATGTCTAATCTCAAACACAGTTCTTGAGCAGAGTGGGCCCAAAAAAGGCACCTCATAGTTGCCATACATCCATGTATTAAAATATGTCTTTCAAAGGCATGCTGAAGTACCAACCAATACCCTAAAGTCTGACATGTTACAGCCTACATTCATCAACAAAATTTTCTTGTTCTGGAGACATAACAGCGTTAGTGGTGGGGAAAAACTGCTAGGAGATTTATTAGAGGATCCCAGAGATGTCACACATCCTTAGTTTCACATACATTCCACTGCCATATAAAAAAGAAGCTGTGGCCTGCTGTGAGGACTCCATCCCCCCTACTGCTACAGATAGGTATACAGGCACACAGAAATTATGTCCCAAAGGCACTCTGTGAATGACACTCTCTACATGACTTGATCACAAGTCTACATGACTTCAATTATGAAGGAAAAATTTATTACCCAAAGTAGAATCCTATTATTGCTCGGGGAGCATGTATGAGGGAGTATAGGATACAGGTCCAGTTTCACAAAATTTTTTGTTTACCAGAGGAAAAGAAGCAATCAGTTGCTCATTGTGCAGTTATTTTATCTGATAGAAAGCTCCAGAATAATATTTTCCCTTTGCCTTGGCCTTTTTTTTCCCATGCCAAGACTTGCATGATGCCTGGCCAGCTTCTGTCACACTAATGGTTCTTGTCTGAAAGGATGAGTGCTCAAATATCACTGATATCTTTGGGACCATCTCCTGGCTCATGGGAAAAAAAAAAAAATAGAAAAAAAGGAAAATAAGTCCTTGATTCTTTATTCTCAAAGTGAAAAGTCAGGAGCTGATAGAGGAATGGGTTGATTTAGATTGAAGGTCAATCCAATCCAGGGCCCTGTCTCTGACAGTACCAATTGTTCCCCAGAGATAAAAGAGCAAGGACAGAAAAAAACATGCTTATCCACTTAATGCACTGCAGAGATACAAAAATCATGCAGCCACATTTCGCATATTATTTCTAAGAAATCTGGTAGGCTACCTTCAGTGAGCCAACCTTATGCTGAACCTTGGAAACCACAGTTGTTTCAGAGTTCTATCATATTTAAAGACAGTTAGTGGAAAGGCATCTGTTTGTCGTATTACTGACAGCTGGATTGTCTGATGTCAATGGTGCTTTTGAATATTTCATGATACTAAAATTTTGTTTACTATTTAGAGCAAGGATTTAAAATCAAGTGGTTTAGAACTTTGAAAGGTGCTTAGACTCTGGCCCCACAGCAGTGTAATATGAGGTTTGCCCAGCAGCTGCTGCTGAAGCAGTTCCATTTTTGCATAACATCTTTAAATAATCATTAGAGCTGAGACCAAATCTGAGCTTCCAAAGTCATACAACAGAGTCCAAAGAATGAGGGCAGCTAAGCATTATTTGCAGGAATATTTTTCTCTGAATTTTATACTTCAGGTCAGTCTTCTGCCTAGAAACCCCTAGGAATCTACTGCTTTGCTATACAACGTGTCTGCAGTTACCATATCCATTAGCCAAAAGCTCTCATAGGGCTTCATAATGGTGCATTAGGACATTGAACACTCCAGGGAGAAAGTGAAGCTAATGTAATGGCAAATGACTTTCAAAATATTCTATTCTGTCCCTTTAAATTTCAGACTCTGAAAAGGAAGCAAAAGAAAAAAGAAAAAGAAGAACATGAAAGGAAGAGATTAGCCTGTGACTGAAAGTCCAGCTGTGTAAACAAGTTTAGTGACTTCTTTTATCTCTAATTGGTCTTATACATTGATCTTTCTGGTGCCAAAATCACACACTTCACATTAATTCTTCAGTAATATAGCATTATTTCCGGATGGAATTGGTCTGAAATGTCAAACTGATATGTGTCATTTGCAATCTACTAACATTCCCAGTTTTTTCCAGTGAACATCAACAACTGTCTTTAGTTATATTACTTTAAAATTCTGAACAGGAAACAGGTTTATACCACTGAAAATGTGAATATAGGAACTAAAATTATGTTAATAGTGCTATTCACTGCATGAGACTTAGAAGATACTCAGCTGGCATAAATTTTTAGGCCAAATTACATTAACTTCAGAGATGTCATGCCAGTGAATATGGTCAAATAATTGGCCTGTAGACTTCAGAGATATCTGTCTCACAAATGCAGAACAGGCTGTTGTCTTTCCTGATAGTTTAGGACCTTTGAGTAACAAGATATTCCCATAATTATGTAGGCTAGTCTGGAGTAGACACTGGGATAGACACTGAAAAACTCCAGTTATAAAAAAGAAACCATGTGCACAGGCAAATTAAAAACAATACTGATAAATGCAAGGTGATGCACACTGGTCATAAAAATAAATTAATGAGGCAACAAGCAAATGAATTGTCTATCCATCTGACACAGGTCAAAGTCACCCATATGTGAGAAAGGGGCATCAAAGCAAAATCACAGTCTGTGTGCAGCTCTGACCAGAAAAACAAATATTTTAGGTTACACAGCATATGTGGCACAGTGAAATATATAAAGAAGATTGTGTCAATATAATGATGTCGTATTGCCTGCAAAGTTAAAGGGGATTTGATAACATTACACATAGGAAAGAAAAATGTGCATGAGAAACAACAGACATCTCTTCTTCAGTCCTTCTATTTCTTCCCCAGGATTATTACATAAAATTAAAAAAGTGTAAGTTTAGAAATTATCCCTGAAGTACTTTTTCCTGCTATAGATCACTAAACTGTGATTACCTTGCTGTCTGTATGTGTATGTGTTTATGTATAAAACTTAGATATAACTGAGGTTAATAACAAGACTGTTGACTAGTAAAACAGTAATAACTAATGTCAAATCTGGAATTAACTGATAATAAACATTATTTCATAACCAGCCAACCAAACATAATTCACGGTTTAAGATAGCTTCTGATGTTTATAGATTTGTCATACGATAAATGGACTTTCTGCGTTTAGTAAGTCCTTTGAGGCAGGCAGTAACTGTGAGAAATAGAGTACTAGACTAGACTGATGTCAAATTAATTCAGTTTGTAAATTTCAATTTTGCTACCAATAATTGTTTTCTAAAAGTATGACTAGACAAGACCCTGAATGACCTGCGGTAGTAATTCTTGTTTTGAGCAGGAAGGTTGGATTAGAGACCTCCAGAGATGCCTTTCAACATTCATGATTCTTTGACTCTATGATTAAATGGAAAAACACAAACCATTTTGCAGGACTGAAGTTGAAAGAAAAATTTCTGTGCTAAAAGGTATATGTGGCTGAACATGTTAGAAAAAAACACACCAGAAGAAGGATTTACAGGTTGGGGCTTTTTTTCATTAATTCACTCATAATGGCATGTAAACAAATTTCTGTGGTGTATAATAATCTCTGAGAGACAATTTCTTTCAACCCCAAACTAGATTTAAATAAATTGTAACAGATGTTCATTATATGGCCTTAAACTGAAAGAGGTTAGATTTAGATCACATATAATGAAGAAATTCTCAGCTGTAAGGGTGGTGAGACACCAGGGCAGTTTTTCCAGTTACTGATCTCAATAGTAGAGATGACTGAGGTCCATTGTCAAGAAGCCTTCTCTGGTATTGTTTAAGTATCCAGTGAAGATATGGTTTCAATTGACTTTTCACAACAGAGTTGGTTCTTCTAAGAATGTGTTTTGGTGGGCCAAGTTAAACACCATCTTTCCTTGTGGAAGAGGTTTTTAGGCCTGGTCTCATCAGTTGTCTTTGATTTCTGTGTTGAGGTAGGTTTATTGGCTTGCAACCCCTGAAGGTAAATGACCAATCTTAATTAAAAAATGAAGAAAGTAGACTGAAATAAAATATTCATAGTTAAGAAGCCAGGAATATAGACATGAACTTCACTGATTCATTGATTTACGAGAGCTAACAGCGATGCAGGTGAAGAACATCTTTGTCCAAAGGCAGAGCCATGCCATGGGAATGAAGGAAAATGCCTGTGAGCAGATTTCACGTGGGGACCAACCTCTAGAGGGCAACACAATCATAGGAAACGGCAAAGCAATACCGGCCGGGGCACAATAAAAACTGCACCCTGAGCAACACAGATGATCCTCCCTTTATATCCTAAACCCTTATTTATGTAAAACCTAACTCAAAGGACAGGTTTTAGAGAATGACACGTCACCAGATACCTCCTGTATGGTTACTGTGACCATATTGTACCTTCCATTGACATTCAATCATCACCATAAAACACATGACCTTCCACTCTAAAAATGCATCCCTCAAGCTCAAAACAAACACAGATCTCTATAATACCTCAAGTTTTTTATTCTCATGTAGAAGACTAGAATGCCATACTTGGATCTCCAAGCTCTGACTCTACAACAGCCCCAGACGACTGATCCTCAAGCCCTTTTTTCAAAGCATTCTCAACCGCCCTTTCTCTCTGTGTGACTCAGTATGATAATTTTTAAAGACATATACAGGTGTAAATTAAATCAAAATATTCCCATAGTTTTTATCTAAGTATCCCAGTGTCTTTTACCTACTACATCTCTATTTTTCTTGGATGACTGTCATTTCATGGAAAGCATCTGCATTTTATATTGATAAAAATAAAACATACAGAACATATTTTCTCTGTTTCACTTGCAAAGAAGCAAATCCTATTAACTGAAACAAGGATTAGTCCTCAAAGTTCTTTGTCAAATAGGTAATGCTATAGATATTTTGTTAGCAGTAATATAAGAGCAAAAATGGCATATGATTATTTTTTCTTAGAGCACTCTGGAAAGCATTCAATCATTAGCTCCTGTGGCCATTCACCGTGGACTCCAGACTAAACCTTTCATTTTCAAATGTCAATTTCTGCTGTTAAATTAAATGAAAATGTGGATCAGTGTGATATATCATCATCTAAAGTAACTCCCAAGGAAATCACTGGAGCAATGTCATTACTGCTGCCTGCATTCTCTAAAACATTTGGGTGAACTGAAGTGGGCTGTGTGCTTTGTTTCAGAAGCTGCCAACTGAGATCTGCCTTCAGCCAAGGCTGTGAACTCCCTGCCTGTCACCCAGGGCAGCTCTACCCATGGGACAGGCAAGAGGATTTTCTGTGGCCTGGGCCTGCTCCTAAAGCGTAGGCAAGGCTGCAATCCCTACTCGAATCCTTACTGGAGCCCCAAATCTGACCGCTGCTGTCTGGAGGGGACTCGGTTAGCTGGTGATGAAGGGGCACGGAAAGGGTGGCCACTGTAGCAGACAGAGCCGGATCCAGTCTGTTCCAGCCAGCACCTGGAGACCTGTGGGACACAGCTGAGCCAAGCGGCCAAGGTGGTGTCACCTCTGGGACAACAGATTCCAGAAAGGGCAAAGTGCTTCATGGCCATGTGAGGAGTAATGAAAAATGAGTGAGAACCAGGCCTGGGGAGACCAGAGCAGTGAGGAAGGAGGGGAGGAGGTGATCCAGATGCTGTTTCAAAGATTCCCCTGCAGCCCATGGTGCAGAACATGGAGAGACAGCTGTGCCCCTGCAGCCCATGGTGAAGGAGAGATCCACCTACAGTCCCTGGAGGAACCTGTGGTGGAGCAGGGTGATCTTTTCAGAAGGAACTGCAGTCCAAGGAGACCCCATATTGGAGCATGAAAAAATTATGAGAAGGAAGGCGCTGAAGAGAAAAGACTGTTCCAGGCTGACTGAAAACCCCTCACTTCCCAACCTTTTGCACTGTTCAGGATGGGAGATAGTTGGGACAGCAGCAGTGAATTAAGGAATGAAGTTGAACCTGGGGAGAAGTTGGGTGGAGATTGGGAGGAAGTTGTTGTTTTAATTTGTCTTCTTTCCCTCCATCCTAATCTGGTTTAATTGACAATATATGAAATTAATTTCCCCCAAATCAAGTCTCGTTTTCTCATTGTGATAAATGGTGAGTGTTCTCTATGTATTTATCAGAACCCAAGAGCCTTTTGATCTTATTTTCTCCTTCATACTCTTAAAGAGGGGAGTGAGAGTATAACAGGGTGACTAACTGGCGAACAGCCAAGGTCAACTCACCACAAAAGCATTGAGAATAACCATGACTTTTCTAAGGAAGATCAATATAATTTTACTGTATATCTTCACTGTGCAAGAAGAGCCATGAACTACAGGGTTCAGAGAAAAAAAATTTGAATGGATGGATTTCAAGGACAAACCTGTGGTGTCTCCAGTCAAGTTTGGCAAGGTCTGTCTCACAAAAAGGTTTCATTTGAACCCAAAATTGTTGTAGATTTTGACAACATGGAATACATTAATATTTTCAATCTCTCCCTCCTTTCTTCATATTTCGTTACGTTCATAAAGCAGTCAGGTGGAGCTGATAGACGCTGTCCTCTTCAGCTTATCCTGGAATTATCTTAAGAAGAGGCAACTGGATTCAGAACAGTTTTGCAACTGGTGTAATATTAAATCTTCTGAACATCACCCATTATATCAGTAGAGAAGAAACATAAATCTTTCACAATCCTTTCTGCTGAATGGAGAAATTCACATACTTGATATCTAACATGGACTTCGCAAGGAGTCCTGAGCTCCCCATATAACAGGATTGTGACTGCAACCTAAGAAGAACATCTCATGCCCATTTTGCAACAGCAGATCAATTACAGGTTTGCTTTAAAACCACTTCAAAGACTTCTAATCTACATCAGTATCATCCAGCTAAGATGGCTAACCTAAGAAAGCAGAGAGGTCCTATTTGCATATATGACCAAACAGGCACTATCTCCCAGGAATGCATCTGGAAAAATCCCCACTGAACTTCACAATCTCAACGCAATCGCCCTCATGCACTGATGCCTTTGGTCGCCAGTGTCTCCAAACCTTGGGTTGGAGAAATTTGTTCATGTTCTACTAAACACCAAGCACTGGCAGTCACCAGAAGTCTCCTCTAATCTTAAAAAAATGGGGAGCCACTTCCAGGATGTGTGCAGCAATTTGCAGACCAAGGTCTACAGAAATATTTCCAGGGACCTGCCAAGTAAATGGGAAGTAAAACAGGTGTGAAATTCAACCCAGTAGAGGGCAACAGACCCCAGTGTACAGGAACAACACCGCAGCCCTCAGTAAAACAGCTGTTTCCAACATGAACCTTAGGATCTGCAGAGGCTAAGTAGATGGGGATGGAAGAAGAGAAGTCAGAATTCTGGCAAAATCATTGATGAAACTTCCTGACCCTAAATAAAAACTGTTCTCACTTGCTCTGTCTGATCATCTTTGTTCTTCTCTATAACAAGAAAGTTGGTTTCAAACAAATTATCCTATGGCATAAGACATCACTGAATTTGGTTATAAATGCTGCTATTGAGCTGCATCACCTATAAGTTGACCAGCGACAGGAATTAAAAGAAACATCTTTTGGTTGAGAGAAAGCCTTACCAGGGTAAAAGTAAGAGGCTATTTTGGGAGGCATTGGCTAAGAAAACAATATATTTTTTTCACTTTCACATGTCATTGTAGTAGAGGTAGGAATGTGTGCTTTATTTTTAACAGATGAGCCCCAAATAGTGTAAAAGTAAGTTCAATGGAGAAAAAACTGGCATTCAGAGAACATAAATAAAAGACAATTTCAAACTAATTTTCACTTAATAGGATAAAAACAGAGGAGAAAAAAATAATTCAAATGACAATGATTATTTCAAAGCCATGGCAGAGTATATAGAAATTCAGCAGCAAATCCTAGGACTTGTTTGAAAGACAGGGTCTTTCAGAGTAATTTCGAAATACTCCTGATACTGGTTACATCTTCTCTAATGCTGAAGACTGGGCTGTAGCTGTCAGCAAAGTGACAGTTGGGCTAAAATGGGACAGATCCCTCCGCAGTCTATCTCCAAACTGCAGAGCTACTGTGTTTACACTTGGTGCTTTGAAAGTTATACAGCCAGAAAGACCCAGGTAAAAAACTAAGAATGAAAAGTCTGTTGTCAGCAGAAAAGAAAACGAAGGCTGAATAACAGAAACAGAAGTGAAAGCTTTTAAGCAGGAAAAAAATCACAGGAGAAGGTGTCAGGGATAATGCCATTAGCAGGGACAAATGGAAATCATTGATTAAGAAAGGAGTGAAAGCAGGCAAGGGAAAATTGTCTCCGAGCTTTTAGTCAGCAGTTTCAAATCTTTCAAAGATTCCTACCATCACTTCTTTCAAATGCAGAAAATACATTAGGCATAATAAAAGCACTGATCAAATCCTTGTCAGCCTATATAATGTGTTAGGTATTTCAGGAGAATTGCCTGTCTATTGTGATACAAGCCTAATATCTGAATATCAGTGATTTACTGTTATTGTTTTAGCTAGATTACAAGACTTGGAAAATATGATTAGAAGTTGCTGTAGAGGCAGATTGTATTTTATATACATGTGCAGACCAAAAAGGGCCTACCTAGTCTAGTATTCTGAATCCAGACTTAGTAAACAGTATCTTATATTTCAGAAGATGATGAACTTACCCCTGATCCATTTTCTGGGAAGTCCACCACATTCCAGTCACTCCAATACTATTCTTTCTCCCTCTGAGTCCATTAAATTCTTCAGCAGAAAGAGCTGAACTCAAATCAATTGAAGTTTTGCCTTTGACTTCAACAGCGCCAAGATTTTTCCCTGTTCCTTTGACGATACTCACAAAAGGACTGATTGCAATTTAAAAAGCTGAATCCTAGACCCCATTTCTGCCACTCACCTCCTCAAGTAAACCTCATTTCTGGAGTTCCCAGTGCATTCCTCTTCTGTGTGCCTGGCATCAGCGTTGAAGTACTTCAGAAAATCGACTGTCTTTATATTTTTTAATTTGTCAGAACTGAACATGCTGGAGGTACTAAACAAATATTAGTCAGAGAAGAACTGCAATAATAAGATGGTCAATTTTGCAGTGAAGGATGCTGAGATACCATTTGGAATTACTTGCCAAATAAATTCTAAGAAATTTTGAAATCACTGATAAATAGATGAAATAGATTTCTGAGAAAAAAATCAATGCCAACTATTTTGAAAAGAGACAGAAAATTGCCAATAATTGGAGTGATGTAGTCAGCTACTTATTAACCATTTACAGTTGGCGTTATAGGGAAATATAATGAACTATGATACCAAATACATTATTTTTTCATTTTTCTCCTTTTTTCTTAAAGACACAGGAGTTTCACATGTACTACCAACACTTAATACCCTCAGAAAAACCTAAGACCAATATTTTCAACTTAAACAAGAATTACACAATTTCCAGCTAAATCAGGGTGATGTCATTTATCTTTTTTTCCAAAACAACTAAGAAAACAATCAAATGCCATAAATGAGAAGGTGACTGCAGACAGTCTTTGCTCGTTTCATCCACTAATGAAGTGAATAGCAAGTGAATAGCAACAATGTTTGACATTTCTATTGAGTCTTTCATCCCAAATCACCTTAATCAATTTCATATCCATTTAGACACATCTTTTAGCACTTACACATGACTGAAATCAAACCACGGAAATGATAGGGCAACACACATAAAAAAAATCTGTTTTATTTTGAAGTTCAGAAGGGGAAGGATTTTTTTCACAACTGAGAATATGTGGGAAGACGTTCAAGAGACTGAACAGATGCTGTATCTATGATTACACTTGCAAAAGTCATGACAGAACATTGTTTCTCAAACAGATGAAGTATTTGGGACCTTAGGATTTTTTCCTATTCAGGTGAAGATGATGGAGGCCCTACAAAAGCAGATCGGTGTTATGTAGCTTGTTTGATCCAATCTTTAGTACAGGTGAAGTTTTTCCCATTTAGGCTTCTTATTTTTTAGCAGATAATAAGCCCCTCCTCCTTCCTCCCTCCCCCATAATCAAAATAAACATTGTCTGAGTGGTGACAATCCATTGATATAGCAGCTTGCTTCAAACCTGAGCCTCTAAAATTATGTTCATGTGCTTAACTTGTCTAATTCTGCTGAAAATATAATAAAATTCAGTATATTCATTGTATGAAAAGTGTCATACTAGATAAAAAATAATTATAAGACATTTAATTAAAAGCTAACATCACCAATAAAATATCTGAATAGCTCAAAATTATCTACAGTATATTGGGATATTATGGACAAAGTTAAGAAATTTATATTCCTTTGTCTCAAGTTTGCATTTACATTGGTTGAAACGGATTCCAAATGTTTTCTGATTAAAACAAATAGAAAGGGTATTTTCTCCAGACTAGTTTTATACCTTCTATGGAAGTTTAATTCCTTGACTTGTGAATCTTTGGGAAACCTAACTTCTACTAATCTAGAAAAGCAATGCCTTTAAACCACTAGGTGTATTCCTAGTCTAGAATTATTCCATTTTTATTTTCATTAAGTAATATAATACTTTAAATTCTTAGGACATATTTCTTTTTTCCTGGAAACATTACATTAAAATCTTTACCTGAACCAGCATACAAGGACTTCAGAATGTGTACAGTGAGAAATCTGGCAAAGCCTATGTTTAGACAAACATTTTTCTTTACACCATTCTTTTAGTAAAAATAAGATGTATCAGAGAAGGTGAGCCTATATTGTGTTCCAGCAAATGAAGATCTGCATTCACTCAAATTTGCAGAGCCTCCAGCTTTACTCTTTTGTATATGAGACAGACATGCAGGATTCATTGAGGCATATATCATGCACGTTTTTTTCTTGACTATTCATCTGACTCAGAAAATTGTATTTGCCATCTGGAAAATACTTTGTATGACATAGTCAAATCAAAGCTCGTTGATGGAAACGAAAGATGAAACCAGAGCACACTTCTCAGGCTGATCTGCCCAAGACGGCAGGACTGAAATGCAGTCAGCAAAGAGGGCCAGGCAGTGTAATTTAAAACACTGACCAAAAAAACCCAGTCTGTGGCATATAAATTTAATCACATTATTGTTCACATTATTTCAGGTTAAATTGAAATGTGCTTAAAAGTTTTGGAGAATTGAAAAACTTAGTGACAAGGGATATAATATTAATGATTGCATACGTAATTTTGAGTGCTTTTATAAGTATCTAATTCTGTTAGCTAGAAAAACTACGACAGAAAAAAAATAACCAAAACAGGATTCTTTAGATGGGAAGATCAGTCTATTCAGTCTTACATAATCTTTGAATATTAGAGACACCAAACTTGGAGAATATTATTAATATATTGCAGGGAGTAGGGAGAAATAATAAAAAGGAAAAACAATAAAATAGAAATAGAAAAGAAATAATAAAATGAGTACAACAAGAAGATACAGGATAAAGAAGCTGAGAACACTCAGATTGAGAGAAGAATAATGGTCGTCTAGCGGATGTTAAAGTGAACACACCCCAATTAATTCATGTGCATGAAAAAATGCATATACACACAGACACTCATATAACCCTTACCTCTGAATTCAATGTTTAGCTCAAAAAGCTTGACTGGATTAAATATAGAACAATGAAATATCATATGTAAAATAAATTCTTTCTGCTGATCCAAGTAATTTCATGTATCTTTATATCTTCATGTCACAGTATCCATTTCAATTACATTTCACTACTGGCAGTTATGACATTTTGAGAAAATAAGATGCTTTTATAACTATATACTAATATAATAGTAAGTTTAAGCAATATTTTCAGAATGAATGTTCAGACCCTGCCTTTTTGAAGGCAGGAGTACATTAGAAGGGCTGGGAAATTACCAGTTCCATCTCTAAACTAGCATAAGGGAAGGCATACATATAAAAGAGAAAACATCCAGAAAATTGCAAATTCCAGAGGGAATGGCAAAGCAAACAAAAGTAAAGGGAGGATTGTCAATTTCTGTCTGATTTTTGGTAGAGGCTTACAGTCCAGCAAACTTCCCTTTGGCCATTATTGGTAGACCTGTTTCCCTTGTGCTCTGCTCTGCTCAGGCTTTATGAATTAAAGAAGGTGGGGAATAAAATCAATACATAAAACAAGAAATCCCTAAGGAAACCCATAATCTATATGAAATTATCTTGATTTACTAAATTAAGTCCGTTTTTTAGGTTAATAAAATAAGAGTAGACTGTCACTCTAGCAGGTATTCAGTTAGTGGAAGTGGGAAGGTTTAGGAAAATAATTTAAAAATCGAGGTGTTATATTCCATTCCTGTTATCTCAGTACTGCAATGGGAAAGAAGCATATTCTTTATCTCAGTATATATCTAAGTGGATTTTCAATTCAGCTGAAACCAGTTTTAGAAACCTCACCCAGAATGTTTCATGCAAAGTTACATTTCAAGAGGTTCTGAAGACTTCCCAGTGAAAAAGCTCTGTAATCCCTTCAGAAATTTTTGCTTTCTAAATAAACACTAAATTGTTGTAATCCAAATTGAGAAGCAGAAATCAGTACATTGACCTTGTGGTTTCTCTCACTTTAAGAAGGTGAACAGATAAATTCTTCTTGCACACACCTTAAGATTCATTCATATGAACTCACAGATATAATAATCTGAGATGCATATTGTGTGTTTATTGTATCTCTGCTATATCTTCTTTATTCAGTCTCCAAATCATATTAATTATGGAAGTTATTTAAAATATTCTAGGCCAAGATATTCTGTGTGTTTCAGTCACATGACTTCAGACACATTGAATAGAGGTCTGATTTTCAGGAAAAGTAAGATGTAAAAGTAAGTTGTTCAGCTGCTGTCACTTATTTTACAGTCCCAAAATACTCATTTTTAAAGACTATGCCCTTAAAGTATATGTGGAGAGGTGCTACAGATCTGTAATACCTGGCTGTAGCTCCTTGTCTCCTTTATGTTTTGCTTTCAGTGGGACCTCAGGTAATCATATAATTTTAAAATTTGCTACAGAGTGGTGGGGATTTTAGTATTCAGGATTCTATAGTTCTTAATTGCTCCTACTTCCTCCCTGTTCCGCAGATTCCTTCTGTCCTTCACAAACCAGAGCCTGGTGTTGGTGGAGTTGTGCAATGCACGTGAGCCCATGGAGTGAGGGTGGGTAACAGGGGCAGTGGAAAGTGTCCAGCAGGACGAAGGAAATTCAGCATCCTCAGGCATGCTTGAGTGGGTGCTGCCCTTCTGTGCCCCAAACACACCCAGAGCCCCTTTGACCCTCAGCCGTGCCCCTGCTCCGCTCTCAGAGGTCACCTCAGAAGGGAAAGCTGCTAAATCAGCTGTTGTGCCAAACCTTTCCATTTCACAGTCCCATAAAGCTCTGCAGAAATGTGATGTCAAAAACTGAGGCAGATAAGATGTCAAAATATGTCCAACCCTGCTATTCCAGATGTAGCAAAGGTTAGCTCTGCAAGGGGAGGGGTGGCAAATGTGGCTGCTTTACTTGTCTTAGATTAATCCCCTACCCAGTGGCAATAGTTTAGGGAGTTTGGAGTTGGAATCTTCAGAAGCAAATTACTTTGGGAAGGTGGATAAAGCTGGGCACTTTGCTGTTATAAAACTCTTCGTGTTCTTATTTGAAATGTCTAAATGCAAAATGATGATGAGCTTTGAGTACATTGTACAAAACAAAAGCACCTGCCCTCCCCCAGCAGCTCATTCCTCTGTGCAACCTTCTGGTGTTATGTGGGGTATCAGTGGTCAAGAAGTTCCAGTCTCAGTTGTCTAATGAGCAATCACAAAACTCTGTCTTATTAAATTAGTATTAATTATTATAAAAGTATCAAGTAGAAGAGGAATACTGTGAGTTGAAGAGAGCCTGCAAATTTGATCCAAATCAGATGTCTTGGTGGCTCCACAGGCAAACCTAGGGAGTCTTTCATTGTCAAATAAAAATTAGCATTTTTAGTCTATGCAGACGTAAATTATGCAGCAATCAGTGATGAGTAGTAAGAGGCAGAATGGAATGAAAGGAGAGACTGAAATGGAGAAAGAAGCAGCAAAGGAAAAACTACAAAATTTTCACCACCCAGTTCCCTCTATCTCCTTGTCTTGTCTCCTGCAGTGACTTATTGTGGTGAGGAGTCTGCAGTGCTCAGCTCTGTGGAGCACAGGGGCAGAGTAGCAATGGGTTTAACACTGGCATGGGCAAAGCAAGTACTTGCACTAATCTGTTGCTGGGCATAAGAAAATGTCACTACCTGCCCACTCTTTCAGTGTAAGGGAAAGCAGAGTGTTTGCAGCTGTGCCACTGAAGGACAGTTGAGCCATGGCCACTGAGGGACAAGGGGACACCCCAGCAGCTACTGGCACAGGGAAAGGAGGATCTTGCGTCAGGGTGCTGCAGCTGCAGTTTTAGTCCTCATCCTGCATAAAGACCTTGAGCAAAACAACTCGGTGTTGTGTATAGATGAGAATCTGCTCTAAACCAGGACCAATCCAGCCCCCCAGAACTATACATTTCTGAACACTTTAGACTGATAACAGCTGCCAAGAAAAATCCCACACTGCCTTTTTCCACATCACTGTCTGCTCATTTTACTGCCACTTACCGCTGACACAGGTGTTTTTGTCACTGTGCTGGAAACTGGATCAGGGAATTCACGGGGGTTAAAAGTCAACTTTCTGGGGCAAGTGGGAGACACAAATATTTGTGCCAGTAGGAGAAAGAGAGCAGAAGTCGAAGAGAGAGCAGCGCAGATAGGAGAAGGCTCGCACCTTTTGGCAGCATCTCCAGCCTGCAATGCTCTTGAAATTGTGGTTTCAGGCAGCGGATGCAGAATGAGAAAAGGCCTTGTCTTACCCAAGGCACGTTCCCAGCAATCAGGCAATATGTTGTGCGAGAGCAGTCAGATCCAGCACTTCTCATAGTCCCTGAAATTTTGCTATCCATATGCACTTAAATAGCCTTATGAACTTCCTAGGAACAGCCTTGATGTGGTACATGTTTGATGACTATTATATTTTGTTGAGGTTTTTTTTGTTATAATCACACATTTCACTCTTGCTCCATTAATTCTTTTTCCAGTCCTCATGTTCCAATCTGAAATTCCTTTTTTTTTTTTTTTTTTTGTATTTAGGCTTTCTGGCATTCTGCTGCCAGACATCTTTATCATCTTAGACTGTATGCAGGGTAAAGCCTCCCCTTTTATGTGTGCCAGTAATTCAGGCAGCTCTCCTGTGCTATTCCATGTCTCCTCACCAGCAGCAAAATCTCTCCCCAGGAAATGGAGAAAGCTGGCTTAAGTGCGAACTTGGGCTGTATAGGTAAATCAATCTTTATAACTTTTTGTTCTGCTTAATCTGAAACAAGTTATGTAGAAAGGTTAAATAGTGTACTTTCCATGAAAAGTTTTTAATATACTAGTTTGCCTAACACAGAGAAGAGGATTTGCATGTCATGACAAAAAACATCACAGAAATCTATGGCGTTAATTTGAAGGTGACATCAGAGAATGATTGAGTAAATCTTCAAAGACAAGAATTATATAATTTGTTAAAAAGCTGCACCTAGATTTTTTTTTTACTAAATAATTAAGGTAGTTCAGTGTTTGCTTGTAGAGTGGCTTGCATGAGAGAGCTAGCAAGAATACTCGTTTAAATGCGGAACACAAATTGGGCTTTTCTACTGTCAAACCAAAATCTTCCTAGAATGAGAGTTGAAATAAAACTTACTAAGTTCTAAGTAAAGCTCATTAAATTGTGTTGAAACAAGTCCTTTTTAAGAAGTGAAATTTTCAAAACAGCACTGAAGCATTTTGTATTAAATGAAATAATCTTTGTCCTTTTCTGGGCAAGAAGAACTGGGTTGTCTCAGAAGTGTTGGTAATAATAACAGCTTGGAATGGGTGGTCATTCTGTGCTATGAAACTGGAAGCATGGGAATTTTCATTGCTGTCATTTCTTTATTTGTATGACCAGAAACTGAAGATTTGCCCACAAAATTTATAATGTAGGACAACAAAAAGTAGGACTGAGATCTATTTGATCAAGTGCAGACATCTGCTACGTACATATTGTATAGCTCTGTCTGCAGCCGAGCTAAACCATAGGATCACCACCCACCCAGTAGCAGGGAACATTTCCCCCTTCCAAAAGTCAACGACTGTATATAAGATGGGTATAAAACTGCTTCTGTCTTTAAAGCTTACCAAGACAAATACAGCAGATTACAGGTATGGAAATCTCAGGTAAAGCTGCTCCAGCCACCCTCATCAGACAAAGGGCACGAGTCAATGGAGGCAATGACAATATCAGTAAATCAAAAGTGGTCCAGGCCACTTTCTGGTCTTAGGACATTGGCATAATTCTGCTTGGAAATCTGCTGCTCCCCCAGAATGAGCCCACACAATGAAGCAGTGTGGCAGGTGGCTCAGGGTGTATCCCATGGCTCTTGATGCTTGCTGCTTCCTCCTGGAAAAATGTGCTTAAGGGAATGGGCACAACTCATCCCTGCCTCTGCTCCTGAGACCTGGAAATCACCTCCTCTGTGATAGTTCCCCAGCTGTGCACAGACCTGGTTGGAAGCATGTGCTGGCCCCAGCCAAGGCATGCTAGGGACTGCTGTAGCCACTAAAATTTTCAGTCATTATCCAACCCCTGTGCATATTCCTATCTTGATTTATGGAGAATATAGAAGTTTGCCAGAGCTGCATTAACAAGTGTGGTAGCAATGTCAGTGCATCAGCAGTCTAGCATGTTATGCTTAATTGTAGAGGTTAATGTATAATTACTAGGGATATATTACAGTGAGTTATTATAGAAATATAAATAGATGGAAGAACTTTGGTGTTCCACGTGTTTAATGGGGTATTTTGCACTTGCATCCAACTCTGGCCTCAGAGGCCTGTGTATTAGACAGCTCTTGATATGCTCAACCATTTCCATCTACAGATGTGCTTCAGGTTTTCTTGGCCTTTGTCTGAAATTGCTCCCTGCTGTATACACTACACTCATAAGGGAGAAACATAAATTAACTGGATGTGTGAGCATTTATAATCACAAAATCATCTAGGCTAAAAGGGATTTCTGGATTTCATCCAGGCCAGACCCCTCCAGTGGGTGGCTTTGAACATCTAATAAGCTCCTGCTCTGAACATTCAACTGAGTCTCTTAAGAAAACGAAGCTCATACTCTGCATTTACAGTTGAGTGTCCAAAGTATTGCAATGTGAATGCCACCCTTAGGGAACATTAACTTTGAAAAATCACCTCACCTTTCTGAAAGGCTTTCACATCTCATGCTTTCATAGCCTGACGTCTATTTCTTTTTTTACCAGATTCCAAAAGGGAGGAAAATACTCTACTTTGATTAAAAGGGAAAGAAAATATTCTCATTTTACTTTCCAATATTTTTTTTTAAATAAGTGCAAAGTATATATGTAGTTCCATTCCTTGAAAAGATCATTTAGAAAGCCTTCCTAATCCATTTCTACACTCCTTTATTGTCATATTTTCTTAAAATATTGCCACAGTGAGAAGAGAGCTAGCTTTATGTTGGGGCTTTGCTTTTTATATTACATATCATTAAAGAAATTATTTCATTCAGAAATAAGGCCACAGCAGCTGCATTGCCATTACCAAAGGGAAAAAAAAGGGGAGAAAAAATAGCATCAGCCTATAGCCCTTCTTTGGCAGATTTAAGCCATCCTTTTCACACAGTGCCATAACAGAAGGTTTTTTCCTTTTTTTAAAATGTATTTCTTTTCTATTCTTTTAAATGGTTGCCTTTCTTCTCTGGCCAACTCCACTGACACTGTATCAGCACCGATGGAGCAGTCTGGAAGCAGGTGACACAACTGTCACTGTATCAATCTCACCATTAAGCTGTCAATTCCACAGCAGCATTTGGAATTGAATCAGACAGTTCCACTGACATTGTAACCACAACGTGTGAAAGACACTTCTATTCCTTTGGATGCGTGGGAGACACTTTCATTTACAGAAAGGACCCACTGACACTCTTTCTCTGCACACAAGGATTAGTCAGACTCTTCATGGAAATCAAAGGAAGCTGGTGTCAGTACGAACTGTACCTCCATCAGGTTTCAGGTGTCCCAACTGTCCAGCCTAATTGCACATCACAGTTAAACTTCCAGTGAACAGTTTCACTAACATTCCGCTCCTTGATTTTATATCCGCACCATCAACAATCTTATAAAGACAGGTTTGTTTGTGCTTTATAATAAATAAGGTTGCAAGATAACTAGGCCATTTCTAATAACAGAATACTCTTGAAAGCATCTCACTTCCCCTTCATAGAGAACGAAGCACCCTTATTCATTCTGTCCATTTCTTCTGCATCAGCACCTATTCAAATACATTTTTTTTAAATTTAAACTTCATACATTTATAAATCCCCTTGGATAAGGGTCAGAACCTGCTACTAGCAGATGTATTATCTTTTATATTTTCAGGCTGGCTGTACTTGGGACAACAGAGTTTTGACCTACATCAAGATATGGCAGTAGTTAAAACTAAAAAGGAAATAATCAAGGACACTCTTGCTAGTACAAGAAGTCCCTAGATTCTTGGCACAAATTTAAACCTTATAATAGCATATTAAGATCTGATAGCAATGTTGGTGCACACTTATATGAGCTGCTTAGATGTGGAGCTGCTGTTGTAAGAGGAAGGTATTAACAATGTAAGTAGACTATACAAATAGCGGAATCATGAAGGAACATTTGACGTCATCAGCTCCTACAATTATGAGCTCACTTAAGTATCTGGAGATAGAAGTTCAGCATTGAACACAGTTTTGAACTCTTCCTAAAGACACAGTTCATTGATAAGGGATAGTTTTATAGTTAGAAAAGTGGACTAAATCTTATTCTCAAAAGATCTTCTCAAAACAGGAGAAAATGTTGTAATTTAAAAATTTTAACTCTGTACATATATGAACTTTCTCTCTCTGTGTGTATGTATATAGAGTTTTTATATATATATATATTTACATAGGTAGAGAGTGTATATATACAAATATATAGTCTTAAACAATGTGTACTGGCCAGCTTTTGCATGTAGCACCTTTTTCAAAATGCATAGTTGATGTCTCCAAAACTGGTTCTCCTTGCATTTGAAAGCTTTTTTTTTTTCCTTTACTACAGTTATTATTTTTATTAACCTCAGGAAATTAAAAAGAGACTGAAAATGCATAGGGTTTTACATCTGAATTCACTGGAACAATGAGTCACAGAAGTTATTTCTGGCATGGTGCTTTTAAAATTAAGCTCTAGAACATTTGTACTTTAACATCATAAACAGATTTTACCATTTTGTATTACTTTAAAACAATATTCTGTATGAGAATGAACAAACCCTCAACCATGGAGATGATACAAAACCTATCGAGAAAGGAAATTACAGCATAATGGAAATGATGGCTAGGAGCCATACCACCCAGAGCTGTTAGCTCATCTGAACAGAAATGCCAGGCCGAGCTGATTTGGTCAGTGCTTTGGTCGGGATCTCTGAGGAAACCTCCAAAGTTGCTGAAGGAAGTGGTGGCAGCAACATTGTAGGTGGCATTCTCTGCTCTTGAGTCACCATTGGGTCAATACCCTGTGTGATGGGAGCCAGCAGGAATTCCTGGAAGAGCTCTGGGCATGATGTGAAACCACAGTTCTGAGTACCAGGAATTATTTCAAGACCACTGTGAACGTCATATGAGGGGTAGAACTGGTGACCCCCGCTACATGATCACATTTCAGTATCAGCCTTTCTTATTTAATTTCTCAAAATTATGCCAGTATTTCCTCCTCTTTGGGGCAGCAGAATAAAACTGGTAATGTAATGCCAGGATGATGGAGTAATGAAAAAGGTTCAAACTCCACTGAAGGAGACTTTGACTCAAATCCTGTTATTAACTTGAATGAGATTTGGATCACATCTAGAGCCCTTAGTATAGAAGGACTGTGACAGGGCTAATGTGCTTTTGAAGGAACTCTTCCCTTTTCATGCCTTTCCCGTTTGAGCAATGCTGCCATTGCCTTTCAGCCATAATCACCAGCCATTACTCAGAGATGCTGTCAAGCCCCATCGTGCTCCCAGAGCAGCTCAGCTCCAGATTGTTCTCCTCCCCAACGCCACTACGGAGTAGTGACACTATGACATTGCATTCTCCCCAGAAACAATGACACGAATCTGATTTATAACTGGTGGTAAAACTTTATTATTCAAGTTTAGATGTAACAGACATCTTTGCTGCCTGAAGATTGTTTGCATAAGAAATACACCAAGAACATGTTTGTGAGTAGAAATGAACATGCACTATGAAAACCAAAAAACAAAACAAAACAAAAAACCCAAAACAAAACAGAACAAAAAACACATCCATGTGTTGTAAGGACAAAACATTAAAAGCCAGCATTCTAGAGTCAAATCAGGGCTACAAGTTTAATGATGGTTTTTAGCAACATGAAGTCATTCTTTATGAAGTACATTTTTTTTTTCTTTTTTTTTCTTTTCTTGCTGGTGAATTTGCTATAAGCTAAATTTACAATGGCATTTTGAGATGTTTCCTTTTCTCCTGTTCTCCTACACAGAGCTCAGAGGCCAAAATGATAGGAATGGAAATCTGTGGTAGCTGTTACAATGTTTTTACTTTACTAGTGTAATTTTGCTTTCCTAATAAAGGAATTTTACTAAGTGCAACAAAGAATCAAATGAAACTGGTATTTATCTGGCTGGCAGACATTTAATTATTGTCTTTTATCCTCTTAAAGTAAATTGGGGTGTGTGTGATTACTGTACAGGTAGCATCTCACCAACTGCCAGCTTTCCACAGATGGCTGAATGAAATAAAAATTGTGAGGAAGAGGGTACAGAGGAATCCTATTCTGAGGTGAGAAAATTAAGTAAATCATTTTACTTGGCCCATCTTAACTTCAGTGAAAAGTTTAGAAGGGATTTCTCACTTATCTATCACATTTGGGATACGCTGACAAATTGCTCACTGCTCTCTGCCAAGCATAACTGTCTCCACAGAAGCAGAAGGAAATATATCTACCCTTCTGGCTGCACAGAAGCGACCTTCTAATCTCCTTGGCTTTTCCTGACCAGTATTAGGAATTAGCATGTTAAGTCAGCCAAGAAAAATCAATACAGGAGCAAAAATGAGAATATATTTAGACATACTGGGCAAAAAGTAGATGGTAGACAACATCCTTAACACATAAAGCAAATAGTTATGACTACAAAACAAGTGTCCAGTCCAAGGGTGGACTTGAAAGTCTGCCCCTGAACTGAGTACTAATCCACAGTTACCAAATCAGTTTTTCCCATTACACAATCACTGTTTCAGCACTGTATACAATCAGCATCAGTCACTTGTCCTGCTGCCCCTTTAACTGCAAAAATAATCTATTGCTCACAGTGTGTCTCAACCTTTTGAGATGTCTCAATCTCCTCTCTTTAAAACTGTCACAATAGACAACAGTGCCTTTTTTAGCCAAAACCATATGAGATGATATGAGCATCCAGTGCCTTCCTCCCTTTCTGGGTAGTCCATGTAAAATTAAGGGAGGAGTTTCATCAGCACAGTAGCAATTAGGTGCAAAACTTCTTCTGGAAAGCACTCTGAGTTTAGCACCTGTGCACAAACCGTGCTCTGGAACATCTTCATCTCCTGCAGCATTGAGGGGGCAGCAGCCATGAAGTGACAGCTTAGAGACAATCTGGTTTGCAGATGATGTCACAGGATGGCTCCCTCCCTACAGAGAGTTACTGGAAACACTGTGCCTCTTCCGCAATCTGATTAGTGACAGGCACTACAAATCCTCTAGTTTTGAAACATCTACTTATTTTGTGGTCCAGTTTCAAATATGTCTTAAGGCAAACTACCATGCCTTTAGTAAGAGAGGTTCACCACCTTGAAGCCACTGACAAATAGAGAACAAAGATTGATTGTTTAGAAGTTCAATTTTTAGTGCTGTAAGTTGATTGAGACACAGTGGGTGCAGTAATTACTTGTGTATGCTAACATTGGTTTCCATCTGAAAGTTATTAAATAAGATTATTCTTTTCCAGTGTCAGGATTTGTTTTTCTTTTTACTAGTACCCATTGTGAGGGGGTCTGGAAGATGGATGGAGTCACCTCTCTTTAGTTAAGAAACAAAACTGTGCTCCCCCTATCCCAATCAAAGAGAACAGGCCACGGTAAAATCCCATTTCTTATAAAGCAGAAATCTTAGAACATCTCAATATGTCATGGCAAGAACAATGAACTTTTTTTCAAATTTTATTTGCACCATCTAGGTGTGCAATAGTAACATTCAGAACTCTGTCTTGTTCTTTGCACTCACAAGATTTCATTTCTCCTCATCCCCAAACCCTGATATGTGTATTTCCTGTTATTTGCCTCTGCTTCTGAGTTTAGCAAGAAGTGTTATGAAGTTCAGGGTAGTGCTCAAGTCTTACAATGCACATGTCCCTCCTAAAATATTTTGCCATGAAGATGCAGCTTCTATCAACGAAGAAGCCAGAGGAACTGGTAGGTCTTAAATGAAGTAAGTCAAACCAGTAACTACTGAAAACCGGCAGGCAGCTACCTTTGAAGCCGAAAAAAGTCACCGCTTAGTGAGTATAACATCTTCCTTGGAAAAGCTGAAAAGTTTTTACGCTGGACCCTGACGTAACGAAACGAGGGCAATCTATTTCAGTCCCCACAGAAAAAAAAAAAAAAAGAAACAGAAAATACCCAACAAAAATAAATCCACAAAAACCAAGTCAGAACTTATTACTGGAGAACAATAGTAAAAACATAACCAGACTTTGTCACTGGTATCAAGCTGGAGTTTCATCTAAAAAATAGAAGAAGAAGAATGTGGCCCAACATCCTTTGCTAACCTAAAACACTACTGAAGGGTTACAGAACTCAACCATGAGCAGATTGAGCGGGACGTTCCATATGCTGCTCACCAGCAAAGAAGCAATGGGTGGAGCAGGAAGGAATGCAGCCTAATGCTGAACAATAGCCTGTCTGTGCCTAACAAATCAGAGAAACTGTGCAATAATGTTTCACCTCTGTGAAAATACAACACCTAAATACTGCCAAGGTCAGCAAGACCTTTGGTGATCAACTGTGTAAGTGCCTCTCATGCTTGGTGATGTTTGTTGCCAGCTGCTTTAGGCACATTATTTCTCAAAAGACTATCAAAGTGCTGAATGTTTAGGCCAGTTCCCTCCTGGTTTTCCTTTTGCCAACCCCTATAAGACATTTCCTATCACCTCTCCTTTTATTTTCCACCTCCCTGTTTATCTGGTTAAGTATCTTAATAAGTGCACCAAATACTAGAAGGGAGAGTGGTGAGATTCAGGTAAGTTAAATACAAGAACTTTTTTTTTTTTTATGATGCTTTAGTTCAATTACACGAAAATCTGAGAAAGGCGGCATGTAAGTGAGATCAGAATAGGACCCTTTACATATAATCTCAAGTGAGGACTTAGTCCAGAGATATTTTTATAGAACATTTTAAAAAATAAAATGCATGAATGGAGAAATAAAAGACAACATAATATCAGAAAGACATTTCAAACTTCAATCGCTGAAACATTCATGAACCAGTTGAGCTACACCTGCCATCCAACCATAAGGAACTAAGACCCTGCACTGCGAAAAAGAAACAAACCCAAACAAAACAAAAAAGCAACTGCGTAATATTGTAAAAATGGAGTGCAATGCTACTACAGAATGCAATAAAATATCAGTGCTGCATCGTCAAACAGCACTTATCAAAATAATTTCTGAAATGTTTCTTCTGAAACACAGACAAAGCAATAAAAAGAGGATATATGTTTATCATTTTAAGCATAACAATGTGAGTTAAGAGCTTAAGAATACAAAAGTACTTGGAATGAATAGTGCTACCCTTTTTTCCTAAGTAGGCATAAAAATATTTTCATTTCCTTCTTGTTTTTCATACCATTAATATCAACAAATTTCATTCATTTCATGTTATCGTTTACAACTTTAATGCACACACACAGAAAAAAAGATACCTACTGCAATAGAAATAGTTGCTTCATTACCTTGTTTGCTACATTTGCAAATGTAAACAGCGAGGCAGAGCCAGAACTGACTCTAATGCATGATGGAATATCTTTGTTGCATACGTACACTGTAGAAAATAATTATTCAATATGTCAGGCACCATTATTTGAAATGTAATACATTAATATTTACTAGAAAAATAAGGTTTTTTTCTATTTGTTCTCCCAACTTCTTTAATGAAATAAGTTAATCTGACAGTGCATCCAGTAGCTTGTAATATCTTCTACATCCCTGTGGCAAAATAATAAACTACTGGTTGGGACACTATAATGAAAATGATTAAAGTCAGTTCTTGTACACCCTTGTAGCAAGCATGGAGGCTCGTCTAACAGCACCTTTAACCAATTATTTAATATTTAGTTATTTAGCCCTATTTCCCTGAGCAGTTATGCTGAGGAGCTTTCCCTTCATGGATAGTTTTTAAAAAGCTTTAAGTATTAAAAAGTACTATGAAGACATTTAATGCTACTTAGCAAAAGCTGGTATAAGTCTACTGAAGGGATTGACGGGTATGTATAGCAATGTTAAGCCTGTGGAGAAGTAACCTTAGACTTTTAGGTTTAGAAATGTGTAATATATTAAAAATATATTAAAATAAAATACAGCAGGTTACCTTGTTCTATGCAAATTAAACCTGGAGTGTGGCTTCTGTATTAGAGACTTCACTTGCACAAAATGGTTTTCCTAGACTAAAGTGTGCCAGAAAGAATGTAGTGATAAAATGGTAGCTAAAAATCAGCTGAGTCTGAGAAACACCTAGATGACATTGCTGCCAAAGCTCTGAGGATAAGGTGATCCTAAGGCAGGTTGTAGAGCAGAAATTTGCCCAAATTAAAGAAAAGAAAATGACCTTTTAACATCTGTATATTTAACATGTCTAGTTCTTATATACAATGTGCATATGCTCACTACACCCCTGCAGCAGTATATACATATACACATCTTTGCACTCTTGCCAGTTATGTCTCTTACACAACAGCAAAGGTATTAATTGTCCAGTAAAATTTTCTCAAGGTTATTCAGCATGATTCACTGCATTCTGGCTAGCTTTGGTGGGCCGTGTCCCACTGAATTATCTTCCTCCCCTTCTGGCCACCATCCAACTGTTCTTTTTTCTTGGTAACCCACTCATTTAAAAGGTAAAAAAAAAAAAAAAAAAAAAAAAAAAAAAAAAAAAAAAAAAGAAAAAAAAAAAAAAGAAAAAAAAAATTAAAAAAGGAAAAAATAAAGAAGTAAAAGAAAAAAAAGAAAATAACAAGGGATTTAATATTGGATAAGGCATGCTCTCTATATGAAGTGCTTTATAGGTCTTCACAAGACATTACAAGCTATTGAATTCCCATCAAGGAAACCTATTTCTGTTTAATTGTGCTAAGTGCTAAGGTTTACTCTTTAGGTTTTCCATTCTTTTCAGCTTGTGCATTGTTCCTGTGTAGGCCCCTCTGGATGTGAGTTGTGAAGTCATACTTGTCCGTGCAAAGATGCTGGCATATGCTGCACTGGAAAGGTCCACTGTCACCATGGCAACTCATATGCAACGCATACATCACTTCATCCAGAAAGACAATGCCACAGTGCACACACTTGGTAGAAAGTTCATCTTGAGTACTTCTATCAACTTTCTCTGTTTTTACTACATTCAAGGGACCTTCATTTTTTACATTTGGTGGTGCCTTACTTTTTTCCTTGGAGGCACCATTTGCAGTTGGCCCAGGTCTGGAATGCTTTATCGCCAAATCTAGAGGAATGTCATTGTCTGATCCAACAGCTGAAAAATGAGGAGGCAGATTAAAGGTGGGATAAGGCACATAGTTTTGGCAAGGATTTGGTAGGCCAGGCACATGACTCAAGTAGTGTGGATTCCCAGGAACAGACAGCTTATATTTACTCCAGAATCTCAGCCAGTCAGCTTCACTCTGAAAGTCATTGTGTACAAACGGAAGTCCAAAAAGTGGGTACTGATATTTTTCAATGGGGCTTCCAGGTGGAGAATAGTTTGGGTGTTTCGCAGGTCTCATGTATTTTTCTATTGGGCTGCCTCTCTCTGAGCTTCCTTTCCCTTCTGGTATCGATGAACTGTTTCCTGGGTCTCCAGTACTTTCCTGAGGACTTTTTATCTGAATGTGCAAAGGTTGCATCCTTTTGTGAATATCCAGAGTTTGGCTGACCAATATCGGCTGCTGAGCAGAATGGCTTTTAGTCAATGAACCTGGGGCCTCATATTTACTGAGGCTGGGAAGCTGAATTTCTCTCTGATGACCTTCAGGTAAATGATCCTCTGACCTCCTCTCTAAGGGGCTTCCATTGACTTGCTCCTCACTGCTACCCCTCTGCTGTTTGTTTAGCTGCTCAGCCTGAAGTGCCTCCGGGTTAAGGCGCTTTCTTGTTCGTCTCCTAATGATCTGTTCACCATTGTTCTGTTTAATGATGTTTAAAGGCCTGGGAGTCTGCATGGAACACACACAGAATGAACAAAAGGAGAAAAGAAAGACACATTAAACAAATCTGTGAGACCATGCTCATGCAAATTTATCTTTTCTTTTGTGAAGAGCTACATTACAACAGTGTTATGGGAATGGCCAAATTTCAACCCAAATGCTGGTTCATGGTCCCTCATGCTGAAAGGAAACTATAAAATGGCTTGTTTTATCAACCTGAATCAACTGTCTTAGACATACTATACCTGTTTACTTAAAAAGGCACCAAACTACCAAACCATTTATTACCTCTTATTCCTAAAAAATTCTGGGAGAGATGTGTTGAAAGTGGGTGTTGAGTGCTGGGGTGAGGTGGGAGATGCAAGGCCCAATGCACCAATGCTGTTCTATTCACCATGCCACCAGAGCTGCCCTGGGCAGGGGTTTGCACAGCTCCCACTGGGACACAGAGCAACACTTACCTCGGTACTCACCCTGCTCGGGCATGGACACAAAACCCAAGCACACACAGGGCTTGCCGACCACCATTGCTGTCACCCAGCAAAAGGGCTGCAGGTCCACTGTGTGGTGAGTGGGATGAAAGTGGCTGGAAAGGGACTAAGAAAGATGGAGAAGAAAGCCCAGGAAAACTTCTATGCACCAAAAGGTCTATCTCTACTTTGGTATCAACTCCCCCTCCTTCACTCCAACTGCATTGCTTTCTAAGTGTTACTGATGTGTTACTAAGTCATGAGGGAGAGCAGGCATTCCCTGAAGTCTGGGAAAAAGGGATCTGTAAAGAAATAACCACGAAGAAGCAGAGGGAAGAACCAAGGACTTCTGTTCCCATTTGCTACTACCCCACACAAGCTCATGTTAAGCGGCCTGTTTAGAGAAGAAGTGAAAATACCTTTGTATGGAAAACAAAAATATAGTACAAATAAGGACAGCAAGTCAGCCTTCCTTCCATACTGTACCTTAGTATGTGCTGCTCTACTGGGCAGATGTCAGAGCAACAAAAACTGCCTAAAAGTCATTCAGTTTGGTGTGTTGGCAGCTGAAATTTTTCTTAGCCAAATGCACATATAATCCTGTTTTGGTTGGAGGCCAGAAAAGCTTCCCCTCCATATTCCACTTATACATTTATTTAGAAATTTTAACATTGTTTTAAAAAGCAGATTTTATTTTGGCTTACAGTCAATATCCAAAGTAATTTGTACCATGAACGTAACTAAATTTTTATATATTCGTAACTTCAAACTAATATGAAAACATCCAGAGCTGGAAGACTACCCATTCTATTATTTGCAGAGATTTAGTCTCTCTCTTGACTTGCCATTTTCTTCTTCTTTCATTTATTTATTTTCCTGAAGTTGGCTTATTCTTAATGGTTAACTACATTTTAGACAGTAAAGCTATTTTTCACAATTTTACTTTCTATTAAAATGCTGAATCAGAAGTATATACACACTTTGATTTAGATTTTGATAAGAGAAATTTAAACTTGGCAGAAAAACAGCACCTGAACCAGCCTCCTCACACAGATCAAAGTTGAGTCAAAATCATGTTAGAAAAAATTACAACACTTTCTATGTAAATTCTATTCAGAATCTGTAGCCAATTAATATGCATAGGCATATACTCTTTATTATAAGATCTGTGTAATTTCCTCACCTTTTTATGACAACTGTAACACTGTCATACTGAGATTCTGTATGAGATCTTAAAATGTTGTTGTTGCTCTTACTAAATGTTTGTTTATACACTACAAACCATTTTTATATGGCTTCCAGATAGCTCCCCAATATTTTGGAGGTACTTTTACTCATCATGCTATGGGTATGAAGTCTGATTACAGAAGTAGTTGAAAGAAACATCTTCCTAGCTGTGATTAGGGACCCTCACACACTTATTTGAGGCTCTGGCTATTTGAACTTACATGTCATGAGCTGTTAAAGGCTGTAGGTGTAACTTTAAAATTCTTCAGCTTGCCAATGACTGCACTCACCTGATTAAACCAACCTTTAGATGATTAAAATGCACTATTAACTGGTGTGAAGCTACTCATTTTCCTTATTCATAGTAGTAAGGTGCAGATAAAAATATTTTGTATTTGATTGCAACCAAGGCAAATAGAAAAGTTTAAACTCACTTACTGATTTTTAGTGGGGCATTACATTTAGAATATAGTGGAAACATTACCAGAACTTTACTTTTAAAGTGGCCTATGTCAGATCCTTAATTATATGTAACACATAATATATTGAGGATGATCACAAATATTTTTGCCATCTCTGTATTGACTGGCAACCTCCCTACTCCAATTCTACAAGTAACTTTAAAAAATAAAACAAAAAATTCAACAAATGGTTCATTAAATTACTGTGATTAGATTTCTTAAATGCCATGGGAAAGTGGAGCCTCCTCTAGACTAATCCTAGAATATGCTGCAATTTTTCACTGAAGTAGTCCAAGGACGTTGTCAAGGAATCACCATGGAAAAAAACACAGTGTTTCATGGCCAAGTTAGAACTATTAAAAATTAGGTTTAGCGCTACAATAATAATGGTCCAATTCATGACTTGGGGGAGACAGCAAATGTGAATATTGTGTATGTGTTTGCAGTAAGGTGCACTTTCTTCACTAAAACTATTTTAATAGTAGAATCTTGGATTATTATTGTGCATTTCCTAACACAGCTGTTTGCATTAAAGGAGAGAAATGTGAAAAATATGGCAAGTTTAATGTAACTTATCCTTTAAATAGAAGGAAAATTTTTGAAAACACATTGAAAAATTATTCAAGGGTATTATAGAAATAGAAATGTAACTTATAGCAGCAATCAGTACTATCTTAACATTTGTCAGTCCCTAAGCATCTACCAGATACTACCACCTAGAAGTATGTGACAGATCATAGATTTTTCTTATTAAATAGAAGTGAAAAAGGGACCTTAGGCTTGAGCTAATGAGGATGGTAGTTCAAGACAGTAAAAATCCCATTAAAAAGGAGCTAAGAAATGTGCAAACACCTACAGGTGAGTTTTACTCAGCAGTGCAGCATAATTTAGTTGAACAGGGGTCTTACAGAATTTTTATAGTTTTGGACATTTCCCTAATAACTGCATCATTCTAGACTCCTTAATTCAAAATCATACATGACAAATACTTCCTGAAATTTTTTATGAACAGACAGGCAGACAGATAAAAGAAACTTTCATCTTTCTGGTGTCAGTCTAAAGAGCACCCCTTTGCATGGGCCTGTCTCAGAAGGTGTCCCAAAGGAGAGATTTACAGGATTATTTCAGACTCCTACTTATAAAGGAGTTGCTATCATACCACAGCAGAGTAAGGCTTAATTAAATTCTTTGCATTTGTTTGGTCAAAGTTCACTTGAAGATATTAATGTCAAATGTCCACTGAATGGCAGCTTATTGCCATGCTTAAACAGTGGAGCTAAGAGATAATGCCAACTTCTTGCTTTTGAGATGCATAAAATAAACATTGTATTTTTAATGAATATCGCTGGAAGTGCAGTAGTTGGTTCCTACTGGCTCATGAGGATAACCGAGCTGTGCTTGAATTCAAAACTGATTCTTGCAGCTTTTATCTGTTCAAAAAGTTATGCTAATAATCATGGTAAGGTTCAACACTATAGTTGAGAAAAGTGTACTTAAAAAAGGGAAAATGGAGTCTGCAAATGGAAGTTCTATAAACAACCAGATTAGAAAGTCAAATTAAAAAGCCAAACTGTCCTTAAAGTCTTTGTGGATGCTTACAACTGATCAATTTCCTTAAATTAGATATTTTATCTACAACTCAGAAAGGTGTTCAGGAAGATGACACCTGGATGAAGACCCAGCCAAGATTCTGGCCAGAGACCATGCATTAGTCCATCTTCTCAGATGCTATTGTCTTGACTGGGCTGTTCTGGGGCTCAAAAACAGTTGGTGGCCTCAGAATGACACATATGGCCAAAGCAGCCAGCCTTTCAGACTGGTGATGGTCATGCTGCTTTTAAAAATTGGACTTTTTTTTTGTTTTATTAAGTGGGTTGGTTCAGCAGGATTTTGAGTAAACAGGATTATTGTATGGGCAGTAGACAAGACCATTTAGAAGCTTATGCCTTAAATTTAATTTCTGAAAAACTTGAAAAATGCACACTCTCAGTCACCACACACATTTCTGAGTTAGGCTCTAAGCCTGAACTGCTACATTGCCCTGGCAAACTCCCAAAGACTACCTCGCTTTCCATTTCTGAAAAATAGTAACACCTTTTAATTTCATGGGAATGTTGTAAAAATTAATTAATTAGTCACCTGACTCTCCCATGTGCTTCTATTAAAGACAGCAAGGATAATATTTAACCAGTGGGTCTTAACCTAAAAGATTCCAAGCATTTTGGCACTGATCCAAAGAAACACTTAAGCATGGCTTTCCTGGACCTGGACCAGAGCATTCAACATCTTTCAGGATCAAGTCAAGTGTCAATAAGATGAAAAGCAATATAGACAGATCATGATTATTACTTATGCCCTGACTGATCCTGAGGGATGGTGACTCTTCCCCTCACCAAGAGATGAGTGCCTTCAAGTGAATAGCTTCCTTGTTATTTATCTTCCAGCAGACTATAAGAACTGTAAAAAAAAGAACACGAAATCCCACCACCCTATATCTTCAGGAAATTTACTGTCAAGAATAAAAGGGGCAAGAGATGTCAAAGTACACAAAAACTGTATCAAGAGATATTTTGATATAGATGTGATGTCTAATTTCAAGAATTTTGGGTTTTATTATGAACATAAGGACTCTTTAATTTAGAGAGCTTTCATCATAATGTATCATATGCCTTTAAAAGGAATTCCCAGAAAAGAAATAGTTTTCCCCTTATTTTCTATCAAAATAATTAACTGCATCACTGGTGATCTCAAACACATCTATTCACAGCATCTCAGCCTATTTCAGAATGAATCACATCTGATCCCAAAATGACCATTCTGCAAAACCCTGTTACGAAATTAACTGCAGGCCAGGGAGTGGTACTAATCACACAACCAGACAAGACCACAGCTGCCCAGCTTAGCTGTGTAGCTCTTTTTTCTGCTGAACAAACCGGTAAGTTCTTCCTACCGAGTGAAGCTTCTGGTAGAGGCCACACGCGTTGCATACATATCCACCATTTGCATTCTTTCGCCAGAGAGAGGTCTTTGTGGTCAGGCAATTGGCACAGAAAACACCCGAGCCTCTACGTCTCTGAAACAGGGAAGAAAAAGGGAAAAAAAACAGGTCAGAGGTGAGTCACATGAGCTGCGGAGTTAGGACAAATCAACACAGGAGTTTTGTCTCTAGACTGGCAACAATGACAGTATAAAACCACACTGCCCATAATGAGGTCAGGTTCAATTGTGCTTAATAGGCACCACTGATTTTCATTATAATTAACCCTAGAGTGATGGATGAGGTGTGTGAAACACCAAAGCCTTTTCAGAATAACAGCTTTAACTTTTTGAACTTCAGGTTTTGTGCATTTAATGATGGTTTCTAAACAGCAAATTCTGAAAAAAACCCTAGGAAGCTGACAGAACATTCTGTAAACTCCTCCTGCTTTCACAACAGATTATTTCTTTTTAGCTTGCTTGATTTAAAAGTGTGATTGGTATCAAGAATTCTGAAACACCACCAGTTCAATTAATTGCAGTTTGTACCTGTGTCATACTAACTCCTTTAACAGAGATTATATTGAATACATGATATTCAATTCCAGTCTTTTCCATTTACTTCTGAAATCAGTATAAGCTACCATATATTCCTGCAGCCTGCTATGAACAAATTAAAGTACAGTATTCTTTAACAAGACCTCTTCTGAACTTCATTTGAAACCCCAGAAAACCCTGTCTCATCGACGGACAGATTTATTTATTTTATTTTAGTCAGACGAAGAAGGGCACAGTACAACTTCCCTATATGCAAATTGATTTTTAACCAGACTGAGATGTGCATTCATCAGCTTTCATAATGATCAAGGAATATTTAAAAGCAGGCATGTTTATGAGTATTGCTCATTAAATTCTTTCTATAGACTAATGATTTCATTAAACTTCTCATTTAAACAAAAGTCAGGCTGTGTTTGTGAGCCCAAATACTAATAAGCAGGAAATGGAATTCTTTTGCTGAAAAGAAAATCTGAATTTTAACTCTGTCCCCTTTTTGCAAAGGGAAAAAAAAAAATCAGTACGAAACCTTAAGCATCTAAGATAAGAATGAGTGAGCACAGGGAAAACAGTCTGGGTGAAAACTAATTTTATTATAAATTAAAAATTATTAACACTATAAGTAAAAAATTCTGGTTTTCATAAAATTTAAGTAATTTATTTAACTTTAGTTCATACTGTAGAAGACTGGTGTTCATGCCAAAAAAATACAATGGTTATAATTGTACTCTGATACATTTCAAATGGAAAGCTTTCTGCAGACATAATTTTGGCTTCAAGACTGGAACACTTTCTTGGCATTGAAAGGGCATTTGATTCATCGGGTGTTTCACAATGTATCACTAAAAAGACCTGGTGAGCAGCCAGTTCCCTATAGGGTAATTTTTCCATCCAGATGCAAGTGCTATCAGAGGCCCTCGTCAGCTAAACTAATTATGATCTTGCATTTGCTGATGCCTGCTCACTCTAACGTTTGACATCCTCCATTAATCATCAATACAAGGCAAATGAATGAAACGTAAAGAAACGAGGGCTGCTAAGCTGCACAGCCATAAAAATCTGAAATGAGTGCAATAATTTAACAAGATTGGGGAAATGTTTTTAGTGAGCACAAAGTCAGGCTAACAATTGCCCTTTTAAACCAAGAACACAATTTCATTTGTACAGCAGGTTGTGCTACTTTAAAGTGATACAATAAAATCAAGATTGTCATCAAGATAATCTCTCTCTCAGCCCCTTACATCATCCCCTACTTTCTCTCTTAAATCAGATGCAGTAGTATATGACATTTTTCTCAGTTTAGCTGAGGGGAGAACTAAGTGGTAGCCAATGTCCTTCAGCAAACATCTAACTAGTTGTGCATATAAGACGCAGCTTGCCCTGGAAAGGTGTGCTCGTCTACAAGTACATTGAAGGTCCCAATTCTTTTTGTGGTTGGATATCCTTGACCAGCTTCACCTGGCTGCTGAAATATTTTCCATAAGAGTACAATAAAAGCCTCACTAGACTAATCCCAATTTGGTCCACTTGGAAGGTGAGAAGTTTCCAAGCGGAAATGAGTGTATATGGCCAGGATTCAGCTACGACTGCAGAACTGTTCCTTTCCATTCCTACTTCTTGTCTGCTGGCCTATGGTTTCTTCGTGTGGTGTATTAAACAAGTGGAGCCTTAACCTGAGTCAATCTTTCCATGCTTTTACTTCTGTTTGTGTTCCTTGAGTTTGGGAAATACCCTCTACAAAGTCATGAAAGACTATTAAAATATAGAGAGAGCAGTCTCGTTTTTGTGCTGCCTTTCTACACACCTGAATGGGGAAAGAAGGTAAAGTTAAAATGAAATCTTCATTGAATGCAATGCAACTAGTACATCTATAAAGCATCAACAAAAGCAACTCATTTTTCCTCTCTTTTCTAAAGAAAAATCTGATTCAAACTGGACATTAGTTGCAAAACAATGACTACAGCTGACAGCAGTCTACAGAATACATAATAGTAGCTGTATATATTGAAATCCTATAACTCTGCTTAATCACTACTTCCAAATATTTATCTGTTTAAAATTTCAAGTAGTCCAGCTAAGCAATCCTTCCCTAAATACAATGCAAAGCATGTAAATTCATCTTTTGTGCTGTTCTAAGTGTTGCATCTTATCTTCCTTTACCATCTCCTATTTCTGTATTATTTAAGGACCGTACAGGATGATAATCTGATTATTTCAATACCAAAGTGTTTCAACATAGCTTACATATACTAACAAATAAAGAATTAAAACACCTCTGGAAAATCTTAAATGTTGCTACTTTGTTGAGCATTTTGGTTATGAAACTTTTATTTATAGTGGGGACACAGATTTAGAATGGATTTCCTGCCATAAAACAGGACTGTGACAGAATTGGACTAAACATTATTGACGCTCAGATGCTACTAACCACAGAATGGAACTGCTTTTCAAAATACACCTCAGAAATTTTGATGTCAGCAAGGAAAAAGTGGAGAGATTTTTTAAAAGCCTATAATGTCTGTAATCTTATTATCTTACACAAACACATTTTCTTAAAAAGAAAAACAACAAAAACCTAGGCCTTTACTTCCCACATACCAAGTTTTCTAAGTTACTGGGCAGCAGAAATGGTCTTTTTTTTTGCTAAATGTTAAGTAGCAATTATACTTCTACTGTTAGTGATGATACTTCTGCATGGGTCTGTTTGGCTTTGCATACTCAGCACTTGTATTAGTCAATGATATTGGCCAATATTGCTGCTTTTCTGGGGAGTCTCGCAAAGAAACAGACACTTGAGCTCAAATCCAGCAAAGGCTGTGCAACAGCCATGGCCCACAGCCCCCACAAAATCCAGCCATGCACCCGAGTGCTCTGCTAAGCACCACCCTAAACAGCATTTTCAAGAAACATGTCAGAGAACTTTTGCTGTCCTTCTAATGTGATCTTACCACAGTTAATTTCTTAAATCAGCACAGTAAGGGTAAGTCAACATTGACTAGTCATGGGAGAGTCTGAGCCACAGATAACAGTTTCAATCTGGGATCAATGCCACTAGCACTAACTGGAGTTATCAATGAAAATTTCCTGTACATCCTCGGAAGAATAAGCCAAAAGGGTCTAAACAACTAAAATATGTATATACTAAGTCAAGCTTTAATCATCTGAAGCCTTATGGCCACTACATTACAATCCCAAATCCTGAAGGGGCCAGTGCAGAGAAGAGCCTGTCTCTATTTCCATACCAGTTCTGATGTTTGGGCGTCCAGTATCACAGTTGTCTCAAATCACATTAGGCTGAAACTTGGCGTGTGTTTTTGTCAGCCCAGATGTAACTTTTTTTCTTTCTTGGTACTGAAAACTTTATTTAAATCAGTTCAGCTGTTTATAATTTGGAGGTTGGCCAAACTGGGGGGATGGGACAGAGGGGATCTCAAAATTTTCAGATAACTTTCTAACAAATCTAGTCAGAGTGGCTTTGCTCTGGGGAAAAAAAAGTATGCACACATTTTAGTATTTCAGTAGTAGCAAAGGAACAAGTGGATTATTATTTTTATGTAGCTAAGTTATGAAAGTTTGTAATTATTCACTGAATATGTCTTGCAAACCTCTTTACTAACCGTTTTCCCTCAGTAAGAACCATGTTGAAAGCATGTAATTGCATAACAACCCTTGAGATGCAGAGTATTTACTCACATTTTTTATGGTTTCATATCTTGACCATTTCAAATTGAAAAAGTCTGAAACTTGGTATATACAGCGTCAAGCCCAAATGCATATTTTTTTTTAACTCCTTAGATGATTTTCACTAGTTACCTATACTCCACTGAAATAAGGCAATTATTAGCGGTGCTTTCTGCTAAGCAATAAACCAGCGGAGATTATGATAAAAAATTATTCACTCAGATGTCTTTCCAGGCTTAGGCCCTTCGTCATAAAAACTGCTTTCGATTTTAAAGACTTGACTCTACAGTTCACATGATTTCAAATCTTGTAGGCATGCAAAAGACTCATTACACTCCATATTATACAATAAGTATTTTATAATGTACTGAACTTTCGGTTTTTATTTCAATGGAACTTCATGTAGCAAAATATATCCTGTAAGAACACAGCCAAAAACACTGCTCAGGAGCTGTGACTTTTTAGCTAGCTAGACTAAGCAACAGTGCCTGACATTCTGCTAAGTGCCAAATACATCCTGTTTTCAAAATTTCTGCCAGAAGATGCTTTTAGAAACTCAAATAGGCTCCACAAGCAGCAGCCAAGCATTTTTCTTACATCACCCTCTTGGTTTTGGACACAACAAAACTTGTCTTATTTCTGATTACTTTCACTTCTCCAACACAAAACGATGATATGATGAGGACTGAGTGGATCTTTTACCACCTCTCGCCTCCCTAATGTGCCAGAAACAGAGCACGTTGTAATCATGGCTCCAGAACGAGGTGCAGAGAAATCATAAATGTTGCCCAAGAATAAGCATGTGCCTGACCTATTTCCAATGGTGAAGTTGGGGAATACAACCATATATGTCTCAATGAAAAAAAGGCAAATTGACAGCTCTGGATGCCCTCTGACAACACAGGAGGTCCAAAAGAGGAGCTCCAGGAAACCTGCCCATGTAGTTCAGTATGAGCCAGGTGACTTGCTGTGGAGAGCAACAGTTGTAAGCAGCTGGTCTCATACCTTGAATCATTGGGCTGAACCATACAGTACAGAAAAACAGGGTAATGCACTCATGGTTACATCTGTCTTTACTGCATTTGCACTGACATGAGTATGAAAGAGGTTCTTGTTCCACACCTGCTATGTCATTCCTGCTTTGTTCTCCATCTATAAGCAGGTATTCAATTATCTTGAGTTTTGGTGAGGCTCAGATTAATTAAAGTTTAAAACCTCAGCAGCAATACAGTATTTGGATATTGGAGAAAGGGCTATTTTCTTCTGTTTAAGATGGGAAAGGCATCTTTCAGACCTCATTTTTTTTGGTTGCAAAGGCATTCAGACCTTTCTGAATGTTTTTAATCAAAACTGCTTTGTCTCTACTATGAAAAGACACAACTATGTTTCTGTAAACTTTCACATTTTAAAAAATTAGTTGCTTTTGCTGTAACTACATCTAAATTAAAAAGAAACTCATTGGGGTTTTCTTCCCTTTATGACCTAAACAGCTTTTAGGAATACACCAGACACAGCAAGATTTTGTCCCAAAAGTGAAAAACTGAAACACAAAAAGCACAGTATTAAAGTAGAAGTTGTTTTCAACCTTAAGTATGAGTTAACAGATGCCTCTAAGTCAATTTAATGTGTCAAATCCAAACTCTTTATCTAAGACATTTTCAAGAACAATTGCATTGAACAGCTGTATTTGAAAGACACATAAGAAAGACATTAGGAAAGACAAGGTAGAAAGAAAGTAAAAATGCCAAGAGGAAAGTCAAAATTACACACTTAATTCATATATAAAGTTTAGTAGAATTTTTAATGCTCTATCGTGACAGCATCTTTTTATGATATATGCTGTATCATAAACTTTTAATGAGAGGAATCAGGGGGATTTTAGAGAGAGAAAAAAACCCAGACAGTAAATTAAACATTACTGTTAGTGCAGCCTTTCAGAATCCTGCCCCCGATCCCTTGGGGAGAGTAAATGTTTTAATGTGCATGTAAACTGCAATTATTTTTTTATCAGCAACAAAAATGAAGATGAGTGTATTTTGTCCCAGCATTTGAAGCTGTATTTTGTAAAGCTACCTTAGAGCCAGAGGCATTCCCTACTCAAAAAAAAACCCCAACTCCACCCCAAAAACCAGGCAGCAAACGACATCATCTTTGTGTCTTACCGAGAAAGAACGATTAAGTAAGATACTAGTTTAGGACGATTCCTACCAAAGTAAAACAATGACTGAGCAAAATAAATTACTAAATTAAGAAAAACAGAGCTATGAAAAGAAGCCAGTAAATCACTTGTTGTTGGAGCTCTTCACTGCTGTCACCTCCTCACCTTTACATCCTCCCTCAAGTTACAGCTGACCCAACCTTTGCCACCGTGCAGGAAGGGACCTGGCTTTGGACACCACCTTGAGCCAGGGCCTGAGCTCCACAGGCAGGAATTTACCATCACTTACATCTTCTTTTGATAGCCATATGCAACTATAGGATCACTTAAATAATCATAATACACTTTAGAATCACTTGTTAATTTTTCATTCACTTGAGTATTTATCAGTGAAAATTAGGTAGCTCAAATTGTATTTCCTTGTCAATACAAACAGGTATAGAAGGTAATTTCATAATTTGCCCCTCAAGATCAGCAGTGGCAGAAATACGAAATAATAAAACTTTTTCTGCTGGTAAGATTTCCTTGTTAGAGTTAATGGCAGTTAATTTTCAGACATTGTGTGTTAAAAATGTATGTGATCTTCTGATGGGTCAAATACATACACAAGACTAAACAGATACACACATATTTCTTCATGTGCATTATTATTTATATATTTATACCACTTATTCATTATTTTATGAGGCATTTGTAAAGAGCACCAAGAAAATGTTTTCTGATTAAAATGTATGTTAGTCTGGTTTACAAAGAGCTTAAAATTTATTTAATCATTCTACATAAAGTATGATTTTTTAGAAAGTAGTTGCCTTCAACTTTCTTCTACTGGATATAATGTATTTTTATGGTCTTAGCCTTCAATTTGCACAAGGTGACCGCCATTAAATCTCTTCTAGTGCCTCAAATAGCAGCCAGCACACTAAGGTATGGGCTCACGTCTAGTGTATTTTGCTACTGACTACCAGCAGTATGACAGACTTCCATGGAGGCAACCCCAAAAATTATTTTTAAGGTTTGTTTAAGACCAATAGCAAAAAAGTGAAAACAACCTGGAAACCTGCATTTCCCACACAAGAATGATGTCACTTTCCAGCAACTGAAACCTATTCAAGAGGAATAGAAATTCTGCCTCCAATAATTCACCGAGTCAATTACACAGGAAAGTACTGTAATGGGCTGTCCCCCGTCAAACCGCTCACGTACACCACTTCCTTCTCAATTACCAACTTGTCTGCATTGCCATCTGTAAAAACGAACGCATACCTTGTGCTGCCAGTTTCTGCTCTTGCACTTCTATTAGTGGAACTGGCTGCAGCTGCTCAAGAAGAAAGCCCTGATTGTCTTTGTTTTCCCTCCATGTAGGCACCATTTTTCTCCTTTCCTTCTGTACCTCGGCTCAAGGTAGTGCATTATCTTTGTTGAGGTGTGCTCACAAGTCTTCAAACTAAAGTCTGCCTAAATTTGTGTCCTGTTATCTTTTCACAGTTTATCTAACACAGTAAAACGCTGCCAGTAGCATCTCTCTCAGCACGTTCACTGGAATTACGGAGTTAGTCATGCAACAGGTTTTAGCAATCCTTTTTAAGTACTGCTATAAAAATTCCTAAGATGCTGGATAAAGAACTTCACACTTTTCTAAATCAGCTTGACCACTCAGGCAATTTTAAAACAGTGTTTATGTTAAGCATTCAAAAATAAGATTAAAAAAGAAGTCTCATTTAGGAATAATATTATCTGCAAAAAATGGTTTGGTAGACATATTACTGTACCTAAGCAGGACAGAGGGAGCCTGGCTTGGGAACTGCAATCCCAGCCCCAGAACCTTTCTCTGCTTGCACTTTGCGGCAGCAGATTCATGCAGCAGCTCCTATGCTGAACGGCTGATTGAAACCTCCGTGCTCACACAGACCACTGCTCCTTCCCAAACACTGTGTGCTTCCAAACAAACTCAGCTTTCCTTAGAGAATAAAACTAAGTCATTATGAGTCTCTTGCATTTTAGTTTCAAATTAAGAACACAACATAAAATGGTATAAAATGTACAGTAACTGGCTAAAAGTAGTATCCTCAGAACTAAGCATGCTGAAAGAGACATCGAGAAAACTGGAAATGCCTCCGACTCTTTCACTTCTTGGCACAAAGCAAAACTATCCAACCTTTGCTGTCTCAAATGGGGAATCTAAATCAATAGTCAGACTTTGCTATAAACTGACTGACTTTCTGAGATAAAGAGTCATTTATGCTGGTACCTAAACACGGAATTAGGTGCTTAAGTTTAGGCACCAATACAGAGGATTTATGTTCAAGAAGGCACTCCATGTACCCCTTCTCTCATGAAGTAATCTCACTCATGAAATGAACAGACAAAACTGGAGCAAAGCTCCGTCCGTATTTCCTTAAACACCCCGACTTTGACATGGCAGAAGCAGCAGACTGCTTTTGCAGATCTCAGCTACGAGCCAGTATGGAACTCGACATGTGATAGTAATTGAGGGTCCCAATCCCGCAAGGGCTCTGCTGCAAGCGAGAGCACAAAGCTGCTGGAGTTCTCAGCTTCTGGCATCTGTTCCCACTTCCACAGAAATCAGATGGGCAAAATTAAGTTTTGAGGAAAAAAAAATCACAGACATTTAAAAAACATTCCCTGACCTTATTAAAGCCCACGTGATCTCTATTTATACAGAAAATAGCTCAGAAAGCCAGCATCTGAGAGGAGGAACTCTCATTTGTAGATTTTGGCTGAGGGCTGCCAAAATCAGCAGGGGAAAGGCTCCTCAGGGGTAAAAATTTCAAAAGCCATTAAGAGTCTTAGAAGCCTAAGTCCCACTGACTTTTGATCACATACATCCTTCCAAATTTGCACCCCAAATCTGGAAACTACACTGTAAGAATAACTTTTAAGTCAAAGTTACAAAATTAGGACCTAAAGTTTTCATAGAAGTCTTCAGGACTCAGAGAGGAAATGTCAATTAGGTGTCTACTCCTTGGTGAAAATCAGTGAGGTAAAATTTACCTGTTACTTGTACTTTAAAATATTCCCCTTAGGATCATTAATTTTATTTAAAGAAAAAATGTAACGAGAAAATGTTTCATATGGACAGCTATAGCTCACATACTTGTTCAGGAACTGAAATAACTATAATTTGAGTCTCATGCAGTCCCCGTGAGAAAGCTGTTCCTAGTGTAGGATACAAAGCAGACTATGTCCACCTATTATTTTCAGTACACTTAGGACGGCAGTCTTAGTGCAGATCTTGTTACGTGCTGTTGCTAGAATGACTTCCATTCAGAAAAATCAACATTTGCCAACCCATACCACACAATTACCATAGTTATTTCCTATTGTGAGCTTAGGGAGAAACTGTGGTATCCCAGACACCACGGTGTGGTAAATATTGAAAATTAGTGGCCTTTTTATAATGGACATTTTCATCCAATCCAATCCATTCCAAACATTTCCAGATAAAAAGACAATATGCCAGAGTCTCAGTGGTTGGTTCTAACATAATCATCTTATTCCAACCTGTGATCACAGTTTCAGCAAGAACACTGGATGGCTTCCTTTCTGATAGCTTTAGGAAATAAGAATGGACTAGAGCTGTGATAAACTACCTAAGGAGGTATCTCCTGATAGAGAAAAGAGGAGGAAAAGAAACCCCAAATACCACCTCTACATTTGTAATTTTTAAAAGCTGACCCATCTCAAAGTGCCAAGAGCCTCCTGGGCTGCACTGGGCCAAGCACTGTCAGCAGCAAGGGAGGTGATCCTTCATTCTGCTCAGCCGTGGTGAGGCCACACCTGGAGTGCTGTGTCCCATTCTGGGCTCCCCAGCACAAGGAATACCTGGATGTATTGGAAAGAGTCCAGTGAAGTGCCACAAAGATGATTAAGGGATGCAGCCCTCTGTCAAAGGACAGCCTGACAGAGCAACCTAAAGGAGAAGGCTCAGCGGGATCTTATCAATATGTACCTGATGGGGGAAGGAAAGAAGATGGAGCCATGCTCTTCTCAGTGGTGCTCTGTGAGAGGACAAGAGGCAAAGGCACAAACTGAAATACAGGAAATTTCATGTGAACATAATGGACAATCTTTGTTACTGTGAGGGTTGCTGAGCACAAGAGCAGATTGCCCTGAGAGGCTCTGGAGTGTCTGTCCTTGGAGAAACTCCAAACTGACAGCACACAGAGTGGAGCACCATGCACTGGCTGATCTTGCTCTGGGCAGTGGGGTTGGATTAGACAACCTCCAGAGATGCTTCCTAGCCTCAACTATTCTGTGAAGCTTTCTTCAGTAAAAAACTGTAGATTGCTTGTTACTTTTCTGTTCTATTAATTTCTATCCATTTTAGCCCTAATTGCTATTCATTTGCATTGCAACAGAAAGGATTTTAAATTTCAAGGCTATAAAAGTATTAATTAGAATAGACCAGACCAAATTTTCCCAACTGCACTCTGTAAAACTGCATAGCTATTAAAAATGGAGAAACCTACTTTCAAATCCCACAGTAAATAATTTCAGAATGTTTTCAATGAACTGAGTTAAGTATCTAATGCTGCTTTTACAAAAATATTTCACTGCTTGCTCTTTCTTACCAAGATCCTAATGCCTACTTGTAAATGAGACTCAACCTATGGTGTTGTATAGCTTTCCTTAAAAAATACCATTAAGATGAGAAGAAGAGAACAACTGTTCTACATTTTGGAGACATTTCTCCTTAAATAGTGTTTATGTACTGCAAGCATCCCTTGCATAAACAAACCAGGTCTTTGGAACAAGTGAACACAATCTCTGAAGAATCTTTACCAGCTTCTATTTCTGGTACATGATGCATTGTGAATTTTAGGCCAACATGGGCATATGGTATCTTAGTCTGATAGGAAACATTTCATGGAATTCAAGACAGAGCCACAGCACAATGACTGGAGACCTTAAAATCTGTGATACAATACAGGGTTAAAAAAAAAAAAAGAGAAAGAACAAACCAGAAAACCAAATATTTCCTGATACAATAACTAGAGGCATGTAAAAGCACAAGAAAAAGGAAAGTCACAGTAACTGGTGTGCACAAAGGAATACTCGGAATCTCCTGTTAATCAAGCTTAACCTCATTAACCAAACTGCCTTAACCTCTTTTTCTTTAGGAGAATCATCCCATTAGGAAATAATTTTTTAAACCACCACCCAAAATAAACAAACAAACAAACAAACAAGTAGCAAACAATATTTATTTTAGTAACATTCATGATGGATTTGGGGCTCTTCTGCCTTTGCAGCCTTGGAAGCTGGTGTGCCCTCTGTTCTTTCTCTACTCATTCACATCTGCCCAGAGAGAATACTGTTATTACGGCACAGCAGTGCTTCCAGTGGCCCCAGTCTAATTTTTCTTTTGCTGTTAAGCAAGTGGCTCTTAAATTGCTTAAGACACCAGCTTCAAAATCTGCATTGTCTGAATCAAACTGCATTTCACCAAAGGAATTGTTTCTAATGCAAGTGGCAGGGAGAGCTTACTGCTGGGGGCAGTCATTCTCTGAAATGGCACAAGCCTGACAAGAGCAGTAAGAGAGAAACACATAACTTAGCGGGGTTTTCCATCAGGAGTTCTGCGTGCCGAGGACAAAATGTACCCACCCTGTCACATACTCAGGCTTTAGTTCAGAGTGCTGTGAAGGACTGAAAAACGGCTTTCAAGAAATCAGGCACTGGCTTGAAGGAGAGGCATGGTGAAAACTGTCCTGCCAGCCCACAGCTACCTTATTTTTCACGTCCTTTGGAGTCTTCTTAAATGAAGCTGACTGTGCAGAAATGCCTTGTAAAACAAGCCCTCTGCTTCCTTTCTGAAGTGGCATCAGCGAAACAGCTCTGCAGCCTCGCTCCCAAGCGGCTGTGGCTGATCCATATGTAACTGTGAGGCAAAAACCACAGGGCTGCCTGTACGTGTTCATGCGCTCGTGCACATCTTGGACACGGACTCCAAGAACTGATTGGTCCCATTCTACTAGTCAATTTATCAGACTTTAGATAAAAATTGTCAGGAAACAGTTTCCTTTTTACCTTCCACCTGCCAGTATCAGAATTCATCTGATTTTGAAACCAGCCTGCAGAAGGCCCATGGTATACAAATTTGAAATAAAAAGAAACCTTTAAATTTAGACATGCTGTATGAAATCATAGCTGCTATGTGGGAACAGTCTATATTCAAAGCCTCTTCTGTCTTACTGACAGAACCAAAACTCTGACACTCTTAAGAATTCACTTTTCAATTTAATACAGGTTTTCTTTAACAGTGATTGTCAAATTGTTTTCACTCCTTTTCTTTATCTTTATCACCTACTAGAATCTTTAGAAGTGAGAAGAAAAAATACGTACACCAAAAAGGAGCGCATTTATAACGACATGCCTTTTTTCTACAAGAAAAAAAATAACCTTCCATTTCACCAGCATCTCTGCCAAAAGCCCTTGCAGGAACTGAAAAGAGAAGGGCCCTTATTTCCTACATATATTTTATAGGAAACATTTTTTGGTTCTGTGTCATAGACTAGGATTTCACACCTTAGTGGCTGGTCATATGGAAATGGACATGATTGTGGAAAATTCATGGCTGTGAAACCCTGACAGTAAAATCAGCAGGAAGATGAGGAAGGTGTGGGGAAAACTGAATGATTCAGGCAGTAACAATCTCTGGACCCTTGAGGAGATTTTGAGAGGGCTGCCAATGCTGCCTGACTATGACCAGCATCCTGCACCCTCTAAAGCAGACTGTAAATCTGGGCTTGATACAGAGAGAGGATTGCTCTTTTAAATAATGCCCACCCATGTAAGTGGATGTGACATGTATGGATTTTTATGTGGAAAGATCTTTCCAAAATCACGGCGCAATTACCAATGAGTTATACCTCCCAGAAATAATTCCTAGCATATAAGTACCGGACCCTGTTTCCTTTATTAATAGCAGTCTGAGTTAATGAGGGAACAGCTTCTAGAAGTTACTATAAGCAGTGCAAAGCTAAGCAACTTAGCCACAACATTCAACAAATCAGTGCTTTGCAACTCACTCTTCCATTGCCAAATCAAAGACAAATCCTCTCCTACTTCATACTCAGTTAACCAATTGCATAAAGTACAAGGAAAGCAGAAGACAGTAGAAAATCTACATAGTTAGCACTGACTAGATTCCAATCTCTTTTCGACACAGAAGAAAAGAAAAAGATTTAAAACTGACTGCATTGAGTTTGGTTTTTGCTATGGTGAGGGTAATTCTTGGCTGATTTTACTATCTACCTTTGGAGCCCTGGCATATGTACGGCACAACCAGAGCAGACATGGTAGACTTATCTTGAAGATGACCTGCCTAATTTTGCATTTCAGTAATGACAGACCCATAGCACAAACTGCCTGCACAGCCAGGGCTGTGATTTCTCCTCCATTTCAGTGATTAATGGCCTCATAATGGAATACAAGTTTCCTACAGAATGTTGTAATCTCCCTACAAATTTGGCCTTGTCTCCTATTTACTGGCAGGTTGTAGGAGCAGCAGAAATCAGCACTGAAAGCACTGAGTGCAGTCCCAGGTACAGAGGGGAAGGAGCAGGGAGCAGCTGGACAGCACATGATGCTGCTGGGCAGGACTGTCACCGTCAGCTGCCAGCACCTGAGGGTCCTGTGAGAGCTCTGAAAGGGTGCTGATCCCATGGCAGGGACAAAAGGAATATAGGGAAACTCTGCTTTGGGCAGCATACTGGAATGAGCTATTTTAAAAGATGTGTCAGCTTTAAAAATGCCTAATGAAGTGTTCCTGCAGGACGTATTTACACACACACACACATGCCCCCAATAAGCCAAGCAACTCACACTTTTATGGTTCATTTTTGAATCCAGAGCAGTCTGTGGATCGTGAGTCACACAGTCCCTGCTATGCAAAAGGCCAAACAGCTACAAAGAGCAGAGTGAGAATGAAATTCCTCCGGTTTGAACAACAGTTACTCCTACAAGATAAGATGGGGATCCCCTTGCTTATCACAGCATCATGTAAGATTACACGGCCATTTAAGCAGCAAAGTAGTACCAAAAAGAAAAAGAGAGAAAGGATCTCAACATGTGACTTCAGAAGACATCACTATGTTCACTAGTGAAGCAATAAGAAAAACTAACACTCATGTAGTAAAGACTCCTAGCCACTACCTCTTCTGAGATTATCCATTAAGCAGTGCTATCCTGGAGAGAGTAAATAGGTGCCAGGAAAGCTACTGCTCATATTTCAATATTCCGGTCCTTTTAAAACACACAAGCCTTTTCATGCGTGAATATCCCTTAACGGATCGGCTGGAGATTCTGTGCTCTGCATGGACTTGCAAGAAGGGACGTTGGATGATGCTTGCATTACGCCCTTAAGTTCAAACAGATTTTAGTAATAATTCTGATCAACTAGTGCATTCCAGACTTTATTGCACATCTTTCTTTCTCCATTTCTTCTATCAACCAACTAGTTAATAAGAGAATAGGGAGAAAATGTGTGTGCAATGGATAGCACAGCATTCCAATAAGACACAGAAGTGGACAAATAATATAATAGTTGGGAATATCAAGAAAAGATGTTAACATTAACAAGGTTTACTTTTCACACTATTTAAATACGAAAAATTAAAGTAAGAAGTTTCTTTATTTTAGTCTCAGCCAATTTTGGGCCACACTGAACGTTAAATAAACTATTATTTAATCAAATACAGGCATATTAGTCTCACTCCTGCTGACAACTTCAATTAGAATATTTTTGCTTCATACAAAAAAAAGAAAAAAGAAAAAGCTCATGATCTTTAAACTACTATGGCTTCTGCACAACATCTGGTTACAATTTTTTATATATTCAACCATCAAACTTCTATCTCCACAAAACAGTTTACTCAAGATTTGTTTTAATTATCTTGCATTTCAAGCTTCATATGGCTTTGAAAAGGGGGTGAAAAGATCTCTCATGATGCAGACAGATGCAAACTGGAAAGGACTATACATTGAAAGATGATTTTGAAACACTTTTTAAAAACTAAAAAATTCTTTCTATTATTGCCAGGAAACAAGTGCTACTTTAACTGTTTCATTACACAATACCTCTTGCCTTGTTCATTAACGATTTTAATGGGTTTTAGCTGGATTCTAGGATTAAGGCAACCCTTATTAGCACCTTCACTGCAGCCATACAAGTTGCAAATATGTATTTTCTCTTTTTCTAGCCAATGCAACACTGGGAACACTATATTTCTAAAAGCGCTACTTTAAAAGAGGATACATAGCAAAAAAATCATCTGAAGGTGATGAAGTAAAAATAAGAAGGAATCTGGTAGCAACACAGAAAAGCCTTGCTCATCAAAAAAAAAAAGTTTTACTCTAAGCATGGGAGAAATGTTAGAGCCTCAGGCAGCAAAAAGGGCATAACTGTATTTTTCTTAAACAAGGATGGGGTGGTACATCAAATCAATAAGTCATCACTACAGATACAAACTATTTGTCTTCTTGTGGTGGAATCACTGTAAACTGTGGAGGATGTGAAACTTCTTATTCATTTATTTGCATTACATATATGGATTAATGGAAATGCATTATGGAAAGCTGTTATTTATTTTATGAGGTAACTGCTTTCAAATCCAGTAAATTAAACATCTTTTTCCTGTTTTTCAATCAGTCAGCACCCATCATTCCAAGATAGGACATTCAAGGAAACTGCAGGGTTTTTTTTCTGGAGGTTTCTTCTGATGCTAAGCATGGATTAGTTTAGACATGGAAGGTCATCTTTTATTTTTTCCTCTTCTTAAAGATGCTCCACAGAAGCCAGCAGAAGACATAGATGAAAAAGCACAACTTATAACCATGATCAACTTTTAAACAGTTGTGTTTTACTGACTCCAATTCTCAGACAGAAACTCTCTTGTATTTGGTACTGGAGCAATACACACAGCCTTTTAAAAATCTATTTTTAATGAGGACACTTCGTTTGAGTATTAAAGAGGGCCAGAAAAGACAATTTTATCTTGGTTCTGTGAGAAATTCTGGAATTAAACCCATGATACAGTCATGTCTCTAAATGGGTGACCACCAGCAATCGAAGTATATATAATACACACATGAAAAAAAAAACGACCAACCCTTTTCAATTCATGGTTAACTAGAGCAAAGTGAGTCTAATCTCTGGAACCTACTTCAATTAGTCAGGAGGACCTCTGAGCAGACCAGCTCACCAAACTCCAGTTTGGCACTGCCTCCAGTGGGACTGCAAGTACTGCTGAAACACCTCCCTTTTTAAGGGTAATATTTGACATTTCGCTTGTAACCAGAAACAGCAAAATATGGAAGAATGCAAAACTCTACGAATATGAACATCACTGATAAAAAAATCACCATTTTTCACAAAGCCTTGGTTGGCACAGAAGATGACGACAGAGATGAAGAAGCTGCATTTTATCTGAACCAGCTTCAGAATCGCAGGTTCAAAATCCTCCTGCAGCTCTCTGAAAGACATGACTGATTCTCTGGGCTGCAGTTGCCACCTCAGCCTGTCAGAAAAGCTGGGTTCATGTGGATTAAAGTGAGGAAACATGAATTGTCACTGACCTCACTGACACAGCCTGTGAACAAAGGGCTTCAGTATTCCCTGCCATCTTTTATTTCAGGTATGAGGAGCAGGAACGTAACTCAGAGTACGAGGAAGCCAGTGGTAAAACCTACTGCATGTGCACCTCCTGCACACAATCCCCACCAACAGTCCCAGGGTACATTTGGAGTGTGGTGGGAATTCAGACACGCGATTTTGATTAATGTTAATGCAAGTCGTGTGGCCAAATCCCTGTACACTACTTTGAGAGCTTATTCTAAAATCGAAATATAATTAAGGTTGCAACACGAACCAAATAAGGCAGGGAAATGACACTTCATTAGTAACCTATTGGGTGCAAGCACCATAGGCAACCTGTTGTAACAGTATAGTACTATAATAAAATGTTTAAAGTGTTTATATACCACCACTGTCAGCTGTTTATGAAAATATGGTAAAGACATCTAGACACAATTAAAAAAAAAGGTTAGCTTCTGCAACATACAAAGTAATTCTATAGATTATTTAGTTGTGGTACTGGAACACAGAATTTTGCATTCTCTTCCCAGTGACACTTGGAGAGGAACACATTTGTTCTCTTTATAAATTTATACTAAGGAGCAGCCTTGCATAATACAACAGATTGTCAATAGGGGAGATGAGGAGCTGAAGGGAGTGGGAATGCATATGAAGAGTTTCTGTTTAGTCAAGCTCATAGGTAACACCATGAATGATCTGAAGACTGTTCTCAGTTTTCCCCTTTGCACAAATCTGTATTTCAGATCTTTATAATTGTGAGTACCAAATTTGAACTCTAGGGTGAGAAAGGATACCACGCATGGTCCTTTGTCCCTAGCACTGCTTTTGCAGATGACTTAAGTGGCATTTCTGTGGTCATTCTCTTATTCCTGCTCTGCAGAAAACTGTCAAGCCAGTTTTGGTTTGTGTCTTTCGGTTGTTCGGTTCCCTTTGTTTGTGTATTATTACTATTATTATTATCATCATCATCATTCACATTAACACTATTATTCCTCTGACTGTGGGCTAAGGTTTTAGGTTTTGCATCTTTCTCCATCACATAAAAAGGCAATGGAAAGAGGAGTCCTTTGAACTCTCTCATGGAGGCAACAGTAGCCTTTTTACTAAAACTCAGCAGAATCTATCGAAGAAGATAATGGCTACAGATTATAATCTGCAATAACCCCCTTTTACAGTCTTTGCAATGGAGAAAGAATGGGGTGGTTTTGTGTGTGTAGATGTGTGCATGAACAACGCAGGGGAAAGAGAGGAAGTGAGAACTGATAGCAGCAATATTCTGCTGTGCTTTACAGAACACAGAGATCTCACAGTACTTTCCTCATTATTGCTAAAAGCAAATGAAATTAAAGACACAAAATACAATTCAGTCCTTCATGTATGATATAGGACTACTATTATAAACCTCAAGTATTTTGTGCTGGCATTCTGGACATGTGTAATATTGTTGCTAGCGCTAAATTCAAAGCTTTCAACGTATGTACTACAAAAGAAAACCTGAGAAAAAGAACTGCTGCTTAACAGAAAAATATTAGGGCAGTAAGTGTTAATCTCTATTACACATTTAGTCATTATACTCCTTGCCATACTTCTATCAAGTTCAGAAGAGAGGACTACTATGATAAATTTGACTTGAAGTCTGTAATATTACTTTATAAGCACATTTGGTAGACTCACATAAAATGTACAAGTAAAATGATCTAAATTATTATGAAGATTTTTTTTCCTTTAAAAACTCATTGAGTATGTCTTCTATAGATAGCCTTTTCTTTAACATTATGGTCTCTTTAAAAATGGATTAGAGGTACACTGTCTTTTGACACAGCGCAAGAAGCAGGAGTGCGCAGACAGCTCAGTGGATGTAATTTTTTCCTTCTAACATAAAAAGATGTGTGAAGTTACTATGGCTCTTCAAAAAGGCCTAGTAATTGAGCCTGGTTATGGTCTCATTAATGTGCAAGTTTCATTTATCACCTTCTTTCTTTGAGGATTATGTGCATTGATTCATCAAGACTTGTGACACATGGTTTTCATTTGCTCTATTCAGTGCTCCTTTTTAAATCAGTTTGTCCTAGATTGTAAGAAACAGTCTGAAACTAAATCACACTAGCCTCCTGAAAAAAGAAATTAGAAAATTTCAGCTTTTAAAAAATAATTTACAATTAAATGCACTTTCACTCTATTTTTATGCTCTTTACATGTTTTCTTTCAAGTACTATTAATAACGTGCTTGCTGCAATCAGTCATAACATAAAAAGAGCAAACAAAACAATGTACACTGAACAGTAGAGATGTAGTTGTCTAGTAAGTTCATTATTACAAAAAGTAATTGATTTTCATTCATGTAAATGCAAGTGACAAGAATAACACAGGCAAGGTCTTTTCCTGCTGATCTGCAATATCCATGATAAGCTGCACAGTTTAATAATGAGATGCCCTCATATAAATTTCCTTCTGCCTTCTTTCTTTACTTTGCTTTTCTAAAATATGTATCACTTCAAGTATTTCCATTCTGCGTGTCACTGAGAAATGCCAAAAATAGAGAAAGAGAGATCTGATAAAGATAAAGCATGACAAAAGTTTCACGGATAATTGCCTTCACATATCCAGTTCAGCTCTCATCTCTCCTAATTAGCCTCATTACCATACCTTAAGACAGACCAGCAGTCACTCAAACTCCCTGTTTTTTCTGTCAAAACTATTGCTGACAGGCAAATGGACAACACATGCACTGAGTCTATTCTAGACTATTCTTTTACAAGACTAGCCTCCAGCAGAAAACACTAAACAATAGGTCTTCTATAAATGTATAATGAAAGTATACATACAGTGTGTGAATACTCAATAAATTATTGTTCTATTCATCGCTCCATCATCTCTTAAAATGAGGACAATAAAAAAAGAAAAATCATTCTCCAGAATATCAAAGACATCAAACCATAGCAGTAGTTCACTATTACTGATAGAGACTTTTAGAACAGCCTCGCCACAGTGACTGAAAAAAAAAATCACTTGAGCTCTGTAAAGTTTGACTACGTCGGTGCAGTGCTGCTTTCAGCGTACCCACGCTATCTCAGGAAGCTTTTCTGTTTTTATAAACCTTGTTAAAATGAAAAAAGCTTCATCCCATTGCTCATATTCATTTAAAATTA